>CM029023.1:72427054-72887054 GCA_016801055.1 Panax notoginseng
GATGAAATTTTTATTGGGAGTACATGTATATGATAGAAGTATACTCTGTAAATTTCAGAATTTTTGGACAAAAGAAAATTTTTTGATAAATGTTTAAATATTCGGCGGTTTTGGCTATATGAAAAATAGTAAATGAGTTTTAAAAATTTTGAGAAAAATATATGTTCACTATGGGACTATATTATACTAAATCCCAGAAAAGAAATATTTTTGGAACTGATTTGGTATTTTCATGAAAATAGTCTAGTTATGAGTAAATGAATTAAATATGTTATGTGAAGTAAGAAAATTAGAAAATAGGATTTTATGACTTGAGAATCCTATATGAGGTATATGCAAATTTTGGATGAGGGTTTTGGTTATTGGTGATGAAATCTTATGAGTTTGGTATTTTAAGATAATTAAATGTATTATTTAATAAAGTGTAAACAATTAAAATAAATTATTTATAAGTTTAAGAAATGTTATTCTTTCAATATCATTATACCGAAATATTGGTATGGATTTTATTGTGGAATTTCTACCTTTTTGAGTCGGGGTTACTATTTATGAGTTACTATTCACGAGTTATTATTCACGAGTACTATTCATGACAAAATTAGTTTCTTTTTCTAACCAAATTATAGTTGATTTATGAATATTACTCTGGAGATCATTCAAACTATATATTGATTATATTATTTTTATTATCATATATAATATTTTTATAACCCTAATGATGATATTCTATTTCAGTTGAGTGTAAAGATGGGTAGATTTTTGGTATGATCATGACTAGGGTTCTCTTTGGCCAGTAATGGAAAAGTTGAATTGTGACTGGTATGATCATGACCATTGAATTTATAATTGAATATATTTAGCTTAAGTGCAAAGGTGAATTGATCAACATGGTTATAATTATTGTTTATATAATTCTGAAATGATTATATATTACTTTGAGATATTAATATATTTGTCCTGTAATGCAAATATGAACTGTTGATGAATATCTTTGGCCTGTAGTACAAAGATGAATTGTGGCCTGTAGTGTAAAGATGAATTGTTGATGAATATCTTTGGCACGTAGTGCAAAGATGAACATGTGTTGAGATGAACATGACCGACTGGTGATACAAATGAATATCTTTGGTCGTAGTGCAAAGATTAAGTTGTTAGTATGATTATAAACAGGAACTGTGGTTTGGTATAACCATGATCTTTGATGTTTCAGGTAAAGACAGGTGATGAAAATATTCTTCGTCCTAGGTGCGAAGAAAAATTTAGAGTCACAATTATGATTATGAGTTATTCATATGATTGTAGAAAGGAGCTGTTGAGTGATATTACATAGATAAAACATTGTTGGTGGATTTTTAATATGGAGAAGATAATAGACTTTATGTTCTATTTGACTCTTCTAATGGATTGCTCGTTCCGCTGCAACTATAGTTGAAATTTTTATCATTTACCATATGTTCTAAATCTCTGATTTATTATTGATGAAGGCTATTGATAATTTAATTATCTTTAGTCATGATATTCTTTATTGAGCTAGTTGTGCTCACCCTTTTTCTTCACAATTCCTTTCAGGTAATAAGAGTGTAGCTGGGTCGAGCGAGGGTAACGGGAAAATAGAACGATGGTCTCTAGCTGTGGAGGTTCTTCCGAAGCAGTATAGAAAAGTTCATTTAGTAGTTTTATTTAGTGAATCCATTAGGGTAAGGTGTACCCAACGTTGGAAGGGTGTTTTTCCACTATCATACAAGATGTCTAGCGATATACAACCTCGTGTCATCATAAGACAGGATTATGCACATCCACTTGCCGGGTATATCTATGAGCACTATCTATATAATCTAGGTGTTTGTTTGAAGTATAATTCTCAATTAGAGACAATGGAGATAATGATAAGTCAAGAGAAGACTTACCATTGGGAAGAATATGATAGTAATCTTCTCGTTTTTCTTTAGGGTCTATTGGGTCAACCAAGGATAATTCTGTGGCCATATGATATCTATCATAACCTAGAAGCATGGCCTCCCATGTACGAAGGTTTCCTTGAGCACTTCCCAAAGATTCTAATTTCTAAAACAGTTTTTGATTGTACCTTTATGTAAGGTACCTTTGTGAGGTGCTGACACATGATGGTATCCAATGTCACATTTGGTATATATTTATATTTAATCTCACAGTATATGTGTTGTTGTATTTTGCACGACAATTGTGATAATAAAGTTGTAGTTGTTTTCTGTACCATGTATTTGGCGACTCAGAATAGGTTGGATGGAATAGACCTATTTTGGGGGCGTCACATACAATCACAAAGAAGGTAAACTACCGCTGTTAGTACTTTAGGTGATCAGCCTATCGTACTCTTACGTCATGCATAACGTATTAATTATGTATAGCGAATATTTACTCTACTAGATTGGATTATTTATCCAAACAACTTAGTTCACCTCAGTCTTATCATAGGATTCCTCACCAAAGCAATTTGGGTTGGGAAATTTCTTTCAATGAACACTTTAGAGTTTTCATAACATTAGTCTAGCTGAATCGAATAGCATAGACTCATATCAATAATTTAATTCAATCGAATTATTTAGGTGTAGCCAAACCCCGTTGGCAAATTAAAATTTTTGAAAATCTTTTCGAGAATGACGTCATGATGTCGTACTGTACTAACAGTCCGTTTGAGGATGCCGTCATTGTATGACTTTGTTATAACACATCATACAATAGTGGAACAATGATTTTAGATCAAAATCACACTAAGTATTCATGTATTTACAACTCCATCAAATTTTTATCATCTCTGCGCCAGGTTACATGGTACATGAGTGATAATTAAAACATATTTTGGTATTTCAAATCGTTTGCGTCTAGTTGAAATAAGTAGCATAGACTATTCTTTAAATCGTTTCAAAAATGATTACGAGTCTACGTGCGCGCGCGCGCGCGCGCGTGTGTGTGTGTGTGTGTGTGTGTGTGTGTGTGTGTGTATATATATATATATATATATATATATATATATATATATATATATATATATATATATATATATATATATTTCAAAAGCACATAGTGCGTATTTAGCTTGATGTCAATCATTTCGAAATCTAGCATAGCTAGGAGTTTTAGAAAACTTAATTCTTCACTAATAATCATTAGCTTAACAATCTATCTGTTCCTATTATCCTCAATATTCCATTTACACACAACTATACCCAGTTCGTCAAACCACACTTATGGGTCCATAAATTGCTACAATCATATGAGTTTAAGAAATTGTCCTAGTCTGACCTTTGGCGTCCGTTCGCTGAGGGGTTCATAAACATTTCATATAACTATGAGTCAAGAATGTCACATAAGTATGAGTTTTAAGAACTCGTACTTAATCCTATATTCTCTACTTATGACCTATCTATCTGTTATACACATGAGAAAGGAATCACCCTCTTAACACGCATATGGCAAATAGCGCGACATAAACATTTCAATGATTATCATTACCAGAAACTAAGTGGTTTTTACACCATGTACAATTCAGCTCCCATACGAAGAATCATACAACTTAGCCGCTGACATGAGTCCTCAATTGAAATCCCCACCTAATCTTAACACCCTTCTCAATACGAATTTCATTTAATCCGTATTCATAATCCATAACTCTTTTATGAGTTTTCATATTACAATTTCATAGTACAACTTACACACAACATCTTGCTATAAACTTTTTAATCATTAGATTGATTCTTATCCATGCTATCACTTTATTAGATCACGGAGTGATCTCATCGTATATGTTACGATTTATTTCTATGTCTTGATCGTTTTGTTTTACGATCTTCTATCACTGTACTTTTAGTCTTTTAGACTCTATCTATTCACCACTTACTCTTCAACTTTATTATCAGAGTTAGGAAACTCTGTATCTTATAACTCGACGAGATTCGTCTTTGAATCTTACTGACCAACTAACTCTATGTGAGTTAGTACTTATCCTAATCACTGCAGTTATTAGTCTCAGGTATTCCTACCTAAGGTTCATAACCTACAGCTTTGATACCAACTGTGAGGGCCCCGAATCCAGGTCCTAAATCACCTCAGATCCGGTTCGATCATTCTATACAACTATTACTATTTGCGAAAGATATAAACATAAATTGTTTATACATTAAACTTACATACTTTTCCCCAAGGTCGAGTAACCTTAACTTAATAACATTCATAACTTTTCTAACATATAACAATATTATTATCATATAACACTATTACAATTCTAACTACAAACGTAAACTAAAGTTGTAACTGTCTTGGACCTTTCCTTGTATCCGACGCATTCGTCTTAATCTGCAATGTTTTATCATGATATAGCAAGGGTGAGCATAAGGATTGCCCAACAAGTTTAAATTCAATAATATAACAATATATCATGATTGAAAGAGTCAGAATAATATGCTGGCTATAATTCAACAATATAATTGTGAACTAGCACGAACAAATTTATGACTGAACAAGTATTATATACGAACAAATATATCTGACACCAACTGGTAATGAAGGTGATCAGTCTTTCATACCTGACTTATACATGCAATATGTACAGAGTACAATTATACATGGCAATCAACAATGATTAACCATAATCTTATCCAAATGAAACACTCTTATAAGAGTTAAGTAAAAATAAACTTGCCTGAACCGTTGATTACCGCAATCGCAATGTATAACGCTTTTTCCGAAGACCTAATATTAGTAATATAGATCTCCAATATTAGAATAATATCATCACAATATAATACAATTGTATATATATATATATATATATATATATATATATATATATATATATATATATATATATATATACATAGAATAATCTAAACACATAACACATAACCCTATCAGTCTATAACACACATAAGACTCAGTATCAGGTCAAACTATTTCAGTCTTACTGGAGTTCGACAAAGTTCTAACGTCCCGACGGTCTAGTCGGACAATTCTTCGAGCTTAAGTTCAATTAAATTCTGCCTAACACTTAATAGTTAACTTAAATAATTTATTAACAGTCGAAAATATTTTTCTAAGTCTCATAATAATTTTCACTTAATTATTATCTTTTATCGCGAATTTTCAATCATTAAAAACGTATTTAAATAAATTAAATACCACATAATGCTTTTATCATTAATATTTATTTATTGTTAAATATTAATGAAATACATGTCATAATATTATAATATATTTATAATATCACAAAGTATTTTTAATACTTTAAACTCATTTAAATATGATTTTTAAACACTAAAATTCATTATCCGATAATTGCTATTAATATTAAAATATTAATATTTTCATGGCAAAATATCAAAAGTTATATTTTATAACTTAAAATATTTTTCTAACACATAAATCAATTTTATATAATTTATAAAGCATTAATCCTATTTTTTCTTAATTTATTTAAAATAGTTATTAAATAAACTAATTATCGTTAATATTAATTAATTAGTGAAATTCATCCCAAAATATTAAAAGTCACTAAAAATAACTTAAAATATTTTCTTTTACCATAATATTATTTTTCATGAATTAAAATCATTTTTAAATTATTTATTTAATATTATAATTAAATAAATTAAATACCATTTATATTACAAAAATATTAAATATTTATGAAATATACTCTAAATAATTAAAAACTATTTTTCAGCATTTAAAATATTTTTTCGGAATTTATTTAGTATTTTTAATAATTAAAATCTATTTTTTTCTATTTTTAATTAATTTCCAAAAAATTAGAAAATAAAATAAATAGAAAACCATCGCTAAAGGGCCCTATAGTGACAGACCTGTCGCTATAGGTGTTCTTGGCCTGTTCTTGAGTGTTCTTGAGTCTTCATATCAGTCACTGAGGTGTCTAGTTTGACCGTAATTTCTCTATGCTCCTAATTCTTTCTAGGCTATCTCAAGCATTGATCTTGTAGTCAGTATATAGGACTACATTTATCAACTCTTATCTTGGTCAAACAACATCACAACAACACGATCTGGGCTCTCAAACTTCTTGTCAGGTCGTTCCTGGGTTTTCTGGGTAACCCAAAAACCCAAGCAGTTACATGATGCCATATTGAAGCTTAACGAATTGCATGTTCTGGTAATGTTTCATGTGAAGTTAAAGTTCAAATCTATAGTAGGTATGTCAAGCTACATTATTCAAACAACAGAGAATCATAACAACATAAATAATGTCAGATACAGGCTGGTCAAACTACTGTCAGACTCGAGTTCTTAAGAAATCTGGGTTTTCTAGATTTCTTCATAATCTGGTGGTCAACGCTACTTTAACCTGCTACAACTTGGATCCAGTGCACTATCTGGTTAATCTAATGGTTGGTATATATAGCCTGCATGTCCGTCTACAATATACAACCAACAAAATCACATAACAACTTAAACATATAAAGATCTAGCGACTGCAAAAGCATGTCAGACCGGTTCTGGGTTTCTGTGCTACCCAGAACCCAGTTTTCGTGAACGGTCAACCTAGTTTGACTGCCTATATCCAGCTATCTATAAATGATATGTCCATGATTCCAGTTCCAGATGATAGTCCACATGGCAAAGATTAGATCCAAAACATAAAACACAGACAACGTCTAACACATACGGATCTAGAGGCACTGACATATGACTGTCAGACCACACTTTTCAATTTTTTTTAGATTTCTAAAAATGCTTGATTCGTGTATCTAAGTGTTATAGATCCATGATCTATCAACCCAGATCACTTATAGACACCCTATTACACAACTTTAACAAACCAATTCCAACATCTAACAACAAATCATAAGATTTTAAAAATTAGGGTTTTTACCATTTTTTTAGCTTTGATTTCTGATTCTGACTTGTGATCTGATCTAGGCTTGCTATGAAATGATCATGGCTTTAGTTTCTCACTGTATCTCACTCTAGATTTCGAAAGTGAAGAGAGAAAAAGTCTTGGGAGAAAAATGAAATTAAAGTGCCATTTTCTCTCTCTTTAATCTATTTATTTGATGACTTGTTGCTATGATATTGCTGATTTCGGCTGGTTGGGTGTAAGATATAGCCACATGGTTGATCTAGGTTGTTGAACCACTCCAATATTTAGCAAGATTTGCAAGCAACCTACAATAATGCAAAAAAGGGCAAAATAGTCTTTTAACATTTAGTTTTAATGGCAAATTGGACATTTGACCAAATCCTAAGGGTTTAGGATTTAGTTAGGGTTTAGGATTTGGTTAGGGTTTAGGGTTTGGGTTAATTTAGTGCTTAGGGTTTGAAACCCTTAGGGTTTACAATTTATAATTTAAAATTTCCAAATTTAGGTTTTCAAAAATAAAAAATTAATTTTTCTAAATTATAATTAGAATTTTCTAATTATATTACAATTTCTTAATCACGCTTTAAATCTTACTAATTAGGATTAACATTTCCTAATTAAAATTGCTAATTAAGCAATTAGGGTCAAAATTACGAATTAGGGTTTATAACCCAAAATTAGGGTTTCTAATATAAAAATTAACATTTCTAATTTTTAAATTGGATTTCGTAATTAGGGTTTTCTAATTACTCATACTTGAAAATTAGAATTAATATTTTCTAATTAACATTAAAAGTATTAAATTAACACTTTGGTTTTCCCGAATTATAAAATAGAATTTCTTATCCCGAAATTAGGGTTTTCTAAATGTGACATTAGGGTTTGCTAATTAATTAAGCGTTACCCTAATTAATATTATAATTATTTACACTTAAGCCATTAAGTTCCCAGTTTAGGGTTTTATGCACCGAATTAGGGTTTCGAATTCTCGGAACTGAAATTAGGGTTTCCAGAACCGGTTTCTAGAGTTTCATATTAAACGCTAGGATTTTCTAACCGAGCGTTGACGTTCTTAATATATACTTAGGGTTTGTTACAGATATCGTTTATCTGGTCAACCCTTGACCCTTAACCACATATTGTACACATATATACAGAACTTATTCACGTATTCCTTAATCCTGAATAATTCACCTAAATTATTTACAGAATTTTGAAATCCTCCAAATTTCTTCTTAAAAACATGAAACGCATACACTAATTTTTTATCTAGGTTCTAATTTTGAACCTTAAATCAATTAATAAAAATTTTAAAAATATTCAAATTCTTGGGTTGTCACAATATCTATATACTATCTCCAAAAAAAAAATTTCTCTTGTCTTTTTAGATTACATGTAATCTTGGTGGACCAATATATGGCTGACACATATGTTGAGTGTGTAAGTAAACTTGGACAAATGACTAAATTAATATTTATCCCACGTGCCCAGTAATACTTCCTTTATACCCGACCACTTCACCCATATTTTGCCCATTTTTGATTTATTTTAATTTCTAAATTTGATTAATCAAATGTCCAAAAAGTCTCGTAACAATTGGGCTAAAGATTAGGCCTTCAAGTTAATTCTTTTGGGCTTCCTAATTAATTATTTGGGCCATGAAAATAACATAGTCTAATACTTTTAATTTTTCTTACCCTAATTATTTATTTAGGGTTTCCATCCCCACGCTTTTACAATTTAAATAATTACTCATGCCCATTTAATTTTATAACTCATTTAGACTTGCTTTATTTAGGTTTAAAATAAATAATAAATTGAGATAATAAGATTAATCTTTTAGGTTATGTAATTACTATACCTAATATGTATTATTAGGTTACAAGCTTTCTTTTTTAATTCTCTTTAATAAATAAATACATATACATATTTATAAAATATATTTATTTAGACACATACACTTTCCACATAAGTCATAACTTATTTTTCATCACTGATAAATTATTATTAAATTCATTTATTAGGCTATTCAACTCATGTTTTAGTAAAACCTTCTAATATGGTTTGTTGCATTCAAGAAGTCTTTTCAATATTGCTTGCCATGTATATTATTTTTATTTGTCACATTCTTATTTCCTTTTTGTTTCACTATTTCACTAATCCAATTAGCCTTAATTGGCTTGATGAATTATTATATATCTTTATCCACTTTATATTAGCTATACTAATTAATCACCTAAAGATTATAAATCTTTCTATTTACCATTCAAGGCTAACACTTAAGCTATGTTAATTTTTTTTAACATAAGCTTATCTTACATTTCCTTAATCAACTTGATTAAGTATTTATCTTAATTAACTTAAAAAAAATAAATTAACTATCTTATTTACTTTATATCTCCTAACACATTCACTTATAAGCTCAAGATAAAATAAAATTTATTCGTAAAAAATTAAATATGTAATCATATAAAATTTTTGGTTCTTACAGAGAGGAGGTTTCTTCTACCCATAATTGTCGTCGAGAAGCATCGTCTAGGAACCGATTCAGGACACATCGTTTGGACGGTTCTTGACAGGAAAAGAGCGGGCGCCGAAGCTGCTCTTCAGAGAGGAGCAGGCATAGAAGCCGCAATCATGACAGGAACAGGCATAGAAGCCACTCTCATAGAAGCGAAGTCAGAGGAAGGACCGAACGGAGAAGGCGAGAAGCCTCTCCAGAGCCTAGAGATCGGGATAGGCGAGAGTCATCCCATGGGAGAAACGAAACCGAGGCACTTGCCCGGAGGCTTACATAGCTGGAGAAGAGACTTTTTGCCCCAATCAAAAACAGACTCTAATTGACCCAACGTCACCATTCTCTCTAGAGATAGATCGAGTTGAAGTCGATCCGAAAAAAAGACCCCACATATGGAGAGTTATGATGGTACAAGAGATTTGTACGAGCACAACCAAGCATATGACCGACTGATGAAGTACTATAACTATTCTGACTCCTCCATGCGTCAAATGTTTATTACGACTTTGAGGTTGAAGGCTCGACAATAGATGACGTCACTAAAGCCGAACTCAATCTCATCACAGAAGGTGCTATGTGGCCAGTTCCATAGCCGCTTAGTGAGTAATAAAAGGAGGGGCAAGCCGACAAGTTCTCTAGTTCAGATTCGGTAGTATTCCAATGAGACCCTTAGTTAGTATGTAAAGAGATTTCGAGATGGGGTTGGATAGGTGAGGCAATTAGATGGTCATCTAGCCCTCGAAAATTTCTAGTCAGGAGAAGACGTGGTGAGGTCCCAGAAATTGGTGAAGAATTTAATGTTCAATATCCTGAAGGATTTGGGAGAGGCCTATGACAGAGCCAAGGAATTCATCATCGAGGAGGCCATGGGTAGTCTGAAACTGAACGCAGTGCAGAAACCAAAGGATTGGGATAGGAACAACCACCCCAGATCAGACAATAATAACAGAACAGATAACCAGAAGAAGGATTTTAAGAATGGGGGTTCGAGAGGATGCTAGCTAACAACCCTTCCCGACCTGAAGAGTCAATAAAGTGTTCACCCCACTCAGTACGGATTGGGCTACTATATTAGAGTAGATAAAAGATAAATCGTTCTTTGAACCATGTCCAGAAAACACTCATCCAAAAAAGGGGAACCATAGTAAGTATTGTGAGTATCATTGGGCCGCTGGACACACCACCGAAGTAAGAAGGAACTTGAAAAGTTAATCGAGAAGAATATTTAGAGTGGTGAGCTGGTTCAGTATGTTGCAAGGAAAGAAGGTACATGAATAAGGTATAATAACAATTAGAACCTAGCCCTTCATCCACAACCGCAATCTGATCAAACGCAAGCAGCTCGCTAGGTGGTAGATATGATCACAGGTGGGTAGGGTGAAAAGATGACAAGAAAGAAAGGTGTGGCGTGTTGGACTTGGTTTTGAGCTTATCTGAATAACTTTCCAGGAGGGATCGATTATACTGTGGCACGGTAATTTCTTTCACTGATGAGGATTACCCATCGGAACCCATTGAGCTACACGAAAGAGCATTAACAATCATTGCACAGCTGAGATCAACGGATATGAAACAAATTATGATCGACAACAACTCTGCGATCGATATATTGTACGCCTATGCATATCAGAGACTGGACTTGGGAGGCAGAAAGATGAAGGTCTAGAAGAACATCCATTGTATGGGTTCAGTAATGATCTGGTTCGGGTAGCAGGGACTATCTAGTTGCCAATCATTTTCGGGATGCCTCCTCAGCAGGTGGAAATCAAAATCAGGTTTTTTGTGGTGTATATGGATTCGTCGTATAATGCCATTATGGGTAGGCTAACATTGACAGCGTTATCGGTAGTAACTTAAATTCCACATTTTAAGTTGAATTTCCCTATGTCGAACAGGGTTGGCAAGGCCAAAGGAGATTTGGATATGACTCGAAGGTGTTATCGAAATTCATTGATATCATCTGGGGTCGGAGTTAGCAAGCGAAGATAGGTAATGGAGATAGAGGTAGAATTGTTTACCAAAGGAAGTACATAACCCCTCGCCTTACAGACCGAAGAGACAAAGGATGTTG
This sequence comes from Panax notoginseng, assembly GCA_016801055.1. Taxonomy (NCBI): domain Eukaryota; kingdom Viridiplantae; phylum Streptophyta; class Magnoliopsida; order Apiales; family Araliaceae; genus Panax; species Panax notoginseng. The sequence goes on from CM029023.1 coordinate 72,438,494, forward strand.
ATCTGGTCCCCAATAAGAAGGATAAAACAATCAAGATTGGTACGGGATTACATGAGCCTTTTCAGACAAGACAAGAACACCTGAGAAGAACAAAAAAGAAAATTTTATATTAAGATTAACTTTATCAAAATTAATAATGACAAAATATTAAAATAATTTCCCAGGCAACGACATAAAAAACTTCTTGCCTGATTTTCTTACTAGCACTTAACATGCAAGTATACACGTTCGTTTGTAATATTGAGCAAGCAAGGATATCGTTTCCACGAGAAAATAAGTTAATATTCTATCAATTACTAAATTTTAATTCAATTAATCCTATTTAACCTACGAATAATGTTTGCAAAGTTAAAATTACAATAAGCAAAATTAACATGAATCGTTAACAACTTTGATATCATAAGAGTAAATGTAGATTTGACTTAAGATTACAACTTCCCTTAATATTTCATTTAAACCAATTTACTTCCCATTTAATTAATTAATTAAAATGAATCGTTAACAAAGAATTTTCTATAATATTCACGCACTTCTTCCGATAGACACGTGAAAAAATCCTCTTAAATTCGATCTTTAAGGAACATAATTACAAGGAACACCTTAACCAATTAACTCACTATATTTCTATGTGAATTAAGTCAATTAAAATTTTAAGCACATATTCTTCCAATGGTTACAAAAGACACATAGGTATATTCCTATCCTATATGTTATTCATAATAACCTTATTCAGATTATATGAACAGATGCTATCATATCCAGATCTCAACCTATACTCAATTAACTACACCAAAAATGGTTTCTAGTGAAGGAAAAATCCTTCACAAGACATATTATATCACTCACAAGTGATTTATTGCGAAGAAATATTTCCTTCACATGATTGCTCGCATTAGACCTCCTCGCAATAGGGTATCATTTGCTAAGTAGTAACTAAATATTTTTTGTGAAGGATATATTGTGAATAACTTTTTTATTTACAAATTGTATTTGATAATAGAATATTGTTATTTAGTGAAAGATTGGTTTCCTTCACAAATAATATTTTAAGAAGTATATTTGAAATTAGTGAATAACTTTATTCCCTCACAAATAATATATTATGAAGAACAAATTTATTTAACGAGAGAAAATTATCCTTCACTATTTATAAATTGAGAATCTTTCTTCAATTTAGTGAGAGAAAAATTCCTTCACAAATTATAAATTCGTAATTAAAAAAATAACTGGTAAATAATCCAAAATCATTGCAAATTATAATTAATTTTCAAATCAATGATTTCATATTAATTATTATTAATCTCTATAAGAAATAAGAAATTTAATATTTTAAATAAATATAAATGTCACATTTGTTTCAAACTAATTGATAAACTAATATATAAAGAGCTAATAAAACCAATACTCTATATACAAATAGATAATGCTCGAGTCACCATGCATACATAATTTATTTTGTATCTTGGTCTCTTAAGGACCATAGTATCTACAATATTTATTAACTAACATACAACAAACTAGAAGGAATAAAGTGTCATGTTAGGTCCACTTCATCTCATTTTCTTCTAGAAAATCAATGTTGGGCATATAAACTTCATGCTGCAAGAGAAACACCAAAATTCAGTGAAATGAGGAATAAGAAAATAGTAAACTAGTAAACTGAAATTAAGAGATAGAGAGATTAACCATTAACTTGACAAACAATAATGCGTTTGAGACATATTGGCTGCTCATTTCATTCACACTCATGTGTTTTCTTCCAGTGCTTAGAAGCTTTTTCAGTAGTGTTAACACTGGAGAGAAGAAATAGAAAAGAAACAAAAAAAAAAAAAAAACATGACCATGCCACTTGAAAATTAGTAAAAGTTAAACTATAATGATCCAAAAAAAATCTAGTTAAAGAACATTTCAAGTCTCTTTTCATACCATTCTTGTAAAAGGAACTCCATACGACAATGTTTGACAACAAATAAATCGACTTTATCTTTTGTATCGTTCCTTGCTTGTACACAAGTCACTATTTGTATGAGATAACATAGTGAAAACCAACATCATAAATGCAATTCAAATTATTTCTGGAATTAAAAAGTTAAAAATACAATAATTATGATAACAAACAAACAAAATAACAAGATCAATTAAGCACAAAACAGAACAAAAAATTGGCTCCGAACTCGCAAGTAAACTGAAGAATACTACTCTAATAACATAATAGTGGAAAAGCAAGCTTAATTTCAACAATTATTTTAATTGAACAAATAGAGCAATAATCACAATTCAAATATCCATATACGAATTCAAAACATATATATATATATATATATATATATATAAATTACTGAGTTCTTTATCTTAAGGATGAATAATTGATGACATCACAAGTTATGTCAATAGTTTATCAAGATTAAGATTAACATATATGTGCCCAACAGGTTATCAGCTAGAATTTCATTCCCCAGTTTGAAGAGCCAGGCCATAATACCTTTATAATGGACCATAAGGTAGTTATTCCTTCAGATTGCACTATACAAAGATTATTGACTTAATCTATGATCTCGGCATTACTGACAATGCAACTAAAAGCATGTGTGCTGCTAGTTAAGTAATAGCTAGTAATACAATGTGATCGTGTAGTGACAATATGTAACTAAAGTATGGCCTTGATTATAGTGATCATTTTTTCAAGTAAGTAATGATTAAAGGATCTAATTTAACTATTAACAAATTAAGAAGGGGTACTTTTAAGAAAATCCACCACTTTATCTCTCCAACCTCTCATCTGTCCTTCCTTGCTCTACTGAATTGCAAGTGATGGAGTAGTTTGTTTTCTTAGCTTACTTTTATTATGGTTCAGCATTCAAGGGTAGATAGGTAATATTATCTTTAATTTGGGTTGCAGAAGATGACTAGTATGAAAGGCATCAAGATATAGGCTTTTTGATCATAATGTTTGGATTAAATGGGGTTTTGTATGCCAATACAAGCCATATAAACCAAAAGCACCAACTTAGAGAAAAGAGAAAAAGAAAAAACACAATAAAGGAAGTATCCGGGATTACCATGTTTTACAACTACACTCACTCTAGACGATAGACTGGAAGTTGGGAATAATTAGTTATGTTCCAAAGGTAAAAATAACTAATACAATTAAACAACTAAGCTCAAAATTGCAAAAAAATATGAAACAAATGTCGTTCTTTCTTTCATGTTTCAACTTACTGTTTAGATGGAACATTCGAGAAACAAAATGCACTGTTGGTGGCTTATTTGGATAATCCTCTGTAAACTGGAGTGTTAATTTAAACGTACCTGATGAAGTCAAAAAGAATTCAACTAAAATAAGCACAAAAATGCTGATAACATAACCAATACCACCAACAAAAGCAATAAGCATCCAGTATGAATAATACTTAACTTGAGTACAGAAAAATAAAAACTCAAAATGACTCGTGTTCCGACTTATACTTCTTGTTAATAAGGTTAATTGACATACCAGAGGCTAAAAGCCATCTTGTATATTTCATTATTTCAAGTTTTACCAATTTATGCCTACATAGAGAACATACATATGCAACAGTACATTCATATAGAATTATTTGATAACTATTAAGCTATTTCACTCTACTTAATCTATTTTAGGGTACCACTTTATAGGGAAAAAAGAGTATTCTCTGTTTCCTAAATCTAGCAGCCAATCAATCATGATACCGAAACTATAGAAATAAATATATAGATCCATGTATATACCATGTAAGACACTAAATCTAAACAATGTGATTCATATAGAATAATAACACAACCCATTAAGACTGTCAGATAGAATACATTACACATATGAAAAGAAAAACCACATCAAATTACTGGAGGAGAATATCACATTCAAACAAGCATGTTATGGCTTCATTCATAAGATTCAACTGGATTATTGACTTGCTTGGACTTTAACAACAATACTTAACAACATGCAATACTAAAACAATCTTTCCAAGTACAGAACAGATTCATGGTTATACAATCAAACATAAATGATTTAATTGAACAAATATTTGAACTACCTTTCAAATGAAGAAACAGTGTTGTTAAGGGATTGACTTCACATACCTCCATCCCAGGGAGTGTCATCGGGTCTGCAATTAAAATATGAAATGCATTAGATATTACAATTTAAAATACCTTAAAAGGTAATAAAAATAAAAATAAAAACAAATGTCATACGAGTTAAGAAAACCTTAAAACATCATTTAATTTGTTTGTAGCCTACCCAAATATAAAAGTATTTCAAAGCATTATATTATTATCCTGAGGAGCACCACTGATGCCTGCAGGTGCATCTTGTTGCAACCTCTTTAAATCCCTCATAAGTGTGTGTTTTTCTTGTAGGTGTTGACATCCTCACCACCTACATATTAGATTGTAGACCAACCATGGGAGCAATCTTAAATAATTATCATGACCTTTAAAACGAATTTACAGTCACACATACACAAATGCTCAAAGTATTGGATGATTACAAGTTCAAAAATATTGAAAATTGTCCCCTTCTACCCTTATCATTGTTCTTTATTAATATTACTCAACCAACTATGTCTTAATTAAGGTTGGACTGTAAAGATGTGTTTCTGAAATTGTTTGCAGGCAGTGGCAACTGTCGACGTCGGGATTTTTAGTTGTTCATTTTCTGTTCTTGTTCTTTGGTGTTCTCAAGTTAGGTGAGATTTGTTTGAAAAAATAAGTTGTGAAAAGGTCCGACATGTATATGTCGACGAATGGACTGTAAGAGTCGCCAGTTGGTTTTTTATATGGTTGTACCAACACAACCGAGAAAAGGTTTGCACATTGACCCAGTGATGTGACACTGCTAAACGGGTCTGTGAAACTGAGATTCATTAGGGTCCGGGGGCTCTATTATGAGGAGGGAAGGTGTTAGGCACCCCCCGACATCTGTGTTACCATGGTGACCACCATTTTTCAAGAAACTGTTATATGAATGTGTGTGTGTGTGTGTGTGTGTGTGTGGGTCAATGTGCAAGTAGTGCGAGGCCTCGTTCGCACCTATATACAAAGGGTCTGAATTTGTGTAAGAATTAAGTTTTAAACAAGATATGACAGTGATGTTTTGTAAAAAAGTTTTTCAAACCCTTATGCTCAGTAGTAATTGAGACCTTTTACAATTCCATTTTATTAAATGTTCGGCTTGATTACTTTTATTTTCGAGATGCGAAGCATATTCGAGAAAAATAATGTACAAAGCAATGCTGAACTCCTCGTGGGCATGAAAATCATTTGAGAAAATCCAAATATCGTGAATAAATTTACAAGTTGCTTACAGCTGAAAATGTCCATCACGGGAACCGAATCTAGATTCAGTAGACTGGATCTGTGATCACATTATTCGTAGGCTCACATGATGCCGTAATTTATATGAAAGCAGTAAGCAGTTATATATTTAAAAACTGTAAATATATATATATATATATATATATATATATATATATATATATATATATATATATATAGCACGGATCAGGTTCGGGCTCCCGGACCTGATCAAAACCGGACCCCAATTTTTTAAGTTTTTTTTGCTTTTTTTTAAAACAACTAAATTTTTTTTTAAAATTTTATGGAACTGAAATTTTTCCATAATACAATGTTTTGGGCATGATTTGAATACCTATACAAAAAAATGGTGGTACAGTCTGCATAGACTGTACATACATGTTTTGTTATACGTACCCAAATCACACCCATAACACTGTATTATGAAAATTTTCAATTCCAAAATTTTTTTAGTTGTTTTAAAAAAAAAAGAAAAAAAAAACAGAAGTCCGGATTTTGGTCCGGTCCGGAAGTCCGAACCTAATCCGGCCTATATATATATATATATATATATATATATATATATATATATATATATATATATATAGTCTGGATCCAGTCCGGGATCCCGGACTCTATAAAATACGAACATTTTTTTTTTCTTTTTTTTTTGAAACAACTAAAAAAAAAATTATGGAATTGAAATTTTTTCATAATACAGTGTTTTGGGTGTGATTTGGGTATGTATAACAAAACATGGTGGTACAGTATGTGCAGACTGTACCACCACTTTTTGGTATAGGTATTCAAAACACATTCAAAACATTGTATTATGGATAATTTTCAGTTCCATAAAATATTAAATATTTTTTTTAGTTATTTAAAAAAAAAAAAGGTCCGAATTTTAAGAAAATCCGGACTCCCGAACTTGATCGGCTATATATATATATATATATATATATATATATATATATATATATATATAAGGGAAGTGATCCAGGCACAACGTTAGCTGTGAGCCCTTAAGCAGCTAACGCTCATCCAGCCGTCCAAAATTGAAGTTAATGGTCCAGATGAGATCCCAACCGCTCGAGGGAGTAGCGGCCAGCAATAAATTTTAAAATCCTCTCTGTTGGCCGCTACTCCCTCTAGCGGCCAACAGAGAGGATTTTTTAATTTGGCCCAGGCTCCAGCCGCTAGTGGGAGTAGTGCCAACAAATTTTTTTTTGGCTTAATTACACTATCCTGATTATCCTCTCACATACTACTTATTAATCAATAAATAAAATAATAAAAAATTATAAGAATAAATAATCAATAATTATCTTTATACTTATCCTTATACTTATTAACATATTATCCATATACATACTACTTATTAATCACTAAATAAAATAATAAAAAATTATAAGTATAATAAGTAATTATCCTTATATTAATAAAATAAATATGTATAAGGATAATTAATAATTATCTTCTTCTGATTTTTAATTATAAATAGAAAATAATGATTGAATTTATATTGCATTTCTACTCAAATATATAAACTCAATCACTATTTTCTATTTATAATTAAAAATCATAATACGATAATCAGTAATTATTATTATACATACTTATTTTGTTAATAAGTATAAGGATAAGTTTAAAGATAATTACTGATTATCTTTATAATTATCCTTATAATTTTTTATTATTTTATTTTACTGATTAATAAGTAATATGTATATGGATAATATGTTAATAAGTATAATGATAAGTATAAAGATAATTATTGATTATCCTTATAGTTATTCTTATAATTTTTTATTATTTTATTTATTGATTAATAAGTAGTATGTGGGAGGATAATCAGGATAATGTAATTAAGCCAAAAAAAAAAAAAATTGTTGGCCCTACTCCCTCTAGCGGCTAGAGCCTGGGCCAAATTAAAAAATCCTCTCTGCTAGCCGCTACTAGGAGTAGCGGCCAGTCAAAACATCGACGTTTTGACTGGCCGCTACTCCCAGTAGCGGCCAGCAGAGAGGATTTTAAAATTTATTGCTGGCCGCTACTCCCTCTAGCGGCTGGGATCTCATCTGGGCCATTAACTTCAATTTTGGACGGCTGGATGAGTGTTAGCTGCTTAAGGGCTCACAGCTAACGTTGTGCCTAGATCACTTCCCTATATATATATATATATATATATATATATATATATATATATATATATATATATATATTGTATATCAATCAAGATATAGTCCGGACGCCCGAATATTAGCCAAAAAATAAACTTTTGAGATGAGCCGTCTAATATATCCAACGGCTGGGAAAGAGAGCTTTTGGAAGAAAAAAACAGACGCGGGTCATCTTTCGGGTCAAAAAGGAAAAGCCCCTATGTTTCCTCTCTTTCTCCTAAATCACGATTCTCCTACATAACTTCGCCGGACGAAAGCTTGTTTGGTAACAATTGTGACAGCAATCTTGAGGATACATCTAACGGCCCAGGAAAGGCAGCCTTTGAAAAAAAAAGTTCCAGATCTGGTTTCGGGTCAAAAAAAGGACTCGTGGTCTCTGTCTCTCTTTTGCCTAAGAATCGCGACTCGCTTTCACAAGTCGCCGGAAACAACACAGCGATAAACAGTCTCCGGCCGAAAACTCATAGAGATTTAGTCTCCAAAGGTACTCTGAATCTCGTGGTCTCTATCTCCCAAGAACATTCGCGATTTAGGAGTCTCCCAATGTATTTTCTATTACATTCGCGATTTGGGTTCTGTTTAAGAATTGCCAAATTGTGTAGATCTTTCTGTGATGATATATGGGTGGCCTTTCATGCGTTAAATTGAATTTGCAATTTTTGTAGTGTAATTATGATTATGAATATATGGTGAATATAGTATAATTTTGAGTTTTCACAGTAGAACTTGTGAGTTTTCCATGTAAATTTGTGAACAAACATAGTGAAAGGATTTTAAATTTTTATAAAATGGTATTGGATTATTTGGCAGTAAATTTTGATCTTTGGGTTCTGTCTTTATCCTTGAAGCTTAGGTTTCAATTTAATTGGGTTATGTCTTCTTGGATATATGGGTTGCCTTTCATGTGTATCATCATAGTTTCACTGTAGAAATCTTTGACTTAATAGTAAACAGTATACTTGTTGATTCTTTCACTAGTCATTCACAGTGATGGTCTTTTCTGGCATAGGAATTGAAAGTTTTCTGTATTTTAATTAGTTTCTTTAATGTATGGATCTACGATGTATGTAATCTGACAAATTGATGATATAAGCTATTATTGTTGTGTATCAAATTGCTCCTTCACTTTATTGCACTTTATCAACATTTTATATCAAGTATGTTTGTTCCTTTTGTTTCTTGCAAGCTTACAGATTTTTGCACTGCTATTATCGCACTGCTGAGTTTAGATTATAGCTATTATAGCTTATAGCTATTATTTCACTGCTGAGTTCAGATTTTTCTGGTTGAACAACAAACTTCTTGAGACAGGGGCTTGTAAAGCTCCTTCACTTTATCATAAAAATATTCCCACTTTATCTCTTCCAATCTCTCTATCAATTCATGTGTTTCAACATTTTGGTACTACTATGATAAGTTTCTTAACTTATGCTTATAATTATTTATGTATTCATGTGATCATTTTCAGGGCCTCTTGCTTGAAAGAATTTCTAGTTCCATCCTTGCTGCCGAAAGTCATCCTACACGTGGATTGATATTAGAGTATTTTTTTGTGCGAAGAGTTATTATTAATCCATGTAAAGTTCATATAATAAGAGGACATGCTATTCATTTTGTTGGTATCCTTTTAGGTAGTTGCATTTACAGCATTGTACATATGCTTATTTTAAAACAGGAGCTATTTCTGAGTCACCACAACTTCGGCACCAGCAGCGCCAGTTCTGGGATGTTATTTCCAACGAAGAAGCTGTTGTATAAACTTGAATCTCCTTTACATAATCTCAAAATGTACAATAACTTTTTAGGCCATTATGCAAATTGTACCGAAATTCTTCTCTTTACCAAAATTATTGTACACAAGTACACCCATCTAAAGGCATCAACTTATACATGTTGGGAAAACTTACATACTTAAAGTCCAAAAAAGTTGAATACTTAAAGTTAGAGTAAAATATGAAGTACAGAAAGAAGGAGCAATATTGAAATACTAGATGTACGAAAGAAGAGGGAGCAATATTGAAATACTTGTCCCCAACATTGCACTGACTTCAGAAGAATGCAGACCAGTATAAAAGATAACTAAAATGCCGATGACATTCTATTTACGTACACAAAATGCTATCAAATTAAAAGCCATCAAACTCAAGAACAAACAACCATCGGTAAATGAAAGAAAACGAGAAAAATTAAATAATAGTAGAAGACAATCATTACAATCACTTAACAAGACAATGAAAACAATCATTACAGTTAGTGTAGCAGAGTACACATTGATTTTAGTGACTCCAAGTCGAGCATCATCATTACTGCGCAGCTGCACGTGTACTTCATCAGCAGAGTTGGGTTTGTCATACCCAATTGGATTGCACCAGTCCCAAAACTTACATTTTCCTTTGTCCTTCTCCCTTGGACAGTCATAGTAGAGTTTTCCAGGATTCTTCTCTGATTCAGATATTCTCACAGCAGCTCTCAGGCGACAATAACACATCTTGTTTCAAAATCGGGTATCATGAGTTTGAATGCTCATGTTACTTTTAGTAGACATGCCTTTGTTGAACCTTATCTGCCAAAACCACCATAAGATTGTAATGTTTTAGAGACATTCCACAGTTGGTAATCCACATATCATTACACATGAACAAAAGTGTTACAGTGTAGAAAGATACCCAAATGGTTAAAGAGTCCATCTTCAGGTTTTTTTTAAGAAAATCTAACATGTTTTCTACAAAGTGAATGAACAAAAATGTTAAAGCATGTAAATTGAGCGTAAAATCTAGTAATTTGTGTGCATGACATCTGCAAGATACCTAGCTACTTTAAAACCAACAAAGTTCACTAATCTTCAATGGTCTGCAAATATTACAGAAGAGAGGATACTTGAACATTTTAATTAAAAATTTATTAATTATATTTCATATTATTATAGCATATAAATGGACCAAAACCCAAACCCCCATAGGCTTCTTATGTCAGAAAACTGTAACACAATCAATTCATCCACCATATGAAGACTTAGTTGTTATGTTTTTAGGAGTTGCTGTGAGCACTCTCGACTGTTGGGTGTAAGAATAATTTATCTATTATCCCAGAAATTTTCTGCTCCCAAGTGAAATGCTCCTGAGTTTGAGTGTTTCCCTTTATAATTCATATGCACATTTTTCCATGAAAAATTTAAAGAACAGAAGCATGAAAACCATCCCAATTCTATTGTGCAAATGTTTCCATGAAAAATTGCAAATTCAATTTAACACATGAAAGGCAACCCATATATCATCACAGAAAAATCTACACAGTCTACAAAATTTACTGCCAAACCCTAGATTTCATTCATTTGGTTCAAACAGAAAATTAGAAAATACCTTGTTTGACTCCTAAATCGCGGTTGTTCTTGGTTTGACAGAGCCCACGAGATTCAGAGTACCTTGGGAGACTTAATCTTCTTTATCGATTTGGAGATGTTTCACGGGATGGGAAATACACAAGTAGCTTCCGACCATCAATAAACGGTTTGCTGCTACACTAGGTGAACTTGTAGTCAGAAGCTTTGCTCAGTCTATTCTTCAGCCGGTATCCTCAAGATTGCTGTCACAATTGCTACCAGACAAGCTTTCGTCTAGCGAAGTTGTGTAGGAGAATCGTGATTTAGGAGAAAGAGAGGAAATAGAGGGGCTTTTCCTTTTTGACCCAAAAGATGACCCGCGTCTTTTTTTTTCTTCCAAAAGCTCTCTTTCCCAGCCGTTGGATATTTCAGACGGCTCATTCCAAAAGTTCGTTTTTTGGCTAATATCCGGGCGTCTGGACTAGATCTTGATTGTATATGTATATATATATATATATATATATATATATGTATATACAAAAACAGAAATAAAACTACGAACCGAAGTCCGGGCATACACACGTAACACGACTCTCAACGTGAAGAACGGTGTGTGCAAAGATGACTAGAAAGTCTTTAAAGTGTGTAAGAAAGCTTACAGTGGAATGCCAAAGAACACTTCTATAACGTTAAGTGGATGAACACTCGGCTCCCGCCGGTAAAAATAGTAGCTATATATGAGCTCAGTAGTAATTAAAATGACAAATCACTCAGTTTTGAGTCGCAGGTGTACCTGCGACTAGCCGCAGATGTACTTGCTGCTGCCCGGGGTGCCTCGGGCTCTGCGGGTCCCACTGTCTCAAAGTACGTGCACGCGTGCACTGTGATGTCCACTCGAACTTTTAGAATTAAAATTCGGGCATCCGATTGAGGTGTATAAGACCTATTTCGGACCGCCGTTGTCGAGAGCTACGCCATGACATGGGATTAGAGGTTATACGAAGTCAGGAAGATGGGCCCATGTCCTTGGTCTTCAAGCTTCAAATTCTATCCGGTGTGTTTCCCTGCGAAGTAGTCACTCGGGATTGGACCTCCTTGGTTCTTGTAGGACATTACTGTGTAGAAATGTCTGTATGAGATATTGAGACGGCGCAATGTAGGGTCAAGGTGGCAAAATGACGATTTTACCACTCACTGGGGTTATCTCCGATTTGGGCTGATAAAGCAGATGTTGCTTAGGGTTATCTCTGAGATTGGACTGCTGCAGATACTGAAGGTCCTTAGGGTTATCTCTGAGGTGTGTCTGTGTGACACCCCCAAATCCCGGTACTTTATTACCTTAAGATTTGGTGGTCACTTAATCAAAACATTCATATCTAACTACCCAATCATAAGACTGTAGGGACTTAAACTTTAATAGTCATAAGACTATAGGGACTCCACGTACTTAGGGGGATCAGTCCTTCGTACAATGTATTGTGCACAACCATTTCAACGCTAAGCATAAACCCTTAATAATATGGTTGTTCATCTCAGTATTTAGATTACAAGTCCGCACCAACGTAAGTTTGGTTTGGATACATCAACGAACATTAACTAAGGATTAGTTGAATAAAAGGGTAATCACATTATGCTATGGAATAAATCATAAGTGAACTAACATTTGTACATTTAAATTATGCTTTAGGAATAATCTAAGAGCATAAATATTGAATAACTATAACAAGTTAAAGAATAACAATTGGAACAATAATAACTATTCAACATCAGTATATCAGATTATATAAACTTGCATGCTAATTAACAAGTTAAAGACAAGAATAACTTGCTCAACATCAAAATAAGGTTTAGAAAACTTGCATCATCATGAACAAACTAGATACAAGAACTTGCTCAATAATAAACAACTAGCTCAATAAAAGTGTAGAGTTAGAAAACTTGTGTAATGTTATCGAATTAGAAACAATAATTTGTTCAACGAAACAATAGATTTAGAGAACATGCCTTGAGTGTAAGCTAAAGCGTAACAAATTACATATATATAACTAAGTATATACATCATGTAATATTTGATTTTTAATCACATAATCAAATTACATTAGTAATAAAACTAGTTAATCGTTAATAACATATTCATTATTGGTATAGAAATACTGAAATCATAATTTAACAGTCTTACTATTAACACATAACAACTTATTCAAACTTTTGTGTGAATAAATCACACTATCTGACCATTCTGCTAACTCGCGCTGTGGCGCCACAGTTTACACTGTGGCCTGGCGCTGCGACGCTGAGCTGGTGATGTGGCTCGAGACACAGGCCAATAAGTGGTGTTGCGGCGCGGGAAATACATTGTTGGGCCGCGCTACGGCGCCGAACTCCAAACTTCGGCGACCAGCCTCGGCAACAATATGAACAAAAGCCAAATTGGCCTACAAGCTACTTTCTAACAACCTAATGAACATGTAATACATACAGATGTTGGTATTTATTATTTTAATAATGACAAATATTATGGTCTTTTTTGTTAATTTCAGCTGGCCCAAATTGGTTCTTCTTTTAATATATCCTACAGTATATTTTGTGGGTGCTAAAGTTATTTAAGGATATACTATTGTTTGGTGGGATCCACAACAGTTAGTGACATTTGGTATTGATATTCTATTTGGAAAAGAAGTCTTTTAGAAGCAAGTTAGAGTTGGTGGGTCTCATCTTATCTTATCTCCTTGTTTCTCTGGTTTAAAATAGTCGACTGGTAATCTCCTTTATTTCAGCTACAAATAGTTGGCGCAAAGTTCTTCTTATTCAAATTTGCTGAAATCGTGGATTTAGTTTAACGGAACTGAGATTTCTTAGCTAGCATATTTTATAGCCGTTGCTTGTTTTGTTATATATTCTACTTCTCTTCGGATGAACAGGAACATCTCTGAAATCTGCAATCAAGTTGATATACTACATCAGAGCGCTTCAAATTGCTTTATTCCAGCCATTTATTATAATCTACTATATTCTTTTGTGCTGGAAATTTATTTTACTCATTCTTTGTAAACCAAACTCAAGCATAGTTTTGGCTTGAGATTTCTGTTTTAGTTCATCTGTTCATAGAAGGCTTCAAGGGTCTCAGAAGTGAGAAGAGGTGCAGAGGTGTACAAGTTGCAGATGTGCAAAACGGGGGCATAGGTGTCCAACATCAGATTTGAGGCTTCTTTGTAACAAGGATTAACTTTTGTATTAAGGTTTAAAGAGTAATAAAAAGAGTCTCCAATCCTAGTTGGGATTGGACATGAATTACGCCACTAGGTAGAGGATAGGGGCTGAACCACGTAAAAAATCTTGGTGTGATTTTTACTCCTGCTTATCTCTTTAACTGCCATTCATGTTCTGCACAATTTTGTTCATCACGCTAATCCAGACACTAAAGCAAACATGTATAGCTGTCTGATAATATTGAACGAAGAACATAAGTTAAAGCAGACACTAAAGCAGACAGGTGTAGATGTTTGAATTAAACCTGTAGCAGATAATTTCAAAAAATTTTCACTGTTTATCACTTTTAGCATAAACACCTATTCAGCCCCCCCTCTAGGTGTGCATATTTACTGAATTACATTTGGTATCAAAGCTTGGCTCTACTAATATTGATCGTTATAGGTGGAAGATCCTATATCACACCTAAACTTTCAAAAAGGTCAGTTCACAAGTAGGCCACCGCTGTTGATCAGAAGTGAGAACTTCAACTTTTGGAAGTTCAGAATGAAGATCTATCTGAATCGTGACCCATGGGAATGGTGGGTAGTCGAAAATGGACCAGTCATTCCGCGACATGATGATGGCAAGCCAAAGAATCTTATGGAAATGGACTCAAATGAATCGTATATTGTATCCTATAATTCCAAGGCCATGAATACACTTTTAAGTGGCATGGTTCAGTCGGAGATTGATAAGGTCTCTTTTTTGTACTACGGCCAAGGAAATTTGGGACACAGTAATCATGAGCCACGAAGGTACTACTAGAGTAAATGAGGTCAAGCTGAGCATGCTAATGCATGAGTACGAACTATTCAAATTGGAGAAAAACGAATCAATTAGAGATGCCCAAGCAAGATTCCTCACTCTAATGAATTCTCTAAGCATGCTCGGATGAAAGATTGATCAAAAGGAAATCAACCGAAAGCTTCTTAGAGTCATGCCAAAGCGATTCACACCAAAAGTCACTACATTTCAAGACTCAGTCACAATCAGCACAATGGAAACTCTTACCTTATTTGGAGAACTTGAAGAGTTTGAAAACCAACTAAAATTGTATGATGAAGAAGATGAGGCACCTAAGAAGAAGACCTTGGCTCTACAAGCTGAAAGCTACATAGAAGGCAATGAAGAAGATTCGGATGAAGAAATAGCTTTAATGACCAGAAAATTGAGGGAGCTGATCCGGAAGAAGAATAGATCAAAAGTACCAATAAAAGCTTTCAACAACAAGAAAGATTTCAAGCCAAAGCCACAAGAAGAAATATGTTTCGAATGTGGAAGGCCTGGACACTTCAAAAGAGATTGCTTCCAACTAAAAAGAAAGAACAAAGCAAATGGTTCAAAAGGGAGGCTCTAATGACATGGAGTGATGATGAACCTGATCATGAAGATCAAGAAGAAGAAACTGCTCAGCTGTGCTTCACTGGAATACACAATGAGGAAACATCCGAGGTAAGTCCTGAATTTGGAGAAATTACTATTTTTGACTATCTTGTTTTAAAAAATGAAAACATTCGTATGAAAGAGAAAAATGCTCACTTGAAAAGTTGGATAAATGAATTAATGAAGGAAGTAGAAACCTTAATTGAGAAAAAACAAGAAATAGTTAAAGATTGCACATCATGTGAAGTGTCTCAGTTGAATGCTAAAATTGGATATTTAGATAATTATAATAAAATTTTATATAATCGTGCAAACAAATTAAATGAAGAAAATAATAGCCTTAAAAAGGAAAATGATGATTTAAAAGAAAGTTTAAAAATAAGAGATACTTGTATAGATGCTTTTAATGATGGAAAAATAATAAACATGCAAAATAACAATGAGGAAGAAATAATATATTTAAAAAAGGATCTTGCAAAATTTGTTCAAGGAAAAGAGAATTTAAATATAATGTTAGGTGCTCAAAGGTCAAGCTAAGATAAAAAAGAAATTGGATATAATCCTGTTAAAAACATAAAAAGCACTACTAATAAAATTAGAGTAATAAATAATAAACCAAGGAACAAGCCTCTTTATTGCTCACCTTATGTTGCTTGTAGAAAATGTGGTTTAAAAGGACAATTTGATACTAATTGTAATAAAATAAAAATAAAACAAGTTTGGGTAAAGAAAGGAGATTTAATTGCTACTAACAATATTGGACCCAAATAGATTTGGGTAACAAAATGATGAGTTACTTCTCTATTTTGTAGGTATGCTTAAAAGCTAAAGTACCATCACATAAATGGGTACTTGACAGTGGATGTTCTAGACACATAACGGGCGATAGAACTAAAATTACCTCACTTGTTGCAAAGAAAGGAGGCACGGTTACTTTTGGAGATGACACCACATGCCAAAGCATCGGTAAATGTAAAATTGGTAATGGTTAGGTATACATTGATAATGTCCATCATGTTGAAGGGTTAAAATATAATTTAATTAGTGTAAGTTAACTAATTGATAGTGGTCATAAAGTAATTTTTGAAAAAGATAAATGTGCTATTATTCATGCCTCTCATGATGTTCCTTTAGTAGCTAACAGAGGAGGTAATATATACACTATAAATTTTGAAAATCAAAATGAGGATATTTGTTTAGCTGCTGTTCAAGATCAAACTATTCTATGGTGTGACGCCCCCAAAATTAGGTATATATCACCCATCTTGGGTCGCCAGATACATGGTACAGAATTCAAATACAACTTACTAATACAACTGTCGTGTACAATACGACAAAACATAACTGTGAGTTTGAATACAATTATTGTCTACTAGAGATTATACAAACTCAAAAGGAGTCCTCATTATAATTATTGTCACACTATTTAACAGAATAGTGAGGACTACTAATACTATCATCTGGTCCATCACTCCGTTTCCCGACTCGTCCCAGCTATATTCTCATTTTCTGAAGAGAATAGTGAAAGAAAGGGTGAGTTCAACTAGCCCAGTAAGAAATATTATGACTAAGATAATGCAGAATAAATTATCATTAGCCTTCAACAGTGTTAAACTGATAAAATATAATAAACATCAAGTTTAACTGCAGCGGAACAAGCAATCCATTAGAAGAGTCAAGTAGAGAATAAAATCTATTATCTTCTATGATTTAAAAGATTTTTCAACATTGTTATCGATGGGACTCAGCTTAATAAAATAATCCACATCATCAAATCACCCCTGCACTACGGCCAAGGATATTCTTTAGTATCACGACAGGCCAAGATTATTTGTGTATTCATTAATGGTCATGATCATGCCAACAACTATCCATCAATGCACTACGGGCCAATGAGGACTTTTACCACATCATTTGTAACATTACGGCCATGATTATACCGAATAATCCCTGTTCATAATCATACCAAGTCCATCTATGCACTACAGGCCACAGATAACTTTAAACATTTTATAAACATGAGGATGATGACAATGATATAAGAATTCAATAAAATAAGTTCAAGAATTAATTTATCCAATAATTAACAACGTCCAAATTGTCAATATGATACTGCTTTATGGAGTAAAATTCAAGAATTCTTAGAAGAATATTTCCATGAAAAGATACTAAATGAAGCGTAAATATTAAAGATATTCCATTAATTTCATGGAGTATAGAAGTCAAAGTTTTTACCAACTGAGTATAATAAAGAATGAAATAACAAAAGAAATTACCATGTATGCGATAGACTGCACAGACAGGTTATTCCAATAGAATAATAAATAATGGAACGAGGTCCGGCGTAAAACGCACAGACATGATATTCCAACAGAATAATAATAAAGACAAAACCAGGTCCGGTGTAAAACACACAGACAGGATGTTCCAACAGAATAATAATAAAGACGGAACCAGGTCCGGTGTAAAACACACTAACAGGATGTTCCAACAGAATAATAATAAAGACGGAACCAGGTCCAGTGTAAAACACACAGACAGGATGTTCCAACAGAATAATAATAAAGACGGAACCAGGTCCGGTGTAAAACACACGGACATGATGTTCCAACAGAATAATAAAAGAATGTCACCAAGTATAGGGTAGATCGCATATACAGGTTATTCCAACAGAATAATAAGCAATAGAATAACAGCAGTTCTCTTCATGAATAAGAAAGAATAACACCCCTTACCGTTTTAAAGAAGAACTGAAATAAAGAAGTAGTTAAGTAGTAGAATACTTTTCTTCTTTCTCTCTAGAGTTCAGTGAATTCGTAAGAAAATAATGAAGGAATGAGCTTCTATTTATAGGAAAATGGAATGCATAGTAACTATTTCATGAACGGCCAAAATTGATTTACTTTAATCTGACGGTCCATATTTAAAGAAAAGTCTTTTAAATAAAATAAAATATATTCTATTTATATAAAAAGATTTTTACTATTCAAAACACTATGCAACACTATGCATAATAAAATATAATATATTCTATTTATAGAATAACTTTAATAAAGTATTCTGTTTTATATAAAAAGATGTTTCTGTTTTATTATGTTAATAATACGAATAAAACAAAACTTCGTTATCGCTAACTAATTCATATTATCAATTAACAATAATTGAATCAAATTGAGTGACTTCTCACATAAGCATTAATAATCAATACCATGTTCTACTATGCAACCACACGTATTACTGTACTTTTACTATCGAGTAGTTCAACAGTATCAACGGTAAAACTTTCGCCGTTATTTTTAATACAATATTTTTGTCGTTTTCTCAATCCGACAATAATTCCGTTGTGGGGTCCACCAATGATTGTACCGTCGTACGGATATTTTCTGACAAAAAAAATATTTCCTGACCAAACAAATATTTTATAACAACTTGCTTACTTTGCAAAATTTATAAATATTACCCGCAATTATAACATTATATCAATTTTACTCCATAATATTCAAAAATAATATTTATAGAAAATTCATCTTTATTCAAAAAGTTGGGGTTTACAATCTCCCCTTCTTATGAAATTTCGCCCTCGAAATTAGAGTACGTACCTAGTATGTCGAAGAGGTAAAGATACCTTGATTTCATTTCAGATTCTAACTCCCAAGTCATTTCCTCAACATCGTGGTTTCTCCACAAAACTTTGACTTGAGGTATAACCTTGGTGCGTAGAATATGTTCCTTCTTATCCAAGATTTGAACAGGAACCTCTTCATACGTCAAATCTTCCGCTATTTCGTCCGGTTCTAACTCAATAATGTGGTTTGGGTCTTCCACATATTTACGCAACATGGATATGTGAAAAATGTTATGAACACGAGACATACTTGGCGGTAAAGCGAGTCTATAAGCCACAGTTCCTACTCGATCGAGGATTAAAAATGGACCGATGAATCGAGGATTGAGCTTTCCTCTCTTTTCAAATCTCGTAACTCCTTTTTATGGAGCAACACGTAAGAACACATGATCTCCTATATCAAATTCCACGTCCTTTCGATGAAGATCAGCATAACTCTTTTGTCGATCTTGTGAGATTTTTATACGTTGTCGGATCGTTTGAATCTTTTTTGTAGTCATACGTACTAACTCCGGTCCCAACAACGTTGCTTCACCCACCTTATCCCAGTATACTGGAGAACGATATTTTATTCCATACAACGCTTCGAATGGAGCCATGCCAATACTTGCTTGATAATTGTTGTTGTAGGAAAACTCCACCAATGGTAAGAACTTGTCCCAACTTCCCTTGAAATCAAGGACACAGAGCCTTAATAGATCTTCAAGAGTTTGAATAGTCCTCTCTGATTGTCTGTCCGTCTAAGGATGATATGCCGAACTAAATTATAGATCCGTGCCCATAGCTTTTGGCAAACTAACCTAAAATCGTGAAGTGAATCTTGGGTCTCGATCAGAAATTATGGATACTGGCATACCATGCAGTCTTACAATCTCGTTTATGTACATACTAGCAAGACATTCAAGTATATAAGTTTCTCGTATCGGTAAGAAATGAGCAGACTTGGTCAATCTATCAACAATGACCCAAATCGCATCTATACCTTGAGAAACCTTGGGAAGACCGGTAACGAAATCCATGGTAATGTGCTCCCACTTCCATTCTAGAATTTCAAGTGGTTGCAATGGACCTTTTGGTACTTGATGCTCTGCCTTGACTCGTTGACACGTTAGACACCTTGAAACAAACAGCGATATCTCTCTCTTCATATTGCTCCACCAAAATGTATGACGAATATCATGATACATTTTGGTACTCCCAGGATGGATTGCAAATGGTGTGTTATGCGCCTCCATCATGATTTTATA
This sequence comes from Panax notoginseng, assembly GCA_016801055.1. Taxonomy (NCBI): domain Eukaryota; kingdom Viridiplantae; phylum Streptophyta; class Magnoliopsida; order Apiales; family Araliaceae; genus Panax; species Panax notoginseng. The sequence goes on from CM029023.1 coordinate 72,458,816, forward strand.
CTTTAAATCAGGGTCGTTAGGAACACAAAGTCTGGAGTTGACTCGAAGTATTCCTTCTTCATCGATTCTTGCTTCCGGCATAGCACCTTCTTGCAATTTCTTTCTCATACGCATCAGCTCCAGGTCTGTAGCTTGAGCAGCTTTAACTTTATCAATTAAAGTCGGTTCTACTCGTATATTCGCCATCATCACATGGGTCCCTAGAGTTTTTAACTCTATCTCCATCCTTTGCAAGTCACACAAAATGGACTTTTGTGTTGTCAATATTGCACTCGAACCCGCATATGATCTTTTACTCAATGCGTCAGCTACCACGTTCGCTTTTCCAGGATGGTATTGGATGGTATGATCATAATCTTTCAATAGTTCAAGCCAACGTCGTTGTCGCATGTTGAGTTCCTTTTGAGTGAAGAAATATTTGAGGCTTATATGATCCGTAAAGATCTCCACCTTCTCCCCATACAAGTAATGCCTCCAAAATTTAAGTGCGAAGACCACAGCTGCTAACTCTAGGTCATGAGTAGAATAATTTCTCCCATATTCTTTGAGTTGTCGCGAGGCATAGGCTATGACTTTCCCATGTTGCATGAGAACACATCCTATCCCTTTGCTCGAAGCATCACTGTAGATGACAAATCCCTCCGAACCAGATGGTATTGTCAGAACAGGTGCTGAAATGAGTCTCCTCTTGAGTTCTTGAAAACTCTTCTCACATTCCTCGCTCCAATCGAACTTTGTATCTTTACGAGTCAGCTGAGTTAGTGGAGTAGAGATTCGAGAAAACCCTTCTACGAATCTCCGATAATAACCAGCTAAGCCGAGAAAGCTACGTACTTCGGTCACTGATTTAGGTTGTTCCCAGCTTTGAATAGCTTCAATCTTTGCTGGGTCAACAGATATTCCATGACTTGATACCACGTGCCCAAGGAATGCTACTTCCTCAAGCCATAACTCGCATTTCTTCAACTTGGCATAAAGCTTGTATTCACGTAGCTTTTGGAGTATCAGCCTCAAGTGTTGCTCATGATCTTCACGGCTTTTGGAATAAATAAGGATGTCATCAATAAAGACGACCACAAAGTGATCCAAATATTCCTTGAATACTCGGTTCATCATATCCATAAAGGCAGCAGGAGCATTAGTCAATCCAAAGGACATGACTAGGATATCATAATTCCCGTACCGAGTTTTGAAAACCGTCTTTGGAATGTCATCGGTTCTAATCTTCAATTGGTGATATCCGGAACGAAGATCAATCTTTGAAAAGAATTTGGCTCCTTGCAACTGGTCAAACATGTCATCAATACGTGGCAACGGGTACCTATTTTTGATGGTGACATGATTCAACTCTTGATAATCAATACAAAGTCGCATACTCCCATCTTTTTTCTTCACGAATAGAACAGGAGCACTCCAAAGAGAAGTACCAGGACGAATAAAGCCAATGTCTAACAATTCCTGCAGTTGGGTCTTTAACTTTTTAAGTTCAATAGGAGACATTCGATATGGGGCTTTAGAAATGGGTTTTGTACCAGGTTCAAGGTCGATACAAAATTTAATTTCACGCGCTGGGGGTAGGCCAGGAAGTTCTTCAGGGAATACGTTAGGAAATTCATTAACAATAGAAATATTATTCAAAACTGACGTATTTTTGTTTAGATTTGTAACATGAGCTAAGAAAGCTTGACATCCGTTTTTCAATAAACGAATAACTTTATGGCTTGAGATGACAGTGATTGATTTTAATGGTTTGGTGGTTTGAATTCGCATAACAGATTGGTTAGGAATATGAAAGCTAACAACCTTACGAAAATAATCAATTTTTACATGATGAGTAGTTAACCAATCAATCCCTAGAATCACGTCAAATGCAAGTATTTTCAATGAAATAAGATCGACAGGTAATATGAGGGTACCGATTTGAACCAAACAAGACTTATAAACAGTGGATGTAATGAAAGTTTCTCCCAATGGAGTTTCCACAGATAAGTCAAAGTCTAATTTCTCTAGAGTCAAATTTAATCGTTGAGCGCAAGTAGGAGAAATAAAAGAATGGGTAGAACTGGTATCAAATAAGGTATAGACTTCACTAGAGTTTATGATAAGCTTACCCGTGATGACCGTATTCGGGTTCTTTGCTTTCAGGGAGGTCACTACAAACACTTTCCCTTGCACTACAGGCTTTGACTTTTTTGGGACGGCCTTTGGTGCCTCCATCCTAGCTGAACTTGTCTTCGGTGAACGACAAAATCGAGCTAGGTGACCTTCTCTTCCACAATTATAACATGCTTTGGACGGCATCGCGCAGTTTGGACTAATGTGTCCCTCTCCTCCGCATTTGAAGCATATGATAGGTGGTCGTTCTCCTTCCTTAATAATGGATGCTGGTGCTGACGTCTTTCCATTATTGTTGAATCTCCTCTTCTTGAAATGTTCATTCTTATTATTTTTGCCCTGATTACCACCAAAGTGGTTACCATTTCTGCCCTGTTGATTCCCTCCACGCTTGTTGTCATCGCTTCGATGACTGCTCTCACTGGTATTATCATTTTGCCGGCTGTTCTCCTCTGATTGTGTTGACTCATTATCGCGCTCTACTAACTGAGCCCTACTTACAACATCTGAATACAAACACAGTTTATGAGAAATAAGATATTGACGTATCTCAGGTTTCAATCCTCGCAAAAACGTTCGCGTCGTTTGCTCTTCATTATCCACCAAGTGGGACGTAAACCAGGATAACTTAGCAAATTTAGCCTCATACTTTGACACGGTCATATTATTTTGCTCCAGCTTGATAAACTCTACCTCCTTCATATGACGAATACTCTCGGGAAAGTACTTGTCGTTGAATAGCTCTTGGAACTTCTCCCAAGACATCTTGAGTGCGTCAGGCTGGGTATGTTTTACAGATTCCCACCAGTAATCTGTCTCTTCACGCAACATAAAGGTGGCGAAGGGAACCTTTTGTTCCTCGGAGCATCCCAAGAAATCAAATATCTTGGTGATCTGCTTTATCCATGCTTCCGCCTTAAGTGGTTTTGGCTCTTCTATAAACTCCAGTGGTCCCAGCTCCTTGAACTGTTTAGAAGTGACCGTCCAAGAGTTTCCAGTGTTTCCACCTACATTTTGGACAGGAGCCGCTCTTACATGATGTTGCATGAATTGCATAAAGCCTCTGAACAGTCCATCATTCATCATTTGGTCAGTGTTGTTGTTTGCATGAGGATTGTCGCCTTCCTGATGCACATTCTCCTGATTATTGATATGTGGAGACTCAACGGTCTTTTGTGCTCTATTGCTATTTTCAACATTCTCGGATGTCATTTTCAGATACTGCCCCAAAACAAAGGTTCATTAACATGTAACATATTATCCATATACTTTGACCGACCAATTAAATACCAAATAAACTTAGGCAGGTCATACTAGCGAAGGAATTCCCCGTCTCTCCCCTCCTAGTTCTAGTCTCACATCTTAGCCAGGGATCATATCCCTAAGCTTTGATACCAACTGTGACGCCCCCAAAATTAGGTATACATCACCCATCTTGGGTCGCCAGATACAAGGTACAGAATTCAAATACAACTTACTACTACAACTGTCGTGTACAATACGACAAAATATAACTGTGAGTTTGTATACAATTATTGTCTACTAGAGATTATATAAACTCAAAAGGAGTCCTCATTACAATTATTGTCACACTATTTAACAGAATAGTGAGGACTACTAATACTAATATCTGGTCCACCACTCCGTTCCCCAACTCGTCCCAGCTAAATTCTCATTTCCTGAAGAGAACAGTGAAAGAAAGGGTGAGCTCAACTAGCCCAGTAAGAAATATTATGACTAAGATAATGTAGAATAAATTATCATTAGCCTTCAACAGTGTTAAACTGATAAAATATAATAAACATCAAGTTTAACTGCAGCGGAACAAGCAATCCATTAGAAGAGTCAAGTAGAGAATAAAATCTACTATCTTCTATGATTTAAAAGGTTTTTCAACATTGTTATCGCTGGGACTCAACTTAATAAAATAATCCACATCATCGAATCACTCCTGCACTACGGCCAATGATATTTTTTAGTATCACGACCAAAATTATCCATGCACTACGGGCCAAGAATATTTGTGTATTCATTAATGGTCATGATCATGCCAACAGCTATCCATCAATGCACTACGGGCCAATGAGGACTTTTACCACATTATTTGTAACATTACGGTCATGATTATACCGAATAATCCCTGGTCATAATCATACCAAGTCCATCTATGCACTACAAGCCACATATGACTTTCAACATTTTATAAACATGAGGATGATGACAATGATATAAGAATTCAATAAAACAAGTTCAAGAATTAATTTATCCAAGAATTAACAACGTCCAAATTGTCAATATGATACTGCTTTGTGGAGTAAAATTCAAGAATTGTTAGAAGAATATTTCCAAGAAAAGATACTAGATGAAGCGCAAATATCAAAGATATTCCACTAATTTTATGGAGTATAGAAGTCAAAGTTTTAACCAACTGAGTATAATAAAGAATAGAATAACAAAAGAAATCACCATGAATGCGATAAACCGCACATATAGGTTATTCCAACAGAATAGTAAATAATGGAACCAGGTCCGGCGTAAAACGCACATACAGGATATTCCAACAGAATAATAATAAAGACGGAACCAGGTCCGGTGTAAAACACACAGACATGATGTTCCAACAGAATAATAATAAAGACGGAACCAGGTCCGGTGTAAAATACACAGACAGGATATTCCAATAGAATAATAATAAAGACGGAACCAGGTCAGATGTAAAACACACAGACAGGATGTTCCAACAGAATAATAGAAGAATGCCACCAAGTATAGGGTAGACCGCGTATACAGGTTATTCCAACAGAATAATAAGCAATGGAATAACAACAGTTCTCTTCATGAATAAGAAAGAATAACACCCCTTACCGTTTTAAAGAAGAACTGAAATAAAGAAGTAGTTAAGTAGAAGAATACTTTTCTTCTTTCTCTCTATAGTTTCTCTCTCTAGAGTTTAGTGAATTCGTAAGAAAATAATGAAGGAATGAGCTTCTATTTATAGGAAAATGAAATGCATAGTAACTAATCCATGAACGGTCCAGATTGATTTACTTTAATCTGACGGTCCATATTTAAAGAAATTTTTTTTAAATAAAATATAATATATTCTATTTATATAAAAAGATTTTTACTATGCAAACACTATGCAACACTATGCATAATAAAATATAATATATTATATTTATAGAATAACTTTAATAAAGCATTATGTTTTATATAAAAAGATGTTTCTATTTTATTACGTTAATAATACGAATAAAACAAAACTTCATTATCGCTAATTAATTCATATTATTAATTGACAATAATTGAATCAAACTGAGTGACTTCTCACATAAACATTAATAATCAATACCGTGTGCTACTATGCAACCACACGTATTACTGTACTTTTACTACCGAGTAGTTCGATAGTATCAATGGTAAAACTTCCGTCGATATTTTTAATAAAATATTTTTGTCGTTTTCTCAATCCGACAATAATTTCGTTGTGAGGTCCACCAATGATTGTACCGTCGTATGGATATTTCCTGACAAAAAGAATATTCCCTGACCAAATGAATATTTTATAACAACTTGCTTACTTTGTAAAATTTATAAATATTACCCCCAACTATAACATTATATCAATTTTAGTCCATAATATTCAAAAATAATATTTATAGAAAATTCATCCTTATTCAAAAAGTTGGGGTTTTACATATGGCATAGAAGGTTAGGGCATGTGCATATGGAATTGATTAACAAGTTAGTTACAAAGAACCTTGTCAAAGGTTTACCAAAGCTAAAATATGAGAAGACAGGTATTTGTAATGCATGTCAGTTAGGTAAACAAGCAAGAAATTCATTTACAAGCAAAAATCAGGTATCAACTTCTTTACCTCTTCAATTATTGGATCTTGATTTATTTGGACCTGAGAGATATGCTAGCCTAGGCAATAATCATTATGCTTTTGTTATTGTTGATGATTTTTCAAGATTTACATGGGTTTTGTTTTTGAAAACTAAAGATCAAGCTTTTGCAGAATTTTAAAAGCTTATAAAGAATGTTGAAACAAAACATAACCTCAAGCTAATTGGTATAAGGAGTGACCATGGTGGAGAATTTGGAAAAGACTTTATACCATATTGTAGTGAGAAAGGTGTTACACATGAGTTTTCTGCACCAAGAACACCTCAACAAAATGGTGTGGTGGAACGCAAAAATCGTACTCTCCAAGAAACTGCAAGAACTTTACTTCATGAAAGTAAATTACCTAAAAGATTTTGGGCAGAGGCTGTAAGTACTGCTTGTTACATTTTAAATAGAGTACTAATTAGACCCATCCTATTGAAAACACCGTATGAGTTACTAAATAAAAGGATTCCAAATATTAACTATTTTAAAGTATTTGGTGCTAAATGTTTCATTCTAAATACTAATGGTAATCTTGGAAAATTTGATGCTAAATCAACTGAATCTATTTTTCTTGGCTATTCAATGCATAGTAAAGCATGTAGTATTTGATGAATTTAACCATGATCTATCAAAAGAAGAAAATAAAGTTTCTGCAGTTAGAGACAATCTGTTTAGTGGAAAATAGACAGCTCAATCCAGACAGCCTGAGCCGTCTACATCGTCTGCACCAGAAGGAAAATCAAATAAACGTGGAAAGTGAACAAATGAAATTAGACAACGTAAGTCATCTGCTTTAGTTGAAAACTCAGACATGCAGACGCCTAAAGTCAGACAGCTCAACCTGTCTATATTTGAAGAAAAATCTGACGATCAGTTTGATGTGGAGCTTGACATTTCAGAACCTGAACCTGAAGTACAACTGACTGTAGCAAGGCTTCCTAGATCATCTAGAACAGTGAGAAATCATCAACCCAATTTAATCATTGGAGATCCCAACACATGGATGAATACAAGAAGAAAAGCAAGGAATTATTGTGCATTTTCAGCTTTTCTTTCTCAAATAGAACCAAAGACTGCCAAGGAAGTAATTCAAGATAAAAATTGGTCTATTGCCATGCAGGAAGAATTAAATCAATTCGAAAGGTGTCAGGTATGGGATCTTGTTAAACCTCATAAAGATGCTTCTATAATTGGTACAAAATGGATTTTCAAAAATAAACTTGATGAAAATGGCATAATCATTAGAAATAAGGCTAGATTGGTAGCTCAAGGCTATAATCAACAAGAAGGTATAGATTATAAAGAAACCTTTGCCCCTGTTGCAAGGTTGGAAGCCATACGAATTTTGTTAGCCTATGCATGTTTTAGACAGTTTAAATTATATCAAATGGATGTGAAAAGTGCTTTTTTAAATGGCTATTTAAATGAGGAAGTATATGTCAAACAATCACCGGGATTTGAACATGAAAAATATCCACATCATTTGTTTAAATTGAAAAAGGCTTTGTATGGATTAAATTGAAAGAGCCTGTTATGAAAGATTAAGCAAATTTTTATTAGATAATGGTTTTAATCGTGGTAAAATTGATTCTACTCTTTTTATTAAAACCAAAAATAAAGATTTATTAATTGTTCAAATTTATGTGGATTACATAATTTTTGGAGCTACTACTAACTCATTGTGTGAGTGGTTTTCCCAATGTATGCATAACGAGTTTGATATGAGCCTTATGGGCGAATTAAATTATTTCTTGGGACTTCAAATTAAACAATCCAATAAAGGGATTCATATTCACCAATCAAAGTGTGTAAAAGAGATATTGAAGATATTTGGGTTTTAAAATATCAAACGAAAGTCAACACCAATGAGCACTACCGTCAAGCTTAATGTAGATGCGACAGGTAAAGATGTCGAAGTAACAATGTATCGAGGTATGATTGGTTGTTTACTTTATTTAACTGTATCATGGCCAGATATTATGTATAGGTATGCTTATGTGCTAGATTTCAAGCTCAACCAAAAGAATCTCACCATAAAGCAGTAAAAAGAATATTTAAATATTTATCTGGCACAATTAATTTAGGCTTATACTATCCTTTATCTCCAAGTTTTGAACTAATTGGATACTCAGATGCAGATTATGCAGGGTGCCAGGTTGATAGAAAAAGTACAAGTGGTGCTTCTGAATTTTTAGGCCAAAGTATTGTAGCTTGGCACAGCAAGAAACAAACATCTGTAGCCTTGTCTACTACGGAAGGTGAATATTTGGTTGCAGGTAGTTGTTGTTCACAAATTCTATGGATGATACAAACGTTACATGATTTTAATGTTATTTGGGAAAATGTTCCTATTATGTGTGACAATACTAGTGCTATTAATATTTCTAAAAATCATGTGCTTCATTCTCGTACTAAGCATATTGAAGTAAGACATCATTTTTTAAGAGATAATGTTTTTAGAGGATTAATTAAGTTAGTATTTGTCCCTACTGAACATCAATTGGCTGACATTTTTACAAAACTTTTAAGTGAGGAATGTTTTTGTACCTTGAGAATAGAACTTGAAATGTCTGTTTGTGCTTAATTAGTCTTATGTTTATGTGCCTATAAAAATTAATTTCATTTTAATATTAAAAAAAATAATAATATTAAAAAAATAAATAATATATATATATATATATATATATATATATATATATATATATATATATATATATACATTTTATTAAATTATGTTTTATCAATATATAAATTTATTTTGCATTAAGTGGTATTTTTTTATTAAATCATTTATTGAGTGTCAAGTTTCATTATATGTTTAAATGCCATATGTGAACATATTTGTGACTATTCCATGTTTCATATTATATTCTATGTATTAAAGTAACAAAAAGGGCATTAGTGGGTTTTAATAACATTAGTGGGTTTTAATGTCATTTAGTGATTGAGCGGGAATACAACTCTATGCAATCCATTCACTCTACTATCTTTTCATCTTCCACTCTGTTTTTATTTGTCACCTGAGACAAGGGTTTTTATTCCATTTCAATTTCTATATTCTACTATTCTCTTTCCTCGTGGTATTTCTTTCTTCTCAAAACCTAGGGTTTTCAAAGAGTTCTCCATGGCTAAAACTCTAGGTGAACATGTGTTCAACACCGGCAGAGAACCTATTCAGAGCAAGAAGGATATCCCTACTCATTCCTCAAGAAATGCTAGGCGCTCGAATCGGATTATTAAGCGCACCTCAACTAATTTGGGGGTTTTGTCGAAGTCATCTATGAAGAAGGGCAATTCTTTGCGTTTGAAGGGGAAGTCAACCGAACCCATCATCATCCCCGACTCTTCTTCCTCTGACCCACTGATTTCAACTCTTCCTCAATCACATGGTACTCCTCTAATTTTCACCTCTTCTACATATGCTATGCGTTTTCAGAAGCTTATGATAAATAAAACTATTGTTTTTGGGAAATCAGTTGATCAAGCTCTGTTTCAACAAATTGGGGTTGCATTATTATTTGAAAAGGTTAACCTCTCTGCTATGTTGTTTCCTCCCAAATCTGTATATCCCACTTTCATTAAATAATTTTTTGGGAATATGTCTGTTCAGGACGATGTGATAAAAACTTTTGTTAAAAACAAAACATTGATCATTGATTCTGCTATATTGGGTTCCATTCTGAATATTCCATGCTCTGGTTTTTGTCCTTTCAAACTCAAGGGGCCTTTAGAGTTTGAAAACTTTAACTGCCCTTGAACAGTTAAGGATTGTGAAAGGGTGTTCTTCTGCTGAATTTATTAGATTACCCACTGTTGTTGAAACTACTCCTTTGAATAATGTTATTCACAAACTCATTTGTGCTAATTTAGTACCTAGGAATGGGGGTAGATCCAATATGACTTATCAAGACTTAATTCTCTCTACTTTAATCATTTCTGGTACTAAGTTTAATTTTGCCTTACTTATGATTAAGCACATGGAAAGTTGTTTGACAAACAAAAAAAAATGTTTTCCTTATGGGGGTTTCATAACTAAAATTCTTGCACACTTTGGGATTTCTTTTGTCAATGAAGAAGTTGTGCAAATTTCTGATAATATTGATAAATATATCTTGATGCAATCCAAATTGAAAGTGAATTTTGATGTCAACTTGTCTTGGGATGTTGAAAATATTCCTACTTAATATTTTGTTCCTCATACTTCAACTCCTATATCTCCACATTCTTCTCCTGTTCATAATTCTGCCTTACCAGATATTAATCCTCCTTCGAATGATCAATTTTCTACTCTTTATCAACTAGTACAAGATATGGGATCTCGGTTTGACTCTACTATTCAATCAGTTGCAAAATAAGTTCAAGAGTTAAACGATAAAGTTGATATTGTTTCAGAAAGGATGGAAGTATTGGTGTCTAATCACAATGACTACATGGTTAAGATTCAAGAGTTTGACAAGAGGCTTGATGAAGTTCTCTTTTAATCTGCTACTGATGAAGCTGCATAACTCCCTTCTTTTTGATAATGCCAAAGGGGGAGAAGTGTATGGGATAAGGGTTTTAAGGTTAAATGACTATGAAGAGGATAAGGGTTTTTAAATGACTGTGAAGTGTGAAGATCTACTACTGTGAAGATGCTACTGACTATTTTTGGGATATGATATTTTGGGATATATTATATTTGGAATTCATTTGTTAGTTATGTGGATGTTATCTGTTATAATGATATGATATCTATTTGGTGCATGTTAAATATCATTTTGTGCTTATTTGTTTTCTGTAAGATATTATATTTGTCTCCCTTATTTGTTATTTGTTTCCCTATTTGTTATGAAAATCTTATTCGCATAAATTTAGGGGGAGCATATATTTAGGGGGATCATATAAATAAGATAATATTTTTGTCATTATCAAAAAGGGGGAGAATGTTGGTATTTATTATTTTAATAATGACAAATATTATGGTATTTTGTTATTAATTTCAGCTGGCCCAAATTGGTTTTTCTTTTAATATATCCTACAGTATATTTCGTGGGTGCTAAAGTTATTTAATGATATACTATTGTTTGGTGGGACCCATAACAGTTAGTGACATTTGGTATTGATATTCTATTTGGAAAAGGAGTATTTCAGAAGAAAGTTAGAGTTGGTGGGTCTCATCTTATCTTATCTTCTTGTTTATCTGGTTTAAAATAGTTGACTGGTAATCTCCTTTATTTCAGCTACAAATAGCTGGCGCAGAGTTCTTCTTATTCAAATTTGCTGAAATCGTGGATTCACTTTAACGGGACTGAGATTTCTTAGCTAACATATTTTATAGTCGTTGCTTGTTTTGTTATATATACTACTTCTCTTTGGCAGAATAGGAACATCTCTGAAATCTGCAATCAAGTTGATATACTACATCAAAGCGCTTCAAATTGCTTTATTCCAGCCATTTATTATAATCTACTATATTCTTTTGTGCTGGAAATTTATTTTACTCATTTGTAAACCGAACTCAAGCATAGTTTTGGCTTGAGATTTCTGTTTTAGTTAATCTGTTCATAGAAGGCTTCAAGGGTCTCAGAAGTGAGAAGAGGTGCAGAAGTGTACAAGTTACAGATGTGCAAAACGAGAGCATAGGTGTCCAACATCAGATTTGAGGCTTCTTTGTAACATGGAGTAATTTTTGTATTAAGGTTTAAAGAGTAATAAAAAGAGTCTCCAATCCTAGTTGGGATTGAACGTGGATTACGCCACTAGGTAGAGGATAGGGGCTGAACCACGTAAAAAATCTTGGTGTGATTTTTACTCATGCTTATCTGTTTAACTGCCATTCACGTTCTGCACATTTTTGTTCATCACGCTAATCCAGACACTAAAGCAGACTTGTATAGTTGTCTGATAATATTGAACGAAGAAAAGAAGTTAAAGCAGACACTAAAGCAGACATGTGTAGCTGTCTGAATTAAACCTGTAGCAGATAATTTCAAAAAGTTTTCACTGTTTATCACATAGACTTCATATAAACATAATGTAAAGACTCTTAACATGATTCTACCCATAAAACAACATAAACATCGAATTTAAAACACCCAATTTCACTGTTTTTGATAGAACTTCACTTTTTGACATTTTTAATGAAAATCATCACTGTAACTTTGTTTTTCAGTCAAAACAGTTAATTCCTAGTACCTTGTTTATGTTTTTTCATCCTCTTTCAAATTCAATAGTAAATTTATAAATTTAACAACTAATAAAATCTTAATTTTACTTTAAACTAAGCCATATTCATATAAACTCACTGTAATATGGTTTTCTTCACAAATTACATACATACATGAATTAGTTTATCTATACTCATATATAAACTTATGAAAACAATCTTATAACCAACAATCTATCATACAAAGCTATATACAACACACAATTCAAGTTTTACAAAGTTTTTACAGAGAATTTTGGAAGAGAAGATAACCACAACTTTTAGAGAAAAAAAAATAGAAGCAAGATGATACCTTAATTTTTAAGAAGATGATAGCTATCTTTGATTCTCAAGCTTCTCTTCTCCAATTTCTCTCTAAAATTCTCTAGCCTTTCTTATTCTCTTCTTTTTCTTCTTCTGAGTCTTTCTCCTTCTAACTTTAACTTACGTACTAACATATAATGTATGGTAATAATATATGTATTAATTATATAATACTAGTATATGTATAACTGATATCAGTTATCTAACTTTTAAGAATCAAAAGCCATAAGGCTTGTTTGGCTAACATAATTAAAATTAATCAATTAATCCTTATACCTTGTTTGGTAAAACACATTTAAAATAAAGACTTAATATGCATTAAGTCTTGTTTGACAAAACTAAATTAAACTATTTTAATTTATTTTAATAACTCCTTTATAGTAAGGTTATTTGTCACACTTCTATTTAATTAAATTTTAATACTCAATTTAAATAAATATAATAACAATTTATTAACTTACTTTAACACATAAATCAATACAACATAATTATAATTTTTCTTTATAATTATAAGTTTATTTAACCAACTAACACATCATTTTAATTACAGATTCAAATTAGAATATAATAATTTATTTAATCATTATAAACTCTCTAAGTTAATTATTAAATTAAATTAGTATATTATCTTATAACAATTAATTTTCTTACCTCCTTAATTATTTACTTAACAAATAATTAATCAATCAAATCAAATCAAATTAAATATTTATTAAATATTTATTCAACAATAAACGCATCCATTAAATATTTATATAATTCAATAAATATTTAAAATTACAATTTAAAATTCTGGATTATTATATCCTTCCCTCCTTATAAGGATTCTGTCCCCAGAATTAAAACTCAAATAATTCATTCGTTACATTCTTCCCTACTTACAAAGATTCTATCCCCAGAATCGAAGACACGGATAAAACAAATAACTCAGGGTAATCTTTCCTCATTTTATCTTCGAGTTCCCACGTAGCTTCTTCAGCATTGTGGTTTCTCCGTATCACCTTCACAGAAGGTATAACTTTATTCTAGAGCACCTCTTATTTCCTGTCAACTATCTGGATAGGAACCTCTTCATAGGACAAGTCTTTATCAAACTGTAATGGTTCGTACTCGATCACATGCTTGTAATCGGGTTTATACGGTCATAACACCGGAATGTGAAAAATATTATGAATATTTTCCCTACTCTGGAGGTAGAGCTACCTCGTAAGCCACTTCTCTAACTCTTCGCAGCACTTCAAAGGGTCCAATAAACCTCGGGCTTAGCTTTCCTTTTTTACCGAAATGAATTTTCCCCTTCCAAGGAGAAACTTTTAGGAATATGTTATTTTCTACGTCGAATGCATGATCCTGTCTGTGTTGATTAGCATACTTCTTCTATCGATCTTGAGCAGCTACTAATCTTGTTCTGATGTGTTAGACAACCTCAGCAGTTTGTTGTACCAGTTCTAGTCCTAACAGTTGGCGTTCACCGACTTCATCCCAACATAGTGGAGTTCTGCACTTTCTACCGTATAATGCTTCGTAAGGCAGCATGCCGATGCTCGCGTGGTAACTGTTGTTGTAGAAAAATTCCACCAATGGTAAATGTTCTTCCCAGCTCTCTTTGAAATCCATGATGATTGCTCTCAGCATATCTTCTAATGTCTGGATTGTTTGTTCTCTTTGGCCATCTGTTTGTGGATGATAAGCCGTACTCATTCGTAACTATGTTCCCATACATTCTTGCAGTCTCTTCTAAAAGATTGACGTGAATCGCGGATCTCTATCTGACACAATTGACACTGGCACTCCATGCCTCGAAGCGATCTCTTTAACTTAAAACATTGCCAACTGATCAAGATTAAACCTAATCTTTACTGGTAAAAAGTGCACTGATTTTGTCAGTCCGTCCACTATCACCCAAATCGCATCGCATCCTCTCTAAGTAGTTGGAAGACCCACCACAAAATCTATTGTGATGTGTTTCCACTTCCATTCCGGTATTTCTAACGGTTGAAGTAATTCGCTTGGTCTTTGATGCTCGACCTTGACTCTTTGACATGTCATACACTTTGCGACACATTCTGCAACATCTCTTTTCATGTTCGGCCGCCAAAAATGTCGTCGTAAATCCTGATACATCTTCGTACTACCTGGATGAATCGAATATCTTGTGTTGTGTGCTTCGGTTAAGATTTCGGCCTTAATCTCTGGTAATGCTGGAACCCAAATTCTTTCCTCGAACCGTAGTATCCCTTCGGTATCAATCTTGTATTTCCCCTCTTTACCTTCATTCACATCTTCCTTTATTTTTCTGCATTCTTTATCCTATAGTTGAGCATTCTTCACCTTGTCCACTAAAATTGAACCAGCTTCTATCTGGAATAGTTGTTCATCGGATTCCTTTGAAAATTTGATTTCCAACTCTAACTTTGTCATTGCTGAAATAAGCTCCTCTTAAGTGGTTATCAGCATCAACTTTTCTCTACCTTTCCTGCTTAAAGCATTTGCAACCACATTCGCTTTTCCCGGATGATAAAAGATCTCACAATCGTAATCTTTTATCAATTTCATCCATCTTATTTGACGCATGTTCAGGTCCTTCTGAGTGAAAATATACTTCAGACTCTGATGGTATGTGTAGATTTCACATTTCTCTCCATAGAGATAGTGTGTCCATATCTTCAGACCAAATACTACTGCAACCAACTCTAAATCATGAATCGGATGCCCTTTCTCATAATCCTTCAGTTGTCTTGATGCATGTGCAATTACTTTATCGTTCTGCATAAGAACACAACCCAACCCTTTATGTGAGGCATCACTACACACCACAAAGTTCCCTGTATTATCTGGTAATGACAACACTAGTTCCATGCTTAATTTTTCCTTCAAATCTTGAAAACTCTCTTCATATTTCTCTGTCCAAACAAATTTTTTAGCTTTCATTGTCAAATTTGTTAGCGGAGTGGATATCTTGGAAAAATCTTGAATAAATCTTCTATAATATCCGGCCAGTCCCAAGAAACTCCTCACCTCCGATGGTGTTTTGGTTGTTCTCAGTTGATAATAACTTCTACTTTTGATGGATCCACTGAAATCCCATCTTTGTCAATCACGTGCCAAAGAAATTGTACACGATCTAGCCAAAATTCGCACTTAGAAAATTTCGCGTACAACTTTTCCTTTCTTAGTGTTTCCAATGTCAAACGTAACTGTTCTACGTGTTCTTATTGATTTTTGGAATACACCAGAATGTCGTCGATAAATACCACTACAAACTTGTCTAAGAATGGTTTAAACACCCTGTTCATCAAATCCATGAATGCAGCAGGGGCATTGGTTAAACCAAAAGACATCACCAGAAACTCGTAATGTCCATACTGATAAGTAGGTTTTATACCTACTTATCCGGTATCTTTTACTTTAATTAGTTGCTTAATCTCATGTTTCTTAGTTACTTTTCATGCATTTTGTGTTTGTTTTGTAGATTATATGCTTGGGAGCTGTGATTGCAAAGAATTGATATGAAATTACAAAGAAAAGCAATTCGGACATCATTTGGGCTTTCATATTCTTGTCTTGGAACTTGTATTACATTGTAGAGCTTCTTCTTAGCTTTCCGTAACAACTTGAATCATTCCAATCGGAGTTGGGATGCAAGAGTTATGACATTTGTACCAACGGATGTCGAACGTCACTGTTTCGGGTGGTCATTTACATAGCAGCCACTTCAGATCCATTTTCAACATTGCTCCAGTCCTTATTTCGAAAAACTCAAAGCATGAAAGTTGTATATCTACATCTCCTCTTTTCGGAATATCTTGAATCATCAAAATCGGAGTTCAGACGAAGAAGTTATGACCATTTTCCCAAAGGACGGCAGAGCAGAAAAAGTTCCTTCACAAAACCCCCGCCAGGGTGGGCATACCAGCTACAAAATAGGCCCCTAGCCCACCAGGGTGGGCCCTTTACAAGCCTAGACCCCCGCCGGGGCGGGGGTATGCCCAGAAAATATGAATTTTGGTTAAATTTGAGTCCGGGAAGGATTGTTTCGATCCGATTGACTCAATAACTTCTAAGAGGACTTAAAGACATATGAAGAGACTTATAAAAAGAGGAGAATCACAAGGATAAGAGAGATTAGACTAGGGAGAGAGGATTCCATTCGAGTAGATTAGATCAAAACCCTAGTTCTTGTTAGATTTGGAGATCGAAGCAACTTGGAGACCATTGAAGATTCAAAGTAAGAGCAAGGAGGGAGTTTCAAATCTACAGACAATAGATTATATCTCTTTATCTTGTTATATCTTTGTCTTTTAATAATTATTCAATTGTGGATTCTTAGTTTTAATTCAATAATCATGAACTAATTCTTTGTTTGAGATTACAATAGATCTTATTGTGTAGTTTATTTTAATATGATTTACTATCAACTATTATGTTCTATTGTGAGGATTGTCTATTGTGATTTGGACTTAATTGTTTAATTGCCTAGCTAACAATTACCGTGATAATCTATATAAACTCGAGAGATGAAGTATTGATTTAGATCTTATCACGATAGCATGTGTTTGTGATTTCTGATTAGATGGAATTCATGATTTGTGTTTAGGATAGAGATATGCATTTACGCCATATGTAATCTTATAGAGAACATGTACTTTAAATCCTTTTTAATTGTAATTCGCATAGAGATATAGTGGATTAATTAATTAGGATGTCTTGCTTAATTCTATCATCTGTGGATTTAAGTGAGTATGAGTATTATGCATCGAGAGGTGGTTTTATCTGCTTTAGTGTTCTTGATTAACAATTCAAGATAGAAAATAATTGATGAGAAGTGTGTTAACTTAAATGAAGCAATAAGTGAAGTTGTGATCTTAAATCTCCGTAATCTTAATTTAACTATTGGTAATTAGAATTAGTTTACTTATAAATTGAAATTCATTCGTTTAAATAAGATTAAGTTGGTTACGGGTTAGTACTTGGTGATTTTTATTAAACAATTCCTCGTGGGAACGATACTCTACTTTCACTTTATTACTTCTTGACCACGTATACTTGCGTGTTGTGCGTAATTAGATTTTACCCAACACATACCGAGTTCTGAATGTCGTTCTAGGTATATCCTCCTTCCTCACTTTCAATTGGTGATACCTGCTTCTCAAATCTATTTTCGAGAAGTATTTAGCACCCTTCAATTGATCAAACAAGTCATCTATTCTTGGTAATGGGTATTTGTTCTTAATAGTGACTTTGTTCAATTCCCTATAATCAATGCAAAGACGCATCGACCCATCCTTCTTCTTCACAAATAACACCGGTGCTCCCCATGGTGATACGCTTGGTTGAATATACTTCTTGTCTAGCAGCTCTTGCAGTTGTACCATTAGTTCCTTCATCTCTACCGGAGCCATTTTGTACGGGGCCTTCGATATCGGTGTTATTCCTAGCGCTAAGTCGATCATAAACTCAATCTCTCTGTCAGGCGGAAGTCCTGGCAAATCCTCCTGAAATACATCTAAAAATTCCCTAACCACTGGTATCTCTTCCAATTTCACACCCTTCTTCTGATATCGACTACGTAAGCTAAATAACCCACAGCCTTGACTTAACAATTTCTTGGCTTGAATAATCGTTAGACATTTCATTTGTCTAGGCGATTTGCTATCATAGAAAACTACCTTTGACGGAGTCATAAGGTTTGCACACTTCTGTTGGCAATCAATTACCGCTCCATAATTGAATAGCCAATCCATTCCCAAAACTACATCAAAATCTTCGAGTCTAATCGGAACTAAATCTACCATCATGATATTCCCATTAATGTTCAGCCTACAGTTCTTGTATACGAACCTAACATGAATCACTTCCATATTCGCAATTTCTATGTTCAAAGGGAAATTCAGTTCTTCCCTAGGCAATTCTAACCTCTTAGCAAATTCATCAAATATAAACGAGCAAGTAGCACCCGAATCAAACAATACATAAGCATCAATATCATTGATTGTGATAATACCAGACACCACATCTTTAGATTGCACAACATCTTGCACAGTCATGTTAAAGGTTCTGGTTGTGGGTTTGTTTGATGATGTTGGTACAACAATGACCCATGTTCCTCCACTACTACCTCCATTGCTTCTTGTTGTCTCTACATCATTCTTCTTAGGGCATTCACGAGCAAAGTGATCCTTGGATCCGCACATGAAGCAAACGTTCTTCTTAGGTTGAGTGCAATTTGGGACGATGTGACCCTCCTGCCCACAGTTGAAGTATACTCGTTTCCCTATCAAGCACACACCATTGTGAAACTTTCTGCATGTAACACATGCTTCAAATTTCTTATTTTGCTGGTTACCCTACTGACTTTCAGTACCCACATTTCTGTTCCACTTCCTCTTCAAATTGTTGTTGCCATTTCCACTACCTCCACTACCATTTTTAACCTCCACCTCATTCTTATTCTTTTTCTGTTCTTGATTGAACTTTATCACTGCCTTGCCTCCACCTTCAGTGGGTATTACCTTCTCCATCACTGCTGCGAATGTCTTCAGCTGGAATAGGGAGACCCTACTGTACAACCAGGGCTTCAGTCCCTGTTTAAACCTCTTCGCCTTGCGTTCATCTGTACTGAATGGAGATGGCGCAAACCTCACCAACTCGTTGAATTTCGCAGCATACTCAGACACTATCATCGTTCCTTGCTTTAGTTCTAAAAATTGCACTTCTAGCTAACTCTTTGAACTTTTTGGGAAATAGGTCTCGAAGAATATCTCCTTAAACCTATCCAAGGTCATCACCCCTTGCCCTTCTCGAGTTTTATTGGCCTGCCACCAATAACTAGCCTCTCCTTTCAAAATGAATGTTGCAAAAGCAGTCTTCTGACCATCCCCTATCCTAGCGACCTCAAACACCTTTTCTATCTCCATAATCTAGGTCTGTGCCTCGACTGGATTCATGGACCCACAGAATTCAGGTGGTCCAACCGCCTTGAAATCCTTAAACATTGTACCTTGGTTATGTGGTTAATTCTGCAACGCTCCTGTCAGTAACATCACTAGTTGTTGAACTGGGTTAGCTTCAACATTGTCGTTATTTTTGGTTCCCTCATTAGTTCTTTGTTGTGGTGGTTGACGGCTTGGACGCATTTTTTGTTAAAATATAAATTCATTAGATTATTACTCAACTTCTTTAAGTATTTTCTACTTAACTTGCCTCCATAAAAGAAATAATCACATAACACATAACACTTTGAATAAAATAATAACTTTTATTTATTCAAAATTACTTTGAAAATATAGAACAATTACATCACTGCTATTTAAATTACTTTTATGAACTACAAAAGTTTCAGGATAACATCATTATCATATCCCACGGTTACGTAACACTAGGGACTTACACATTATTTAACATTTATTATTTGCATAACAGGCACATTTCCTACGATGTTCTACTAAGATACTCCGTAGCCTTTCGACGCTCTTCTTTCATAATTCGAAACATTATTCGGCGATCTAACACGAATGATGGCAGCGTCTCGAACTGAATCGGATAGCCCATGACCCGATCTTGAGCTCAATTAATCACGGTGGTGAATATATTATTCATCTCCTCCATCTTCATCCTCTTTTCTTGTGCGTCTTTCACTGCTATCCCAGCTCGTTAAAAAGCTTCCTTGTACTCATCTTCAGCTCTTGGCCTCTTAGTAGCTTCTTCTTTCAGCTTGTTCTTCAGTTATACAATCACCTCGATCAGTTATTCATTCACTCCTTCAGTGTGGACTAACTTCTCCTCGATATTAGTCTGTCGTTCATCACGATCTTGGATATCGTCGTCCTTCTGTGCCATCGAAGTTTGTTGTTTAGCTATTATCTCCTGCAACTCCTCGACGGTATCCTGAAGTTCCACGTTGCGGTCATAGACTTCATCGTACAGACGAGCAGCTATCGAGGTTAGTGTAATTTTTGCTTCCTCGTCCTCGTCATTATCTTGTGGCAGCTTAACGGGATCGTCTTCATCCGTTTCCACGTCATCATCCTCATCTTCAACCACTGTGACCAACAGGGCTGACTCCCATGGCAATAGTTGTTCCTAAACAACCTGAATGTCGTGACGTTCCTCCTCTATAGGCATCTGAGGTCCTTCCTCCCTAGCCTTTCTGGATTCTCCGACATTAGTCATCCTGACAACAAAATTTGAAGTTTTATTTATTAATCATTAACACTCGACACTCACGAGCACATAAGTTATAAGCACATAAGTGTTTTATTAATTCTTCCTTAAAACTCGATAATAGTTTATCACCACTATCTTTTCAAAGTTTACTTCCTAAGGCTTTCCTCCCCAACTAAGATTCATAACCCAAGGCTTTGATACCAACTTGTGACACCCCCAAATCCCGGTACTTCATTACTTCAAGATTTGGTGTTCACTTAATCAAAATATTCATATCTAACTACCCAATCATAACAAAAATTGAATAATAAACCTTCCCTTAAGGGATTACATTAATCAAAGTCTCACAGGTTATCTAACCTTTAAATACAATCATTCAAATGCGAAAATTAAATACTTCATTACAATCATTAAAATAAGTCTATTAAAATATCAACATATTATAAGTCTTCAATACTTGTTCATCTTTTCCTTTCCCTTACTAGTGCAAGGTACATCGACTTTCTCATTCTTAGTTGTAATAGTTATATAAGAAAGAGTTGGCAAACAAAGCTCACTTGAAATAATAATGGATAAACTTTACAACATTTGCCAAATAATAGGCTTAATAGAACTGAATGATATGTTCTATTAACATTCTGAAATATACTGTTAGAGGCCCAAATTCGGGTCCCAAATCACCACGGATATGGTACAATCATTCTATAACTATTGTGGAAGATATAAACATAAATTGTTTATACAATAAACTTTACACACTATTCCCCAAGGTCGAGTAACCTTAATTTATACACAATTCATAACTTATTTAACTTACAATAACATTAATATACAATATTTATACAAATCTACTGCATACGTATACTAAAGATGGAACTGCCTTTGACATTTCCTTGTATTCGACGTATTCGTCTTAATCTGCAATGCTTATCATGATATAGCAATGGTGAGCATAAGTTTTCCCAGCAAGTTTAAGTTCAATAATTTAACGATATATCATGATTGAAAGAATCTGAATAATAAACTGGCTATAATTCAACAATATAGTTGTGAATTAGCACGAACAAACTTTTGACTGAACAAGTATTAAACATGAACAAATATATCTGAACCGAATGGTAATGAAGGTGATCAACCTTTCATACCTGACTTATACATGTAATATGTACAAAGTACAATTCTACAATAACAATCAGCAATGATTATCCATAAGCATATCTGAATGAAACAACTCTAAGTAGAGCTAAGTAAAATTTGCATGTTCGGTAGATTACGGTTACGTAATTTATTATGCTTTATCTGAAAACCTAATGTATAAATAATATCGATATACAAATTAGAATAATATCATCACAATATATTACTATTATATGTATATACATAGAACAACCTAAACACATAACACATAACCCTATCAGTCTATAACACACATAAGACTCGGTATCATGTCAAAATATTGTAGTCTGAGTTGAACCCGACACAATTCTAACATCCCGACGATCTAGTCGGACAATTCACGAGTTTAAGTTCAATTAAACTCTGCCTTAACAGTTAAGAATTATCTTAGATAATTTCTTAACAGTCAAAATAATTTTTCATAAGCTCGTAATAATCTTTACATAATTATTATCATTTAGAATGATTTTTCAATCATTAAACTCATATTTAAATGAATTAAATACCACTTAATTCCTTTATCATTAATATTTTTTTTAATACTAAATAGTAATGAAAATCATAACATAATGTTATAATATATTTATAATATATCAAAGTATTTTTAATACCTTAAAATCATATTTATATGATTTTAAACACTTAAATTCATTATCCGATAATCGCTTTTAATATTAAAATATTAATATTTTCATGACAAAATATCAAAATTTATATTTTATAACTTAAAATATTTTTATAACACTTAAATTATTTTTAATATGATTTTTATATCATTAATTCTATTTTCTACAATTTATTTAACATAGTTATTAAATAAATTAATTATCATTAATTAATGAAATTTCTCACAAAATATTAAAAGTCACTAAAAATAACTTAAAATATTTTCTTTTACCATAATATAATTTTTCATGATTTTTCATGTATTAAAATTATTTTTATATAATTTATTTAATATTATAATTAAATAAATTAAATATCATTTATATTCTAAAAATATTAAATATTTATAAAATATGCTCAAAATAATTAAAAACTAATTTCCAGACCTTAAAATAATTTTTAGGAATTTATTTTGTATTTTTAATAATTAAAAACCATTTAATTCGATTTATTTAATAAAATAATTAATTTTCGAAAATTAATAATTACAAAAATGGCTCTATAGCGACAGAACCGTCGCTATAGGTGTTCTTGGCATGTTCTTGAGCTTTTTCCAGAATTCTTGTCAGTGAGTAAGGTTCCTTGTTTGACCACAAATTAATCTATGATCCTTATGTTTTCTGGGCAGCTAATGATACCTAGCATGTAGTATAAGTGTAATACTATGATTATCAATCAATATCATGGCCATCCAACAACAAATTAGTGAGATATAGGCCTTCGAAATTCATGTCAGACCTGTTCTTCATTAATGAAGAACAATTCGAGGTTCTTACTTTGCTCCTTTTAATTTATTTGTTCCGAGCTTGCTTAGCGTTATATTAAGGTTCAAATGTGTAGTGGAGATGTCAGTGAACAACTCTATATCCTTAGATCAGTCTAACAACAACATCAAACGAAGATTTAGGCCGGTCAAACTACCTGTTAGGAACTTGTTCTTGAAGATTCTGGGTTTTCCAGAATCTTCATCCGGGCAGATCGGTCAACCTAGTTTGACCAAGATTATCTACTATTCTGTTCAGGATCTGGGTGATCTAAAGCCTTTAACATGTATTCTTCATGTCAGGCTACAACAACAACACAATAACTTGGCCAAAACAATAACATATAAGATCCGGGGCTTTGAATATCTTGTCAGACCACCCGAAAAAATTCTGGGTTTCCCAGATTCAAATTTTCGTAGTCGGTCAACGCCTTTTGACCGCTTGTAACTTTTAATCTACACTTGATCTGGACCTGATTCAAGTTCTAGATCAAAGTCCTTACAACATATTACAAGTACATGATAAGTAGATTTTATACCTACTTATCCGGTATTTGTTACTTGAATTATTTGCTTAATCTCATGTTTCTTAGTTACTTTTCATGCATTTTGTGTTCGTTTTGTAGATTATATGCTTGGGTGTTGAAATCGCAAAGAATTGGTATGAAAGTGCAAAGAAAAGTAATCCGGATATCGTTTGGGCTTTTATGTTTATTTCATGTTCTTGGTTTGGAACTTAAATTACATTGTAGAGCTTCTTCTTAGCTTTCTGGAATATCTTGAATCATTCCAATAGGAGTTCGGATGCAAGAGTTATGACATTTGTACCAACGAACGTCGAACATCACTATTTTGGGTGGCCATTTGCATAGCAGTCACTTCCAGCTCAATTTTTACCTTCATCCGTTCGTTAGCCTCGTAACTCTTCCCGGATCAAAAGTTATGGCCGTTTTCCCTAAGGACATCAGAGCAAAAAGTTTTCCTTCACAAAACCGCCGCCGGGGTGGGCATGCAAGTCACAAGACAGGCCCCTAGCCCATCGGGGTGGGCCCAAAACAAGCCTAGACCCCCGCCGAGGCGGGGGTATGCCCAGAAAATGTGCGAAATGCGAATTTTGGTCCAATTTGAGTCCGAGAAGGATTGTTTCGATTCGATTGACATAAGGACTTCCAAGAGGACTTAAAGACATATGAAGAGACTTATTAAAGGAGAAGAATCACAAGGATTAGAGAGATTAGAGACTAGATAGAGGATTCAATTAGATTAGATTAGAGTAAATTAGATCAAAAACACTAGTTCTTATGAGTTTTGGAGATTGACGCAACTTGGAGACCATTGAAGATTCAAAGTAGGAGCAAGGAGGGAGCATCAAATCTGCAGACAACATATTATATCTTCTTATCTTTTTCTATCTTTGTCTTTTATTGTGTATTCAATTGTGGATTCTTAGTTTTAATTCAATGAACTAATTCTTTGCTTGAGATTACAATGGATCTTATTGTGTAGTCTATTTTAATATGCTTCGTTATCAATTATTATGTTCTATTGTGAGGATTGTCTATTGTGATTTGGACTTAATTGTTTAATTGATTGGCCATCAATTACCGTGATAATCTATATGAACTCAAGAGATGAAGTATTGATTTAGATCTTATCATGATAGCATGTGTTCATGATTTTGTTAGTAACTTAAACTTGATGAGTGTTAAGGTAGAGATATGCTTGACACCGCATGTAATCTGATAGATAACTTATTCATAAACTTTTGTCAATTGTAATTCACATAGAGATATAGTGGGTTAGTTGATTAAGGTGTTTAACGGATTTCTATCTTAATTGTGGATTGACGTTAATATGTGTATTATGCATTAAGAGGTGGTTTTATCTGCTTTAGTGTTCTTGATTAACAATTCAAGATAGAGAATAATTGATGAGAAGTGTGTTAACTTAAATGAAGCAATAAGTGAAGTTGTGATCTTAAATCTCCGTTATCTTATTTTAACTAGTGGAATTTAATAGTAGTTTAATTTATATAATTTGAAATTCATTCTTTTAAATAAGATTGAGTTGGTTATGGGTTAGTACTTGGTGATTTTTGTTAAATAATTCTCTGTGGGAACGATGCTCTACTCATCACTTTATTACTTGTTGACCATGTATACTTGCGTGTTGTGCGTATATAGAATTTACCCAACAGTACAAACTCTTAAAACATATAAACAATTAACAGGAAGGGATCTATGAGCCCTGACATTCGGCTGTCAGGCCATGTTTTAGGGTTCATAGATCAGTTCTCAAAACTTTAATTTCAAGCATCAAAATGATATGGATCAAAGTTTTAGCAACCCAGATAATCAAATGACACCCTCTAACATAACTTATAACAACAAATTACAACATCTAACATAGAACACATGGATTTCAAATTTAGGGTTTTATACCTTTAAAACTTTGATTCTTGATTTCTGATCATTGATCCTGTTCTTGGAAAGCTACATGATGTTCATGGCTTGGTTTCTCACTCTATCTCACTCTAGATTTCGAAAGTGAAGAGATAGAAGGGACTTGGTTGCTTTGTTAAATAAAGTACGAGATTTTCTTACTTTTTAATTTCTAAGCTTTGATGCAATCTATAAGGATGATATATGAGCTGATTGCTGAGATTTGTAGCACATGCTAGGGCTAGGGTTGGTAAACAACTCTCCTAAGGTCAAAACCTACACACCAACTCATTAAAGAATTGCAAAAACGACATTATAGTCATTTTGTCCAACATTTTAATGGCAAATTTGTAACATATGCAAACCCAGAGGGTTTAGCCCTTAGGGTTAAAACCTAAGGTTCAAAATTTAAAATTCTAAAATTTCTAATTTAGATTTTTAAACTAGAAAATTAATATTTCTAAATTATAATTAGGGTTCTATAATTATATTAAAATTTCCTAATCATAATCCAAGCTTGCCAATTAGGATTATTATTTCCTAATTAAAATTGCTAATTAGCGATAGGGTCATAATTGGTAATTAGGGTTTATAACCCACGAATTTGGGTTTTGAATAGAAAAGTAATCTTTCTAATTACTTGAAAATTAGGATTAATGTTTCCTAAATAACATTAAAATTATTAAATTAACAATTAGGTTTTCCTAATTATAAATTAGGGTTTCTAATCTAGAATTTAGGGTTTTCTAAATCAATTTGGGTTGTCCCTAATTAGGATATTATTAATAACGTTTAAACCTTATACTAGCATTTGCATTCCTAAATTAGGGTTTTAAATTTCCGAATTAGGGTTTCCAAAACCGATTTTAGGATTTCTTATCAGTCGTACGAATTTTCTAACTGAACGTTGACGTTCTTAATATAATATTAGGATTTATCTGGTCAACCCTTGACCCTTAACCACATATTGTACACATATATAACCATATACACAGAACATATACTCTTATATCCTTAATCCTGAATAATTCACCAAAATCCTTTACAGAATTTTGAAATCCTCAAAATTCCTTCTCAAAAATATCAATCACATACACTTATTTTTTGTCTAGGTTCTAATATTGAACCTTAAATCAATTAATTAAAATATTAAAAAATTTCTAAATTCTCAGGTTGTCACATTCACCCCTTCTTCTAAAAATTTCGTCCCCGAAATTTACCTTACATCATAAACCATTCATATTCAGCCTTATATGATACCCAATACATTCCTCACAAGAATTAAAAATTTTCAATTGTGCTGAGGGGTTATATAGACTATTGTCTATCATTTTCGCAAAGGTTATATGGAAATTCATCCGCTAATTGTAAGACCCCAACTTTTATGAATAAAGAATAATTTTCTCGAATTATATTTTTAATATTATGGTGTGGATATGATATAATGTTATAGTTGTGGGTAATATTTACAAATTTTGCAAAGTAAGCAAGTGGTTATATAATATTCGATTGGTAGGGGAATATTCGTTTTAACAGGGAATATTATACGACGGCACAATCATTGGTGGACCCCACAACAGAAGTATTGTCGTAGTTAGAAAATGACAGAATTATCTTTTTATAAAAATAACGGCGAAAGTTTTACCGTTAAAACTGTTGAACTACCCGGTAGTAAAAGTACAATAATACGCGTGGTTGCATAGTAGCACACGGTATTGATTATTGATGCTTACGTGAGAAGTCACTTAGTTATATTCAATTATTGTTACAGTAATTGCTGCATCATATCTCTCATATTATTGATTCAATTATTGTCACAGTATCATCTGCATAATATTTATTATTATTAAATCAATAATTGAGACGACAAAGTTATTCATATTATTATTTGCAATATTGACAATGTCTAGAAGTTCTGTCAAGGAGAGGTTTGGTCACCTAATTGCTTACCAATAAGCAGAAATCCTTATCGGAAAGCCCCCTCTTTCCTGGGAACGACCTAGTTATTAAATATTGTGAATTATAATATTAATGATGAATAAGTTCGTGTTGATTAAAGATGAAATGCATAGTTCCATTGTGTTGGAATTATTAGTGTTAGTGAAAATCGATATTTATTTCGATAATAATTGATGTCTGGAGGTTATATTGACCAATCAGGTAATTAATCAGATAACTGAGTAATTAATTGCTATTATTTCACATGATTATAACTATTTGTTCACATCTGTGTACTATTGATTCACATTCATGTACTATTAGGGGAGGTGGTGCAAGATTGATAATACTTGCATGACTAGATTAAAAATGGAGGTATAGATGAATGTACTATACTGTAATTAGTTTTTTCACATAATTATACTATTAAGTCACATGAATGAACTATTAATTCACATTATTTACTATTAGGGGAGGTGGTGCAAGTTTGATAATACTTGCAGGACTAAATTAAAAATGAAGAAAAAGAGGAAGGTATTATACTGTAATATTTCGAGCCCCAAAACGTGCAATTATCGAAACTATATTTTCCTATGAATAGAAGCTCATTCTTCCTTCATTTCTCACCAATTCACTAAAGCTATAGAGCAATTATTATAGAGAGAAATTATAGAGAGAAAGAAGAAGAGAAGTCTGATACCTCACTATTCCAGTATCCAGTCTTCTTCTAAGGTAAGGGGTATTATTCTTTCGTATTCATGAAGAGAGTTATTTTCATTCAATACTCGTAAGGGTTGTTATTCCATTCTTTATTATTATGTTGGAATAACCTGTCTATGCGAAGTACCGCATACATGGTGAAATTCTTCTGTTATTCTATTCTTTATTATTCTGTTGGAATAACCTGTCTGTGCGGTATATCGCACGCCTGCCTGGTGAATTCTGTTGTTATTCCATTCTTTATTATTCTGTTGGAATATCCTGTCTTTGCGGATTTCGCATGACCTGGTTCCATTCTTTATTATTCTGTTGGAATAACCTGTCTATGTGGATTTCTACATGCATGGTGAATGATCCTTCGTATTCATTTTTTATTAAATTGTGAAAATGATCTGTCTACGTGGATTACCGCATGGCGGGCAAAAATTTATTTACAGTTTCATATATTCTATTATACTAAGTTGGTTAAAGTTTTGGCTTCTATACTCCATGAAATTAGTAGAATATCCTGGATATTTGAGCTTCATCCAGTATCTTTTCATGGAAATATTCTTCTGAGCATTCTTAAATTTTACTCCACAAAACAACATCATGTTGACATTTTGGACGTTATTGATTTCTGGATAAATTAACTTATAAATCTTTAAAATTTATTCTTGAACTTGTTTTATTGAATTGTCATCATCCTCATGTTTATAATATGTTGAAAGTCATCTGTGGCCTGTAGTGCATAGATGACCTTGGTATGATTATGACCAGGAATTATTCGGTATAATCATGACTGTATTGTTACAAATGATGTGGTAAAAGTCTTCATTAGCCGTAGTGCATTGATGGACAGTTGTTGGCATGATCATGACCATTAATGAATACACGAATATCCTTGGCCCGTAGTGCGTGGATAATTTGTGGTTGTGATACTAATGAATATCCTTGGCCATAGTGCAGGGATGATGTGGTTTATTTATTAAGCTGAGTGTCAGCGATAAAAGTGATGAAAAACCTTTTAAATCATAGAAGATAGTAGATTTTATTCTCTACTTGACTCTTCTAATGGATTGCTTATTTTCGCAGCAGTTGTTGATCTAAAACTTGTTGTCTATTATATTCTATCAGTTGTTATACTATTGAAGGCTAAGAATAATTTATTCTGCATTATCTTAGTCATAATATTTCTTACTGGGCTAGTTGAGCTCACCCTTTCTTTCATTGTTCTCTTCAGGAAATGAGAACGTAGCTGGGACTAGTCGGGGAACGGAGTGCCGGTCCAGATGTTTGCATTAGTAGTCCTCACTATTCAGTGAAATAGTGTGATAATAATTATAATGAGGACTTTATTTTAGTTTGGATACTCTCTACGAGACATTATCCGTTTTGAAACTCTCAGCTTCAATTTGTCGTATTGTATAAAAGAAGTTTGTATTTAAATTTTGTACCATATATTTGGCGACTCAAGATGGGTGACGTATACCTATTTTGAGGGCGTCACAATTGGTATCAAAGCTTAGGGATATGATCTCTGGCTAAGATGTGAGACTAGAACTAGGAGGGGAGAGATGGGGAATTCCTTCGCTAGTATGACCTACCTAAGTTTATTTGGTATTTAATTGGTCGGTCAGAGTATAGGGATAATATGTTGAATGTCAATTAACCCTTGTTTTGTGGCAGTATTTGAAAATGACATCCAAGAATGTTGAAACTAGCAACGGAGCACAGGAGACCGTTGAGTCTCCACAGATCAATAATCAGGATAATGTGCATCAGGAAGGCGACAATCCTCATGCAAACAACAACACTGACCAAATGATGAACGATGGAATGTTCAGAGGCTTTATGCAATTCATGCAACATCAGACGAGAGCGGCTCCTGTCCAAAATGTTAGTGGAAACACTGGAAACTCTTGGACGGTCATCGCTAAACAGTTCAAGGAGCTGGGACCACCGGAGTTTATTGGAGAGCCAAAACCACTTAAGGCGGAAGCGTGGATAAAGCAGATCACCAAGATCTTTGATGTCTTGGGATGCTCCGAGGAGCAAAAGGTTCCCTTTTCCACCTTTATGTTGCGAGGAGAAACATATTACTGGTGGGAATCAGTAAAGCGTACCCAGCCTGCCGCACTCAAAATGTCTTGGGAGAAGTTCCAAGAATTATTCAACGATAAGTACTTTCCCGAAAGTATTCGTCACATAAAAGAGGTAGAGTTCATCAAGTTGGAGCAGAACAATATGACCGTGTCGTAGTACGAAGCTAAGTTTGCCGAGTTGTCTTTGTTTGCATCCCACTTGGTTGATAATGAGAGAGAATGACTCGGATGTTTTTAAGAGGTTTTAAACCGGAGATACGTCAATATCTTATTTCTCATAAACTGTGTTTGTATTCAGATGTTATAAATAGGGATCTGTTATTGGAGCGCGGTAACGAGTTAACATAACCAAGAGAAAGCAGCTGGCAGCATGAAAATGCCAGTGGTAACAGTCATTGAAGCGGTGACAACAAACGTGGAGGGAATCAACATGCCAGAAATGGTAACCACTTCGGTGGTAATCATGGCCAAGACAATAAAAGTGGAAATTTCAAGAAGAGGAGATTCAACAATGATGGAAAGACGTCAGCACCAACACCCGTTGTTAGGGAAGGAGAACGATCACCTATCATATTCTTCAAATGTGGGAGGGACACATCAGTCTAAACTGTGCGCAATAGTCCAAAATGTGTTACAATTGTGGAAGAGAAGGTCACCTAGCTAGATTTTGTCGTACAGGGAAGCCAAGTCCAGTTGGAACGGTGACACCAAATGCCGTCCCAGACAAGTCAAAACCAGTAGTTCAAGGGAGAGCGTTTGTTGTGACCTCCTAGAAAGCAAGGAACCCGAACGAGGTCATCACGGATAAGCTTATCATAAACTCTAGCGAAGTCTATACCTTATTTGATACCGGTTCTACCCATTCTTTTATTTCTCCTACTTGCGCTCAACGATTAAATTTGACTCCGGAGAAATTAGACTTTGACTTATCTGTGGAAACTCCATTGGGAGAAACCTTCATTACATCCACTGTTTATAAGTCTTGTTTGGTTCAAATCGGTACCCTCATATTACCTGTCGATCTTATTTCATTGAAAAACTTGCATTTGACGTGATTCCAGGGATTGATTGGTTAACTACTCATCATGCAAAAATTAATTGTTTTCGTAAGGTTGTTAGCTTTCATATTCCTAACCAATCTGTTATGCAAATTCAAGCCACCAAACCATTAAAATCAATCACGGTCATCTCAAGCCATAAAGCTATTCGTTTATTAAAAAACGGATGTCAAGCTTTGTTAGCTCATGTCACAGATTTAAACAAAAATACGTCAGATTTGAATGATATTTCTATTGTTAATACATTCCCTGACGTATTCCCCGAAGAACTTCCTGGCCTTCCCCCGGAGCTTGAAATCGAGTTTGGTATCGACCTTGAACCGTGTACAAAACCCATTTCCAAAGCCCCATATCGAATGGCTCCTATTGAACTTCAGGAGTTAAAAATCCAACTGCAGGAGTTGTTAGACATTGGTTTCATTCGACCTAGTACGTCTCCTTGGGGTGCTCCTGTTTTATTCGTGAAGAAGAAAGATGGAAGTCTGCGACTTTGTATTGATTATCGGGAGTTGAATCATGTCACCATCAAAAATAGGTACATGTTACCTCGTATTGATGACCTGTTTGACCAGTTACAAGGCGCCAAGTTCTTTTCAAAGATCGATCTTCGTTCTGGATATCATCAGCTGAAGGTTAAAACTGAGGATATTCCAAAGACTGCATTCAGAACTCGGTACGGGCATTATGAATTCTTAGTCATGTCTTTTGGATTGACTAATGCTCCTACTGCCTTCATGGATATTGTTGGGAGAATGCATATTATGATTTGATGTTTTAATGTATATGTTCATGATTATTTGTAAAGTCCTTCAAGGAATATATGAACAAAGACTTAGTGATAGATCAAAATTTGTTAGGTTGATCTAAGCTCTTAATGTGTATCATTCTGTAATTGAATGCGTAGATAGAAAGATCAAAACTGTTAGGTTAACTTGATCTTGAGATGTAATAGATAGGCTTCAAAGATCGTAGTGTGTCAATCTGATCAACATTTTAGAAGTCAAGGCAGAAACGTAGAGCTTCAAGGATCGTAGTGTGCCTGCCTTGAAGGGCCTCTCTCGAAAATCGTAGAGTGGTCCCAACGTTTGCCGAGCCAACTCAGAGATCGTAGTGTGCTCTCAGAAACGTAGAGTAACTCAAGCAAGCGAAGATCGTTGTGTGCAAATACTTAAGAGAAATCGTAGTGCTCTCGGCTGATAGCATCAGACCAGGCACCAAGGCGACAAGTCACCACAATCTGAATCGTAGAGTATCACGATCTGTATCGTAGAGTCTCATCTGTCTTGTGTCAGAAAACGTCAAGCCCCATGATTTGTATAGAGACAGATTCCAACATATTAGGAATGGATTCTAAACGTTGCATTACTCACCAGCCCCAAAGTCATAAGAAATATCCTTAGTATGCAACAAATAAGCGTATTAAAGAAGCTAAGGACAGTACCATTGGTAAGGGGGAAAAAACCTTTTCAGATGTTAGGTGAGAAAGCAGTCTGCTGTGTCAGTGGGCCAGAATGCAATTCAGAAGATGTGCAGAAAAGTCTCCATCAAAGAATAGAAAGGTCAAACGCATTTAATGCTTCAACGGATGGATCCAACGGATAGTTTTCAAGATCACATATATGCAAATCAAGCAGATGAGACAAGTAGGCAAGCATTGAACAAAAAATGTGAAGAACTCTCAAAGCTCAACTCGATGATATGAGAAATAGAAAAGCTTGCTCAGCTAGTTAGTTCTTTCGAACAAGTGCTTAAACAGCAACTGAGTAGCAACCATCAAGAACTCAACATCTACCAATCAACTGAAGAAAAGTACCAAGTCTGCTGGACTTGAAGAGTTCTAAGTGAGTAAGAAGAGCCAAGTCTGCTAGACTTGAAGAGTTCAAGAGTGAACTAAGAAGTTCCTAGAATGTTGGTCTAGAAGGAATCTGTGTGATTCAGAAGTTGTAAAAGACATGCTTAGTGGATTTCCTACTCGAGGAGTAGAAGAGTGGACTAGAAGCTTTAAGTGCTCTGAACCACTTAAAACGACTGTGTCTTCTACTTTCATACTATAACTGCTATAACTGCCTCACTCTCATAACTCCACTACTTCGTAAAGGAGATTAAAACAAACATTAATTCCGCTAAGTTTTAATCATCATCAACGAACAAGTTTAAAACGAAAAGATTTTTTAAATATCTATTTAACCCCCCCCCCCCTTCTAGATAACTATTGTGCCAACTAGGAACTAACAATTGGTATCAAAGCAGGTTCTAGTTTACAGCTCACAAGCTTTAGTAGATCCAATGGCACACGTACCTAGTGAATCAAGGATTGGAGGAGGAAGTAAGCCACCAATGTGCAACAAGGATAAATTTGCAAACTGGAAAGTTAGGATGCAAACATACATGGACTCAATAGATGAAGATCTATTTGAGACTGTTCAGAATGGGCCCTATGTTCCAACAAAGCTTGCACCAACCACTGACGATCAAAATAGAATACAAATTAAAGTCAAAGAAGAGTGGACAGACAATGAGAAGAGAGTTGTCCAACTTGACAAAAAGGCCAAGAACATACTGTTTCAATCCTTAGAAGACGATCTGTTCGAAAACGTTATCAACACCAAAACAGCTAAGGAGGTTTGGGAAGCACTGCTCATCATGCACGAAGAAACTGAAGAAGTAAGAGAAAACAAACAATCACTCCTGACACAGCTGTATGAAATGTTTGCTCATGTTCAAGGAGAAAATGTAACTGCCACCTATGAGAGATTCAACGTTCTGCTCAACTCTCTACGAGCATATGGGAAGATCTGATCATAAAGTTCATGAGAGCCCTACCGAGCAGGTGGGATGCCAAATCCACTGCTATGAGAGAGTCAAAGAATCTTCACGAGATGACAGTTCAACAGTTATATGGCAATCTCCTGACATACAAACTAGAGCTGACTCAACGAGCTGAAACCCTATTAGAAGGAAGAAGGAAGAGTAAGGGTTTTGCTCTCAAGGCAACTGAAGGTGCATCTAAGGTCAACACTGAGATTGACTCTGATTATGACGAAGACGATGATGAAGACTTTGCTATGCTGGTAAAAAGACTAAGAAGGTTCATGCGTCAAGGCAAAACCAGCAAGCCGAAGAAGGTCAGCAATTACAGCAGCCAGGAGCAAATGAATGATCTATGCTACAACTGCAAGAAGCCAGGCCACTTTATTGCCAACTGTAACAAACCTCTCAGGGAGGAGCTAAAGAAGAAGTCATATCCAAAGAAGGAATACAAAGGCAACAAAAGGCCTCAGAAGAAATATAAAGGCCTTGTAGCTGGAGAATCGTTGAGTGATTCAGATAATGACTCCAATCCTGATTCTGGAGATGATGAAGAACCACAAATGGCTAATCTGTGCCTAATGGCCAAACATGCAAAGGACAAACAAAATTCCAACATACATGATGTAAGTCTCGATGAGGTATTTGACTTCATCTCTCCTGATGTAGACATAAATGATTTGAGAACTGCACTGCATGACATAACCACTGATCTACATCATTACATGAAGTGGTTCAGAGTTTTGTCTAAGGATCATTCACTTCCTCAAGAGGAGAAAAAGAAAGTTCAAGAAGAGCTTGAAACGGCCCTTCTAAGTACTAACCTTCTCTCCAAGCTTGAGGCTGAGAATGAGTTTTTAAAACAGACAAATAAACTTAATGCACAAAGAGAGTCTAATCTAACCTCTAAAATTGAGGAACTAGAAAAGACTATCTCTACATGGAACAAATCCTCATCATCCATGGACTTCCTGCTCTCTAGTCAGAGAAGTACATTTTACAGAACAGGCTTAGGCTTTGGGATATCCACCTCATAGCCATGTGTGGAACAGACTAAGGAAACTAGCACTAGTAATGCATCAAGTCTTAGTAGAGGCATTACCTTTGTGAAATCCTCACAGAAGGAAGAACCAGACCAACCTTGTTCTACTATTTCCATTCATACTCAAAAGAGTAAAGGATCTCATACTGGCCTAGGCTTCATAAAAGAAAAGAGTAATCCAACCTCTACTCACCAACCTCGAAGAATGGTAGAGTCAAGTGAGACCAACTCTACGAATCAACTAGGAAGGTACAGTAGAGGTAAGACACACTCATCACTATTTATGAAACCCAAGGACACGTGGAAGAAAGAAAATCAGTTTATCAGAAGGGTAACTAAAGAACCACACAAGTCCGAAAGGAGGATGAGTTATCATACACACACGGGCATACATCATACTAAATGTTTTATATGCAATAAATTTGGTCACAAGGCTGCCAAGTGTTATTATAATTCCATGAATGTGAGACCCAAGATCAAACAGATTTGGGTCCCCAAAGACACTGACAAAGTAGGACCCATGCAAATATAGGTACCAAAATGAATGTTCAATGTTTTGACAGGAAAATAGCTCCACGATCATAACCTGGTATCTGGACAGTGGATGCTCCAGACATATGACTGGGAACAAAACCCTTCTATCTAACTATATAGAGAAGGAGGGTCCCTCAGTCATCTTTGGAGACAACAACTCGGGCAAGAAAAGAGGATATGGCTCAGCTACCAATGGTGCAGTATCGTTCAGCAAAGTAGCATATATGGAAGGTCTCTAACATAACCTTCTAAGCATCAACCAACTCTGCGACAAGGGTCACCAAGTAACCTTCCTCAACAACCAATGTCAAGTCAGAGATTTAAAGACATATGCTATAAAGCTAACCGGGACAAGAGAAGGAATTGTTTACACAGTGGATCTTGGTCAACTGAGCTCAGACGAGATAATAAGCTTTCTGGCAAAAGCATCTGAAGAAATGAGCTGGCTATGGCATAGACGGTTGTCTCACTTAAACTTCAAAAGCATGTCCAAACTGGCATTAAAAGATCTCGTTGTTGGCCTGCCTAAGTTCAACTTCGTAAAAGAAAGGCCATGCAATGCCTGTCAGCTTGGAAAGCAAACCAGAAGCTCATTCAAGAGCAAAACTGCCAACTCTATCGACAAGCCCCTGCAGTTACTCCACATGGATCTATTTGGGCCAATTTCAACAACTAGTCTTGGAGGAAAAAGATACTCTCTAGTTATAGTCGACGACTACACCAGATTCACATGGGTATTCTTCCTAACTTCAAAGGATGAAACGAGCTCCCAATTAATCAAAATGTTCAAACTGGTGATGAACGAGAAAGGAGAGAAAATCAAGGCCATAAAGAGTGATCATGGAAGAGAATTCGACTTCTCAAAAATGAACCAGTTCTGCACAGACAATGACATCAGTCATAACTTCTCAACTCCATGAACTCCTTAACAAAATGGAGTAGCTGAAAGAAAGAATAGAACCTTGATAGAGGCTGGAAGAACTCTACTAGCAGCAGCTCATCTTCCTGAATACTTTTGGGCAGAAGCTGTCAACACTGCATGCTACACGCAGAATAGATCACTGATACACTCTACGATCAAGAAGACGCCCTACGAACTGTGGAAAGGAAGAAAGCCAAGTGTCAGCTACTTTCATGTTTTCGGCTGTGCATACTACATTCTCAACAATGGAAAATAGTACCTGACAAAGTTTCAGCCCAAGTCAGACGAAGGAATCTTTCTTGGATATACCACAGACAGTAAGGCCTATAGAGTGTTCAACAAGAAGACACTGAGTGTTGAAGTCTCGATTCACATCATCTTTGATGAAACAAACTTAGACAAAATAGTGCTTCAAGACACTACGAACAATAGTGCAGACACTACGAATGAAGATGTCGAGCTCAACACTACGATCGTAGCGCCAGATAGTGAAATCGTTGAGCAAGAAAATGAGATCGTAGAGAGGTCTATGAAAGACAACGAACCTCCACACCAAGAAGAAGAAATAGATCTTGAAGACTTAAGACAAGAAGGCAACAGGACAGATGTCCCAACCGGAAACAAATGGGCCAGAGATCACACTCAAGATCTAATCATTGGAGATCCGAGTGCGAGAGTTAAAACAAGAGCTGCCACCCAGAATGAATGCTTTTATCTAAGCTTCCTGTCGTAAATTAAACCAAAGAAGATAGAGGATGCTATGGAAGACTCTAGTTGGATAGAAGCCATGCAGGAAGAACTCAATCAATTTGAACGAAGAAAAGTATGGAGATTGGTATCAAGACCAAAGAGTCATCCTGTCATTGGAACTAAATAGGTCTTCAGAAACAAAATGGATGAAGATGGAGTTATAACCAGAAATAAGGCAAGACTGGTGGTCAAGGGTTATTCTCAGGAAGAAGGCATTGACTATGATGAGACATTTGCACATGTTGCTAGACTAGAAGCCATCAGAATCTTTCTTGCCTTTGCTGCTCACATGAAGTTCAAGGTCTTCTAAATGGATGTCAAAAGTGCATTCGTGAATAGAGAACTTCAAGAAGAAGTCTATGTAGAGCAACCAATAGGTTTCATCAATCCATCTCTTTCCAATTATGTTTATAGATTAGACAAAGTCTTATATGGTCTTAAACAAGCACCTAGAGCATGGTATGAAACACTAACTAACTTCTTAATTGAAAATGGGTTCACTAGAGGTAGAGTAGATACCACATTATTTCTTAAAAAGCATAAAGACAAAGTCTTATTGCTTCAAATATATGTTGATGATATTATTTTTGGTTCTACTGACGAAAAGTTATGCAAGAGATTCTCCAAGCTGATGCAGAGCAAGTTTGAAATGAGCATGATCGGTGAGTTGAATTTCTTCCTTGGACTACAAGTAAAGCAGACTAATGAAGGAATTTTCATAAACCAAGCCAAGCACATCAAAGACTTAC
The DNA here is from genome assembly GCA_016801055.1 of Panax notoginseng. Taxonomy (NCBI): domain Eukaryota; kingdom Viridiplantae; phylum Streptophyta; class Magnoliopsida; order Apiales; family Araliaceae; genus Panax; species Panax notoginseng. The sequence continues at coordinate 72,497,151 of CM029023.1, forward strand.
TCAAGAAGTATGGCATGGAATCAGCCTCTCCCATGAAAACCCAAATTGCTCCTACAACCAAGCTTAACAAAGATGAAAAAGGTAAAAGTATTGATATAACTCAATACAAAGGTATGATAGGCTCTCTCTTATATCTAACTGCCAGTAGACCAGACATAATGTTTACAACATGTATATGTGCTAGATTTCAGGCTAACCCTAAAGAATCTCATCTATCTGCTGTAAAGAGGATTTTCAGGTATCTCAAAGGTACACCTTACTTGGGGCTTTGGTACCCCAAGGAAACCTTATTTGAACTAACCGGATACACAGATGCTGATTTTGGAGGCTGCAAAATAGATAGAAAGAGTACCAGTGGCACCTGTCAATTGCTAGGAAATAGACTTGTGTCCTTGTTTAGCAAAAAGCAAAACTCAGTGTCTACTTCAACTGCAGAAGATGAATACATTGCTGCTGGCAGCTGCTGTACTCAGATCCTATGGATGAAAAATCAGCTACCTGATTATGGGTTTGATTTCAAATCCATTCCTATTCACTGTGATAACACAAGTGCCATAGCAATAACTCATAATCTTGCTATGCATTCTAGGACCAAGCATATAGAAATAAGGTATCACTTCATTAGGGATCATGTGCAAAATAGAACTATATCTTTATAATATGTCCCTACTGAAAATCAACTTGCTGATGTTTTTACAAAACCTCTAGATGAATCCACATTTAATAAGTTAATAAGTGAGCTAGGCATGTTAAATCTACAACCATAAAATATATGCTCTAGATTATGCTAACCATAACAAATACAAAGGCTAAACTCAAAATCGTAGACATGATCAAGGGAAGTCCACGATTGTAGAGCTGAAAAGACAAAACTACCTCAACGATCGTAGAGAATAATCAACCATCGTAGTGCAGACTCAACGATGACAAAAGCCCATCAACAAAGCAAAAATGCATCCTGTGATGATAAGCTTCATAACAAAGCAATCTCTCTGATAAGCGCCTCAGGAATAAACCTAACCCTTGACTCACTCCAAGAGGTTGGCCCTTCCTGAGCTACCTTAAAAGAATGCTATGTCAAAAACTCATCACGAGGATCCGGTCAGACTCGACGATCATAGCTCAGACACGACGAATGCTGGACAGACTCGACGATCGTAGCTCAGATTCGACAAATGCAAAGCAGACTCAACGATCACAAAACTACCTCAACGATCGCAGTCCTCCCTAAGGACACATCAGCTCTGAAGGAGCCAAGGACAAAATAGTACAATCCTTATCAGTCAAACTCGTAGAGCCAAGCAAAAGTTGACACCTATCCAACTAAGCAAAAAGGAGAGAGGGAAGTTACAAGTACTATTTGAAATCGTCTTTTTGAAATAAGAAGTTTAAAAGATTATCTCTCTCATGCTCTCTCAAAGCAGAAACCCTAAATCAAAAGATAGCTCAGTCAAATCTCATTTCTAGCAAGAAAATCAATGGCGGCTTCCAGTGTTATCTCCGGTTACAGACTCTGTTTTGACGAGTTCAAAACAGCTGAACCCAAATTCCACAAGACTCTGGCGCTACTGAAGAAGGCGGGTATCGAAGAAGCTTTGGGCACAGACACATTGATTTATCCCAAGCTAGTTAAAGAATTCTACAGGAATGGTGTGTTTAAAAACAACACCATCACTACGAAAGTAAAGGAAGTGGAAATCAGTCTGAAGGCCGAAGACATCAATCTCACCCTAGGTCTCAAAAAAGAAGGGCATCCATTCATAGATAGCATGGGCTTCCAAGAGGGACTTAAAAGAATGCATCACAAGAAACTCCCCTCTGTGAAAGGATACAAGAAGAAGGAGTTCCCACAGAGGTATGAATTTCTAGCTGATATTGTTGGGAAATGTATATGCTGCAATAGCTCAGGTCATGACTCTGTGAATGAAGTACAACTCAAGCTTATGACTGCCATGTGTTATGGAATACAACTCAACTATGGAGCCCTATTGCTTGAATGGATTGGAAAGTGGATTACCAACTCAAAGAAGTCAAAAAGCCCTCAAAAGATGCTATACGGGCGATTCATAAGTATCATTATATAGTCTGCTCTAGGTGACAAAATTGGGGACGAAGAAGGAGAAGCTATCAACCCAAACAGACGAATGACCCAGAAAATGTTTAAAAATTAGAAGAGGAACCCAACTGAGTATGTCCGCATGATGACTGAGTCCAATGGAAGAACTGGTAATCTGAAGGACTCAAGCCTTCCAGGGAATATGTCTGTTGTCAAGGAAGTCGAAGAAGAAGAAGAAACCAACAAAGAAGAACCCTTTGTCCTTGTTAGAAAAAGCAAGGGCAAGAGAAAGCTTAAGGCAAGGATGAAAGAAGAACCCCAAGGATCCACAACTGATAAACTCGCAGAGTCCTCTGACATTGAGACTCTAAGGATCCTGAGAAAGAAGTAACAATAGGCTGAGGCTGAAGAAGATAGAGCCACTATATCTCAGCTGCTAAAGAAGAATAAGGTCACCCACAAATCCAAAAGGCCTTCCATCTCCTCAATTGTAGAGTCTCTACTGATCGTATAGACCAGACCAAGCATATCAGGCAAGGAAGTAGCTGCATCAAGCATATTGACTGATAAATAGGACAAAATTGAAGTTCAAGAAAGTCCTGAGGCTGCTGTGGCTTAGCCTAGAAAATCAAGGAGAAAGCTGGTCAAGAAATACATCCTTAAGAATGAAAACGTGCTCAGGAAGGAAGACAAGAGCATGGTTGTCAAAGAGAAACTGTCCGAAGCAAGTTAAGAGAACAATGCTCCTACTGAGGGGGGAGATCCCTGAGATTCTCATGATAGAGAATACACCAGCTGAGGGGGAGAAGCCTGAAGCTCTAGAAAATGCTCTAGCTGAGGGGGAGCTTTTGAGCCTACAAAAAGATGATCAAGTTGAGGGGGAGCCTCATGATATCTCCATGGCAGAAGAAGAGGTCCCTGCAAGAAATGAAGAAGAATCAGTGCAAGAACATCAAGAGGCCATTGAGATAATGGAATCCTCTAATGAGAACAGAGAAGGGGAAGAAGATGATGATGACCTTGAGATTACTGGTGTGTGCAAAGATGGGTATAGAAGCTATCTCTACAATCAGACGTTCTCTTACCTACCCATGATGCCATATCATCAAGCCCAAATCCTAAACTCTTGGGACCACATATTCTGGAGCTTCAAAGAGTATCCGACCATCTCAGTACTAGCTCATGGATTCCTAGGGAGATTCAACTTTGCCAAGAAGTTAATTACCAACAACTCTACCTCGAAGGATAAACCTGAGCTACTGTCTATCCCAACCATCTTTAGAGTTAATCACTTGCCATCATCTTCATTTAGCCAATTTTATGAATTCCCATGATGGTAGGAAGTGATACTTCATCCTCTAAATCAATTTCCAGTTGCAGAATCCCAAAACTCTATAATTGAGGAACCAAATGCAGTCAACTTCATAATGCTCCCCACTCCCATCATCTCTACGATCCCTGACTCTAGCCCCATTGTAGAGTCCCAAAGAGAAATCGTAGAGACACATATTCCAAACATCCAAACCTAGGCACCTCCATCAGATATTCCATCCCCGTCCTCAAATGAATATTTTAGCCTTAATCTTGCTCTCTACTCCCTGCAAGATCAATCCCAGAAAACATCCCCTCCGTTCAATAATCCTCAACCGAGTGATCTACTCAAAAAGCTTCCCACGAAAGATGACTTGAAGTAAGTATCCAAGAACATGGTCAAGAATATAGATGAAAGCATGGAACCTCACTCAGACCTCATTCATCTCCGACTGAATCAAATGATCACTGATGCAAATAATCTCCCAGGCACTCTGAACGCTGAGCTTACAAAGAAGCTGAGGGAAATTATTAGGGAAATGATTCAAAGCATGAAGGACAGAGATGAAATTCACTTTCGGATAGCCACTAAACAAGGAGAGGCTGTTCTTGAATTACAAAAATCTCAAGAAGCCCAAAATAATCTCATGATGGACAACATCATCAACCTAAAAGCTTCAGTCAAAGAATTTCAGAAAGCTTATGTGAATCAGGAATAACAAACTGACATTGTTCTAACTCTCCGAAACAAAGAAGTTAGATCTGAAGTTCTAATCAAGGAAAGTCGAGAGGACATTGCTCAAACACAAAGCCAACTCAACGAACTTATCCAAGGAGTAAATCGACTTTCTGCAGACATTCGAACCATTGATGTTGACATAAAGGGGGAGAATAAATTGAAAGAAGTTCAAGGAGGCCAGGGAGGCCAGGGCAGAGGCATAGGAGGTCAAGGATGTGATGCCCCCAAATTCGGGTCTCTTTCAACCCGACATATGGTCCTCTACGGTGCTACAGTTCACACAAATATTCAATTGAAATGCCTCAAAAGAACGAATATGTCTTAAATATATTCCAAAACAATACTACCATTCCCCAGGTTCTTTATAACCGTTATATTTGTTCTTGTCATAATATCGAATATTATCATATCAAACCTATACTATTACATAGGAAATCTACAACGTCGCTTTAGCCTTCTCTTTATTCTTGTTGAATCCTTCGGTCTATTCGGTCTAAGCTGCATTCATATGGTTCAAGCAAGAGTGAGCATAATAAGCTCAACAAGTACAATAATTTCATTTTAAAAGCATGCTTGAAACATAGGAATCATATATCTTCAATAACTAGATGATAGTTATGAAGTACTATCAATAACTTAAAATAGCGTTTCTTTTCCTTCAAAACATTTTGCAATAACAATAATCTGTAATTCATCAATTCTGGTTCAAGACGTAAACGTCTTATAGTCTCTTTGAAAAGGACAACCCAGCACAAAGTCTGTAAGTCCGGCATATCTTACGAGCACTTTTAGGTGATCAGCCTATAGTACTCTATTTTGATCAACACTACATTCATTAAACGTGTATACATTTAAGTTATGGCAACCTCACGTGCCCATCGAATACTCGATGAAAATACATTTGTTTATTCATATTCAAGCTTACCTTGAATCTGTACCAAAATAGTTGGCGTAGAATAGCGTTAGCAATTCTATATTGAAAGACTTGTAAACAGTTCAATCAATCTATCCAAATTAGTCTAGCAGAGCTAAAACTGGCATCGACTCTTTCTTTAAAATCATACATGCATCTCATAACGTAAATCATTTGAAAACTTGACTAACACGAAGGTTAGACAAGAGTTTAGGAAAAACTTGCCTTCAACGTCTGCTAGAGTACAATTACGTTCCCTTTGAGTCTTTATAGTTTCTAGAACACATAATCACATAACATACCGCATTAGGTTATGAATGAACATACTTAGTTCCTAAAGAATCTTACCCTTCTTCTCAATCTAATCCCATAATAGATTTGTTATTTATTGGTTCTGGCATTCCATCGTTCTTTACATCGTTCTTACCAACTTCGTTCTCTTCTAATACTTAAGTTAAATTATTTCATTAATACAACTCGGTTCGAGTTAAACATCATTCCTCACGGTTTACTAATGTTCTTTACGTTATTTAATCGAAACGCGATCGTCATTGATTAAGTACGTTTATTGCATTCCGTTTGCGTTCATCTTCCATTAACTTTCTTTAACCCTAAGTGATCATACTTGGGGTTTAATTATAACTTAATAATGTTTGATTAAGTTCTTTAACTCACTGTTAACAATTCCCATTCATGTTCCACTTGTAAACATTCTTCATTGTCTATGTTTTAAGGCTGGCGATGCGGCGCCAGTATTCCTTTGTTAAGCCGTGCTGCGGCGTCGCCCTTTAGGGCTTAGAGACCGGACTCGGCGCTGCGGCGCGAGTCCCTTCGTTAACAGCCGCGCTGCGGTGCCACTCTCCAGTAGGTTTCATCTTTGCTCGGCCATGCTTGGCGCTGCGGCGTGACTCTTTTTGCCTTGACTGGCGCTGCGGCGCCAGTGCTCAGCACCAGAAAAATTTGACAGCTTTGAAATTTTGTAAAACTTTCGGACTCGTAACTTCTTCGTTATAAGTCCGAATTGGCTCGTTTAAGAGCCTACGGTTCACAAATTACATACTCTATAAGTTCATGCAAGAATTTTATCTATTCGACTTCATTTGCTAAAATTTCACCTATTAGTCCATTTTTAACGAAAACGATAAACGTTCGTGAACGTTCAATGCTCGTTTCTTCGTTCTAAGTCGGAATCCGGCCATTTTTGAGTCCACAACTCTATAATGACAAATATGATTTGTCTCCATTGAAAACCAATGTTTTCAATCTCAAACACAAAATTCGACTTCCATTTCGAGAATTTCACGAATTTGACGATCGTCGTCTAATCGTGTGAATTCTGGCAAAACTTCGTTACTTGAGATTTATAGACCATTTCACTAGAATTCAATCCATCATATAATATCTTGACATTCATGCTTCATTAACTTATAATCATTATAATTTATTATTACTTCTTTGTGAGTTTATTACTTATGAAAATATCAATTACTTATATTTTCATTTCTCATAACTAATGACTTCTTTTCTCATGATTTCCTATAGCTTCAATCTTCTAACCACCATCATTACTTCTTATTATCATACCATCTTTTTAAGAAAACATATGAGAAGTTCATATACGTTCCTTATAAATTCATAACTTATTCTTGGTTTGGATTTCTTATTCATTACGTATACGACTTATTCAGACTTAAGCCATTTGATTCGTCATTTCAACCCCTTCTTAGCATGCTTGTTCTACCAATACCCCCATCTCTATCAATGGAAGAGAAAGAGAATTATGGTTCAAGAACACTTACTCTTTGAATAACACTTGTCAAATCTTTGTTCTTCTTTCTTGCTTCTTGAATATCAAAGGTTAACTTGCTAGCTTATTCTCACTTACTCTCTCTAACCAATAAGCTATAAGTTATTGGTGAAAAATCTAACAAAGGAAAGTCTAACTTATATGTGCTTATTCTCTTAACCAAATAAGTTCTAAACTTATTATGTATAAGGTGTTGGAGGAAATGAACAACCAACAAAATGAATTAAAAGCTTGGTATTTATAAGCAACTCAAAGTGAGGGTAAAAGGGTCATAAGGCTACTCCACCTCCTTACTATTCACTACTTGCTCATTACATAACTTGGCCTCCACACATTTTGCTTGGCCATCACAATACTTGCTCACCACTCCTCTTAGCCATTAAGTCACATTACTTGCTCACCACAACACTTGGTCATCACACTTACTTAATCATTAAGTATACTTGTTTATCACATTAATGCACTTTGTGTGATCACCACACTAACTTAGCCTCTAGGTTTACTTGTTCATCACATTGGATCATCCATGGGTTGCTCCATGGTTCTTACCCATTGGATAATTACTTTGGGCGTTAGCTTAATTAACTTACTTAATCATTTGAGCTTCTAGCATAATTTTACTTTGGGCTTGTAATTAAACAAACATTGGGCTTGCATTAATAAATCTTTGGGCTTTACATTACAAACACTTAGGTTTGCACATTAAATTACTTTGGACTTTCATATTAATTCGTATTGGACTTAACCATCTCCTACATTTGGGCCTTATCATTAATCCCATTGGACAATATATATATTTTCTACACCAATTAACAAATCCATTACATTTGGCTTAAAGCCTTATAACGTATAATTTACGTATTCATCTTGTATTTCCATTCGTATACTTAGTCAATATATATGACATACCATCATTCATACATACTAGTATACTACATCACATCGTACTCATATTCATTACTTCGTATAATACCTACTTAGTATACGATCGTCGCTTTATTCATCAATCGCATTACATTTCCTTCTCGTAAGTCACTTTCCTTAAACATTAGGTTTTAAGTCCACAGGCGAAATATTACGTTTTTCATAACTGAAATATTATTGGATATTCCATCTCACATCGATATTCTATCGTTACGTATTTCTCGGAAGTTCAGAAATAATTTCCGAGCAGAAATGCGTGAATAGTATTTTTTGAAAAATTTCTCGGAAAGCTTTTATTTTTGTCTTGGAAATTCAAACACTTTAATTCTACCACGTAGCCAAAATCCTACGATGTTCTGACATTTCTAGGTCAGAGAACGACATTCGATTAGCTTGCTCCATAAATAAGCAATTAAATTCATTTAATAAAAATAAAAATTTAATTTTCAAAAATCCGATTTTCTCGGGCGTTACATTCTTCCCTCCTTATAAGGATTCTGTCCCCAGAATCTCGCTAATACTACCTACACCACAGAGGATAATTTTCCTTTATTTTAATCCCGAGTTCCCACAATGCTTCTTCGACATTGGGGTTCTTTCATTTCACCTTCATCGAATGTATTATCTTTTCCCACATGACTTATCACTTCGTGTTAACAATTTGAGTTGGAAGTTAAACACTTAATAACACATTACGATATCTTCCTTTTATTATCTCTTCTTTTAACGTTAATCTTATTTGGAACTCAAATTACTCCCTCAAAATAAGACTATACTTAGTCTTCTACTTATTCTGCCTCATCTTCTTCATTCGCTTGCATCCCTCATTACTTAGTTGTAGTTACTTAACTCGTTCCATTATCGTGGATTGAGTCTACGTTTTAAATAACAATTTTACCCCTTCATTCCGTAATTTAACTCCTAACTCTGATCTTACCATTTTCGTTATTAACTCCTTCTGAGTTGCTAACATCGATAACTTTCCATACCCTTCCTACTTAATGTGTTGGCTTCTATGTTTACCTTCCCTGAATGATATAAGATATCATAGTCCTCTCTCTACTGCATATTCAACTCCTTCTATGTGGAGATCTATTTCGGACTCTTAGAGTCCGTGTATATCTCACCTTTCTCCCCGTATAAATACTATCTTTAGAGTTTTATTTTAAAACTTCAGCTGCCAATTATGGATCGTAAGTAGGATAGACCTTCTAATAATCCTTAAATGGTGTGTTGCATACAAACTGACATTGCCATGCTACATGAGCACGCAATCTCGTCATTGATGCAGAACATCGAGATACACTACAAAATTCCCCATATCATCTAATATAGAGGATACAGGTGCTTTATTTAACCTTCTTCTAACTGTGACGCTAATGATACCTTCAACCATAACATCTCACAAGGGTACCTGTCAATTTGCTACCGACTTATTCGGTGCCCCTTTACGGAAAAACCTACTTCCGCACATTAGTCAACCTAAATGACATAACCAGAAACTTGTCATAACCATAACGAGTTCTGAACGTCATCTTAGGTACCTCCTCCTTCTTCCTTAATTCAACCGAATATACCCCGTACACGAATCTATCTTAGAAAAATTCTTTGCCCTTCTCAACTGATCAAATAAATTATCGATCTTGGGTCATGGGTATTTATTCTTAACCACTAACTTACTCCCATTACGATAGTTGATACGCAACTGTAACAACTCATCCTCTTGCTTAACATCATTGTAAATTACTACCTTGGGTTTTCTGAAAAACTGAAAATTCATACCTTTCTTATAACTATTTATTATAGCTATATGGTTAATCAACCCATTCATATCGAGAATTTCTTCAAATTCTCTCAACTTTATTATCCATGAAACCATTTCCACGAATACAATTAACGGAAGTTATTTCCTCCTTCTCTACCTTAATGCTTAAAGGTACTCTTAATTCCTTTCAGACAGACTCGTAGATGAGTCTTTCCACATATCTTGCATAACTCGATCCTACACTTAGGATTCCTTTGTCCCATTCCATTATTCCTGGAGAAAACAAAATTTTCTGTCTCTTTGGCATACTGCCACTACCATTCTCTACATGGGTTCCTCCCTCTCTCTTACTCTCATTCTTTCCCTCTTTGTGATATTGACCTTCTCCAGAATGGTCCCATAGGAAATACTCTGGAACACTGCAAACTTAATATAGAGCCAGGGTTTCAGGCCCTACTCAACCTACGAGCCTTCATCTCCTCAGTGTTCACTTGATGTGAAACAAACCTTGCCAATTCATTTGAATTTGGTCGCGTACTGGGGAAATATCATATCCCCTTGCTTAAGTTCTAAGAATTCAATCTCTATCCTCCCTCAAAATATTTGTAGGGCAATAATTCTCAAAGAAAACTTTCTTGAATTGTTCCCACGTTACCGCATCTATTCTAACCCCACCCTGGTGAGCCTTCTACCAAAAGTTGGCTTCACACTTCCTCATGTAAGTCACAAAAGAAAACTTCTGCATCTCACCTACGCTTGTAATAACAAACGCCTTCTCTATTTTTTTACCCAGGTCTGGGCCTATATTGGGTCCGTCGTTCCTTTGAACTCCGGTGGACCTACGCTTTTAAACTCTTTAAAGGTAGTCGTTCTGACTACTCTAAGTTTCCGCAGGTAATCTACCCCCGGTTTTGTTAAATGCAGGTGTTAATAAATTAACGAACTCTTGCATAGGGTTGTTCTGACCCCCTTGATTATCATTACGTGATTCTGCTTCCTTGATTACATTATCTTCTCCTTGGCGACATTGCCAAATAAAATTCCATTATTATCTATGTACTTACTTCGTTATCATTCGCCACATACCATCTCATATCATAACAAATCATCTCAATGAAAACTTCATTATATACGTATGCTTCTTATAGTTTGAAACTATTTACAATTTGTTTTCATAGCCAAAAGTTATTACATTTCTATTCTACAATGGTACTTCACAAAAGTTGAGATTTACAAAAGGCTACCCTGTTATACAAAAGAGGGTTTTATGTCAATACACACATACTTATAACTTTAGATTTCTAATAATGCATAACAACGTCCTCGTGCTTCTCATTCGCAATCATCGCTACAGTATCCCGACTAATAGTATGACGGGTTTGTCCTGACTCATTGGGATAACAAGCAACTTTCAGCTTGAAATCCTTATGAGCGCTCTCATGGATGTAAGACATCTGGGCTATCTTCTGGTCCTTCTCCCCAAGTTCTCTACGAAGCTCATCGGCCTCTACCTTATAATTCCTAGCCTGCTCTGCCATAAGCACCTGCTTATCGTGCTCTAACTCAAAATCTGCTTCTGCAGACATCTGAGCTTCATGGAGATAACTAATCTCTTCACTCTGATTCTACACAACTGTACCCAGTTGCACATTCCTGTCAAGCACTGCCAGATACAATGCTTCCATTGCATCTGGAGGTGATGACTCCAATGTAGGTACCAACGTAATAGCCGATGTTACCTCTCTTTCTTCCTCCATATCATTCATCATACTAAGGTATGACGATCTATCCGTCTCTCCTTCTGAGTAGCCTTCCTTAGAAAAGTACTCCTCCGCCTCCTCTAGAATCACTATTGGTACCTCCGCCACTAGCACAGGTACATGCTCTACTTGGTTCACAAGCTCTTCGCTCACCGCGTGTATATTTCTAAACATCAAGCTATCAATCGACATCCTTCAATAACACATATGTTGATTAGTACATAACACAAAATCGTATAAGCACAAATCACATTTAATTTATTTAGGGTTACTTTCCATCTTTTAAATCTTTTGATACTGAGTTTCCTTAATACCTTATTAACTCGTTCGACTCAAGTAAAGCTCAAGTTTGCTTCCTTCGGACTTCTCTTCCTTAACGAGGTTATTAGCCTAAGGTTCTTCCCCCCTTAAGTTTTATAACCTAATGCTTTGATACCAACCTGTGACGCCCCCAAATCTGGGTCTCTTTCAACCCGACATATGGTGCTCCACGGTGCTACAGTTCACATAAACATTCAATTGAAATGCCTCAAAAGAATAAATATGTCTTAAATATATTCCAAAACAATCCTACCATTCCCCAGATTCTTTATAACCGTTACATTTGTTCTTGTCATAATATCGAATATTATCATATCAAACCTATACTATTACATAGGAAATCTACAACATCGCTTTAGCCTTCTCTTTATCCTTGTTGAATCCTTCGGTCCATTCGGTCTAAGCTGCATTCATATGGTTCAAGCAAGAGTGAGCATAACAAGCTCAACAAGTACAATAATTTCATTTTAAAAGCATGCTTAAAACATAAGAATCGTATATCTTCAATAACTGGATGATAGTTATGAAGTACTATCAATAACTTAAAATAGCGTTTCTTTTCCTTCAAAACATTTTGCAATAACAATAATCTGTAATTCATCAATTCTGGTTCAAGACGTAAACGTCTTATACTCTCTTTGAAAAGGACAACCCGGCACAAAGTCCGTAAGTCTGGCATATCTTACGAGCACTTCTAGCTGATCAGCCTATAGTACTCTATATTGATCAACACTACATCCATTAAACGTGTATACGTTTAAGTTGTGGCAACCTCACGTGCCCATCGAATACTCGATGAAAATACATTTGTTTATTCATATTCAAGCTTACCTTGAATTCGTACCAAAATAGTTGGCGTAGGATAGCGTTAGCAATTCTATATTGAATGACTTGTAAAGAGTTCAATCAATCTATCCAAATTAGTCTAGCCGAGCTAAAACTGGCATCGACTCTTTCTTTAAAACCATACATGTATCTCATAATGTAAATCATTCGAAAACCAGACTAACACGAAGGTTAGACAAGAGTTTATGAAAAACTTGCCTTCAGCGTCTGCTACAGTACAATTACGTACCCTTTGAGTCTTTATAGTTTCTACAACACATAATCACATAACATACCACATTAGGTTATGAATGAACATACTTAGTTTCTAAAGAATCTTACCCTTCTTCTCAATCTAATCCCGTAATAGATTTGTTATTTATTGGTTTTGGCTTTCCATCGTTCTTTACATCGTTCTTACCAACTTCGTTCTCTTCTAATACTTAAGTGAAATTATTTCATTAATACAACTCGGTTCAAGTTAAACATCATTCCTCACGATTTACTAATTTTCTTTACGTTATTTAATCGAAACGCGATCGTCATTGATTAAGTACGTTTATTGCATACCGTGTGCGTTCATCTTTCATTAACTTTCTTTAGCCCTAAGTGATCAAACTTGGGGTTTAATTATAACTTAATAAAGTTTGATTAAGTTCTTTAACTTACTGTTAATAATTCACATTCATGTTCCACATGTAAATATTCTTCATTGTCTATGTTTTAAGGCTGGCGCTGCGGCGCCAGTATTCCTTTGTTAAGCCGCGCTGCGGCGTCGCCCATTAAAGCTTGGAGACCAGACTCGGCGTTGCGGCACGAGTCCCTTCGTTAACTATCGGGCTGCGGCGCCACTCTCCAGTAGGTTTCATCTTTGCCCGGCCATGCTTGGCGCTGCGGCGTGACTCTTTTTGCCTTGACAGGCGCCGCGGCGCCAGTGCTCAGCACCAGAAAAATTTGACAGCTTTGAAATTTTGTGAAACTCCCGGACTCGTAACTTCTTCGTTATAAGTCCGAATTGGCTCGTTCAAGAGCCTACGGTTCACAAATTACGTACTCTATGCGTTCATGTAAGAATTTTATCTATTCGACTTCGTTTGCTAAAATTTCACCTATTAGTCCATTTTTAACGAAAACGATAAATGTTCGTGAACGTTCAATGCTCGTTTCTTCGTTCTAAGTCAGAATCCGGCCATTTTTGAGTCCGCAACTCTATAATGACAAATATGACTTGTCTCCATTGAAAACCAATGTTTTCAATCTCAAACACAAAATTCGACTTCCAATCCGAGAATTTCACTAATTCGACGATCGTCATCTAATCGTGTAAATTCTGGCAAAACTTCGTTACTTGAGATTTATAGACCATTTTAGTAGAATTCAATCCATCATATAATATCTTGACATTCATGCTTCATTAACTTATAATCATGATAGTTATTATTACGTCTTTGTGAGTTTATTACTTATGAAAATATCAATTACTTATATTTTCATTTCTCATAACTAATGACTTCTTTTCTCGTGATTTCCTATGGCTTCAATCTTTTAACCACCATCCTTGCTTCTTATTATCATACCATCTTTTTAAGAAAATATATGAAAAGTTCATATACGTTCCTTATGAATTCATAACTTATTCTTGGTTTGGATTTCTTATTCATTACGTATACGACTTATTAAGACTTAAGCCATTTGATTCGTCATTTCAACCCCTTCTTAGCATGCTTGTTCTACCAATACCCCCTTCTCTATCAATGGAAGAGAAAGAGAATCATGGTTCAAGAACACTTTCTCTTTGAATAACACTTGTCAAATCTTTGTTCTTCTTTCTTGCTTCTTGAATATCAAAGGTTAACTTGCTAGCTTATTCTCACTTACTCTCTCTAACTAATAAGCTATAAGTTATTGGTGGAAAATCTAACAAAGGAAAGTCTAACTTATATGTGCTTATTCTCTCAACCAAATAAGTTCTCAACTTATTATGTATAAGGTGTTGGAGGAAATGAACAACCAACAAAATGAATTAAGAGCTTGGTACTTATAGGCAACTCAAAGTGAGGGTAAAAGGGTCATAAGGCCACTCCACCTCCTTACTATTCGCTACTTGCTCATTAAATAACTTGGCCTCCACACATTTTGCTTGGCCATCACAATACTTGCTCACCACTCCTCTTAGCCATTAAGTCACATTACTTGCTCACCACAACACTTGGTCATCACACTTACTTAATCATTAAGTATACTTGTTTATCACATTAATGCACTTTGTGTGATCACCACACTAACTTAGCCTCTAGGTTTACTTGTTCATCACATTGGATCATCCATGGGTTGCCCCATGGTTCTTACCCATTGGATAATTACTTTGGGCCTTAGCATAATTAACTTACTTAATCATTTGGGCTTCTACCATAATTTTACTTTGGGCTTGTAATTAAACAAACATTGGGCTTGCATTAACAAATCTTTGGGCTTTACATTACAAATACTTAGGTTTGCACATTAAATTACTTTGAACTTTCATATTAATTCGTATTGGACTTAACCATCTCCTACATTTGGGCCTTATCATTAATCCCATTGGACAATACATATATTTCGTACACCATTCAACAAATTCAATACATTTGGCTTAAAGCCTTATAACGTATAATTTACGTATTCATCTTGTATTTCCATTCGTATACTTAGTCAATATATACGACATACCATCATTCATACATACTAGTATACTGCATCACATCGTACTCATATTCATTACTTCGTATAATACCTACTTATTATACGATCATCGCTTTATTCATCAATCGCATTACATTTCCTTCTCGTAAGTCACTTTCCTTAAACATTAGGTTTTAAGTTCACAGGCGAAATATTACATTTTTCAGAACTGAAATATTATTGGATATTCCAACTCACATCGATGTTCTATCGTTACGTATTTATCGGAAGTTCAAAAATAATTCCCGAGCAGAAATACGTGAATAGTGTTTTTCGAAAAATTTCTCGGAAAGATTTTATTTTAGTCTTGGAAATTCAAACACTTTAATTCTACCACATAGCCAAAATCCTACGATGTCCTGACATTTCTAGGTTAGAGAACGACATTCGATTAGCTTGCTCCATAAATAATCAATTAAATTCATTTAATAAAAATAAAAATTTAATTCTCAAAAATCCGATTTTCTCGGGCGTTACAAAGGAAGCCAAGAAATGGGTAGAGGACAATTTCACGCTCA
Source organism: Panax notoginseng (assembly GCA_016801055.1). Taxonomy (NCBI): domain Eukaryota; kingdom Viridiplantae; phylum Streptophyta; class Magnoliopsida; order Apiales; family Araliaceae; genus Panax; species Panax notoginseng. Next base: position 72,512,811 of record CM029023.1, read on the forward strand.
AGTTTCAAAAAGCCCTCCAGCAAGACAATTCCACCAATAGACTCAACGATCTGATCAGCAGGAAGTCTTAATGGCTCAACCATTAAGAAGTCAAGGGCAAGCTACCAGCTCACAAAATGTGACCACTACAGGCCTAAGAATGCCAATTGGAGATCCAACATTCATGAATAGGCATGATCACAACCCGAGGGTAAGCCCAAGTGAGCTAGAAGAAATAGCCAGAAGAGATGAAGCTAGCAGAAAAAGAAGGGCTGAGGAGTATGCCAATCCTCCACGGAAAAAATCAAAGAAATAGAGATAAGTTGAAACTTTAAATTCTTATTGATGTAAAGCTAAATTGCAATATTCCTTGAACATCAATAAATTCAAGCTTATTCTATAGAAATTTCAGCTACTCACTGAAATACTAAGTCATGTTTAAATTTCCTGCAAATGCTTCTAGAAAGTAATAATCATGACAACAAATCTCCTTGGTTATGTCAACATCAAATAGGGGGAGATTGTTGGGAGAATGCATATTATGATTTGATGTTTTAATGTATATGCTCATGATTATTTGTAAAGTCCTTCAAGGAATATATGAACAAGGACTTAGTGATAGATCAAAATTTCTTAGGTTGATCTAAGCTCTTAATGTGTATCATTCTATAATTGAATGTATAGATAGAAAGATCAAAAATGTTAGGTTGATCTTGAGATGTAAAAGATAGGCTTCAAAGATCGTAGTGTATCAATCTGATCAACATTTCAGAAGTCAAAGCAGAAACGTAGAGCTTCAAGGATCGTAGTGTGCCTACCTTGAAGGGCCTCTTCAGAAATCGTATAGTGGTCACCAACTCAGAGATCGTAGTGTGCACTCGAAAACGTAGAGTTTACAACTCAAGCAAGCGAAGATCGTAGTGTGCAAATACTTAAGAGAAATCGTAGTGCTCTCGGCTGATAGCATCAGACCAGGCACCAAGGCGACAAGTCACCACGATCTGAATCATAGAGTACCATGATCTGAATCGTAGAGTACCACGATCTGTATCGTAGAGTATCATCTGTCTTGTGTCAGAAAACGTCAAGCCTCTTGATTTGTATAGAGACAGATTCCAACATATGAGGAATGGATTCTAAACGTTGCAGTAATCACCAGTCCCAAAGTCATAAGAAATATCCTTAGTATGCAACAAACAAGTGTATTGAAGAAGCTAAGGAAAGTACCATTCGTAAGGGGGAAAACACCTTTTCAGGTGTTAGGTGAGAAAGTAGTCTGCTGTGTCAGTGGGCCGGAATGCAATTCAGAAGATGTGCAGAAAAGTCTCTATCAAAGAATAGAAAGGTCAAACGCATTTAATGCTTCAACGGATGGATCCAACGGATAGTTTTCAAGATCCCATATATTCAAATCAAGCAGATGAGACAAGTAGGCAAGCATTGAACAAAAAACGTGAAGAACTCTCAAAGCTTAACTCTACGATCTGAGAAATAGAAAAGCTTGCCCAGCTACTCAGTTCTTTCGAACAAGTGCTTAAACAGCAACTGAGTAGCAACCATCAAGAACTCAACATCTACCAATTAACTGAAGAAAAGTACTAAGTCTGCTGGACTTGAAGAGTTCTAAGTGAACTGTAAGAAGAGCCAAGTCTGCTGAACTTGAAGAGTTCAAGAGTGAACTAAGAAGTTCCTAGACTGCTGGTCTAGAAGGAATCTGTGTGATTCAGAAGTTGTAAAAGACATCCTTAGTGGATTTCCTACTCAAGGAGTAGAAGAGTGGACTAGGAGCTTTAAGTGCTCTGAACCACTTAAAATGACTGTGTCTTTTACTTTTATGCTATAACTGCTATATCTGCCATAACTGCTATAACTGCCACACTCTCATAACTCCACTACTTCGTAAAGGAGATTAAAACAGACATTAATTTTGCTAAGTTTTAATCATCATCAACGAACAAGTTTAAAATGAAAAGATTTTTTAAATATCTATTTAACCCCCCTTCTAGATAACTATACTGCCAACTAGAAACTAATAGATATGATGAACTGAGTATTCAAGGAATATTTGGATCACTTTGTAGTCATCTTTATTGATGACATCCTCATATATTCCAAAAGCCGTGAAGATCATGAGCAACACTTGAGGTTGATACTCCAAAAGCTTCGTGAAAACAAGCTTTATGCCAAGTTGAGGAAATACGAGTTCTGGCTTGAAGAAGTACCATTCCTTGGGCATGTAGTGTCAAGTCATGGAATATCTGTTGACTTGGAAAATATTGAAGCTATATAAAGCTGGGAGAAACCTAAATCAGTGACCAAAGTACGTAGCTTTCTCGGCTTAGCTAGTTATTATCAGAGATTCGTAGAAGGGTTTTCTCGAATCGCTACTCCATTAACTCAACTGACTCGAAAAGATACAAAATTTGATTGGAGCGTGGAATGTGAGAAGAGTTTTCAAGAACTCAAGAGCAGACTCATTTCAGAACCTGTTCTAACAATACCATTTGGCTCGGAGGGATTTTTCATCTACAATGATGCTTCAGGCAAAGGGTTAGGATGTGTTCTCATGCAACTCAAAGAATATAAGAGGAATTATCCTACTCATGATATAGAGTTGGCAGCTTTTGTCTTGGCGCTTAAATTTGGAGGCATTACTTATATGGGAAGAAAGTGAAGATCTTTACTGATCATAAAAGCCTCAAATATTTCTTCACCCAAAAGGAACTTAATATGCGGCAACGACGTTGGCTTGAACTATTGAAAGATTATAATCATACCATTCAATACCATCCTGGTAAAGCGAACGTAGTAGCTGACGCATTGAGTAGAAGATTATATGCGGGTACAAGTGCAATATTGTCAACACGAAGGCCCATTTTGTATGACTTACAAAGGATAGAGATAGAGTTAAAGACTCCAGGGACCCATGTAATGATGGCAAATATACGAGTAGAACCGACTTTAATCGATAAAGTTAAAGCTGCTCAAGCTACAGTCCTGGAGTTGATGCGTATGAGGAAGAAAGTGCAAGAAGGTGTTATGCCGGAAGTAAGAATCGACGAAGAAGGAATATTTCGAGTCAACTCCAGACTTTGTGTTCCTAACGACCCTAATTTAAAGTATAAAATCATGATGGAGGCCCACAACACACCGTTTGCAATCCATCCTGGGAGTACCAAAATGTATCATGATCTTCGACATACATTTTGATGGAGGAATATGAAGAGAGAGATAGCGCAGTTTATCTCATGGTGTTTAACTTGTCAACGAGCCAAGGCGGAGCATCAAGTACCAAAAGATCTATTGCAACCACTTGAAATTCCAGAATGGAAGTGGGAGCACATTATCATGGATTTCGTTATTGGTCTTCCCAAGGTTTCTCAAGGCATAGATGAAATTTGGGTCATTGTTGATAGATTGACCAAGTCTGCTCACTTCTTACCTATACGAGAAACTAACATCTTACTCGTATGTACATAAATGAGATTCTAAGATTACATGATATGCCAGTATCCATAGTTTTTGATCGAGACCCATGATTCACTTCACGATTTTGGGTTAGTTTGCAAGCTATGGGCACAGATTTATGATTTAGCTCGGCATATCATCCTCAGATGGACGGGCAGTCACAGAGGACTATTCAAACTCTTGAAGATCTATTAAGACTCTGTGTCCTTGACTTCAAGGGAAGTTGGGACAAGTTCTTACCATTGGTGGAGTTTTTCTATAACAACAGTTATCAAACAAGTATTGGCATGGCTCCATTTAAGGTGTTGTATGGAAGAAAGTGTCATTCTCCAGTATGTTGGGATGAGGTGGGTGAAGCAACGTTGTTGGGACTAGAGTTGATATGTATGACTACAGAAAAGATTTAAACGATCCGACAACGTATAGAAACCTCACAAGATCGACAAAAGAGTTATGCTGATCTTCATCGAAAGGACGTAGAATTCGATATTGGAGATCATGTGTTGTTACGTGTTGCTCCATAGAAAGGAGTTACGAGATTTAGAAAGAGAGAAAAGCTCAATCCTCGATTCATTGGCCCATTTTTAATCCTCGATCTAGTAGGAACTGTGGCCTATAGACTCGCCTTACCGCCAAGTATGTCTCGTCTTCATAACTTTTTCACATATCCATGTTACGTAAATATGTGAAAGACCCGAACCACATTATTGAGTTAGAACCGGACGAAATAGCAGAAGATTTAACGTAAGAAGAGGTTCCTGTTAAAATCTTAGATAAGAAGGAACATATTCTACGCTCCAAGGTTATACCTCAAGTCAAAGTTTTATGGAGAAACAACGATGTTGAGGAAATGACCTGGGAGTTAGAATCTGAAATGAAATCAGGGTATCCTTACCTCTTCGATATACCAGGTACGTACCCTAATTTCGAGGATGAAATTTCATAAGAAGGGGAGGTTGTAAGACTCCAACTTTTATGAATAAAGAATAATTTTCTCGAATTATATTTTTAATATTATGGTGTTGATTTGATATAATGTTATAGTTGTGGGTAATATTTACAAATTTTACAAAGTAAGCAAGTGGTTATATAATATTCGATTGGTCGGGGAATATTCATTTTGACAGGGAATATTGTATGACGGCACAATCATTGGTGGACCCCACAACGGAAGTATTGTCATAGTTAGAAAACGACAGAATTATCTTTTTGTAAAAATAACGGCGAAAGTTTTACCGTTAAACTTTTGAACTACCCGGTAGTAAAAGTACAGTAATACGCGTGGTTGCATAGTAGCACGCGGTATTGATTATTGATGCTTACGTGAGAAGTCACTTAGTTATACTTAATTATTGCTACAGTAATTGATGCATCATATCTCTCATATTATTGATTCAATTATTGTCACAGTATCATCTGCATAATATTTATTATTATTTAATCAATAATTGAGACGACAAAGTTATTCATATTATTATTTGCAATATTGACAATGTCTAGAAGTTCTATCAAGGAGAGGTTCGGTCACCTAATTGCGCGCCAATAAGGAGAAATCCTTATCGAAAAGCCCCCTCTTTCCTGGGAACGACCTGGTTGTTAAATATTGTGAATTATAATATTAATAATGAATAACTTTGTGTTGATTAAAGATGAAATGGATAGTTCCATTGTGTTAGAATTTTTAGTGTTAGTGAAAATCGATATTTATTTCGATAATAATTGATGTCTGGAGGTTATATTTATCAATCGGGTAATTAATGTGAGGGCCCCGAATCCAGGTCCTAAATCACCTCTGATCCGGTTCGATCATTCTATCACTATTACTATATTTGCAGAAGATATAAACATAAATTGTGTATACAATAAACTTACATACTTTTTCCCAAGGTCGAGTAACCTTAACTTAATACACAATTCATAACTTTCTAACACATAACATTATTATTATACAACACTATTACAAATCTACTGCACACTTATACTAAAGCTGGAACCGTCTTTAACATTTCCTTGTATCCGAAGCATTCGCCTTAATCTGCAATGTTTTATCATGATATAGCAAGGGTGAGCATAAGATAGCCCAACAAGTTTAAATTCAATAATATAACGACATATCATGATTGAAAGAATCTGAATAAGAAGCTGGCTATAATTTAACAATATAATTGTGAACTAGTAGGAACAAATTTATGACTGAACAAGTATTATACATGAACAAATATATCTGAACCAACTGGTAATGAAGGTGATCAACCTTTCATACCTGACTTATACATGCAATATGTACAGAGTACAATCTATGGCAACCAGCAATGATTAACCATAAGCTTATCCGAATAAAATAACTCTTAGTAGAGTTAAGTAAAAACAAACTTGCCTGAACAGTTGATTACCGCAATCGCAATTTATAAAGCTTTATCTGAAGACCTAATATTAGTAATATAGATCTCCAATATTAGAATAATATCATCACAATAAAATATTATTATATATGTAGATATACATGGAATAACCTAAACACATATTACATAACACATAACCCTATCAGTCTACAATACTCATAGGACTCGGTATCAAGTCAAACTATTGCAGTCTGAGTTGAACCTAACACAAATCTGACATGCGGATGGTCTAGTCGGACTTTTATCGAGTCTAAGTTCAATTAAACTGTGACTTAACATCTAACAGTTATCTCAAATAATTTATTAACAGTCGAAACATTTTTCATAAGCTCGTAATAATTTTTAAGTAATTATTACTATTTATCGAGAATTTTCAATAATTAAAAACGTATTTAAATAAATTAAATACCACATAATTTCTTTATCATTAATATTTATTATTATCAAATATTAATGAAATACATGTCATAATATTATAATATATTTATAATATATCAAAGTATTTTTAATACCTTAAAATCATATTTATATGATTTTTAAACACTTAAATTCGTTATTTGATAATCGCTTTTAATATTAAAATATTAATATTTCCATGACAAAATATCAAAAGTTATATTTTATAACTTAAAATATTTTTATAACACTCAAATCATTTTTATATGATTTATAAACCATTTATTCTATTTTTCCATAATTTATTTAATATATTTGTTAAATAAATTCACTATCATTAATATTAATTAATTAATAAAATTCATCCTAAAATATTAAAAGTCACTAAAAATAACTTAAAATATTTTATTATAACATAATATTATTTTTCATGATTTTTATTGTATTTAAATCATTTGTTTATTATTATTATTAAATAAATTAAATACCATTTATATTCCAAAAATACTAAATATTTATGAAATATACTTAAAATAATTAAAAACTATTTTTCAGAATTTAAAATAATTTTTCAGAATTTATTATGTATTTTTAATAATTAAAAACTATTTTTTTTAATTTTTAATTAATTTCTAGAAATTCAGAAATTAAAATAAATAGGAAACCGTCGCTAAAGGGCCCTATAGCGACAGAACCGTCGCTATAGGTGTTCTGGAGCTGCCCAGAACGTTCATAGGCAGTGTGCAACTAGGTAGGTTTGACCGACTATGATTCGCAGTACCAACATGATTTTGGCTAACTAAGACCCTTATCATGTAGTAGAAATGTACTACTACAATAAACAACCATCATCTAGATCATAACACAATCTCACAGCAAGATCAAAGCTAGCCAAGTGTTTGACAACGTTGTTCTTCATTTTCTGGGTTTTCCAGAAAATGAAGAACAGACGTGGGTGCTACTTTGATCATTTTAATATCCACATCCCCGGCTTTGTTTGTGTAATATAGTGGGTTAATCTTGTAAAGCACATGACAGAGTATAACGACATAACATCAGAATATCATAACAACACCTAATCAAAGAGATTAAGGCCGGTCAAACTAGGGGTCAGTAAACGGGTCTTGAAGATTCTGGGTTACCCAGAATCTCCTTCCGAGTAGTCGGTCAACGAGGGTTTGTCCATGCTTATCTGCTATTCTGTTGAAGATCTGTGTGGTATAAAGCCTTTAGAATATAGTCATCATGTCAGGCTACAACAGCAACACCATAAAGTGACCAAAACATGAACATACAGCAAGATCAGGGACGTTGAACATATTGTCAGACCATTGAAAAAATTCTGGGTTACCCAGATTCTAAGTTTTAATTTGTGCTCGGTCAACGCGGTTTGACCGCTTGTATCTCCTAATATACTTAGGATCTGGCCTTGTTTCTAGCTTCATATCAAAGTACTCATGACATAAACTATATTTATAACATAAAACAGAACACATAATTAATAGAGAAGGATCTAAGGCGTCTGACATTAGGCTGTCAAGCGACTTTTCAACCTTTTTCCAGATTTCATAAATCTTTAGATTCAAGCATCTAGATGATATGGATCTGAGTTTTGACAACCCAGATCATCAAATGACACTCAAATACACAACTCTAATCAACAACTAACATCAGATTACATGATTTCAAAAATTAGGGTTTATACCTTTCTAGCTTTTATTCTTGGATCTGATCTTTGATACTGATCTAGGAAAGTTAAGAACTGATCATGCTTCATCTTTTCTCACTCTCTCACTCTACATTCCCGAAATTCTAGAGAGAGAAGGTCTTGGTGAAATGAAAAATAAAAGTGGTCTTTTCTCTCTCTTTAATCTTTATATTTGATATGATGCAATGAATATGGCTGTCCAATTAGCTAGATTGCTGAGATTTTAAGTCAAGGAGTGGTTAGGGTTTGCTCACAAACCACAAATATGGCAATATTCTTACTCCAACCAATTAAAAATCTAAAAAAGGCATTATGGTCATTTTAATTTTATAATTAATGGTATTTTTGACATTTAATCAAACCCTAAGGGTTTAGGATTAGGGTTTGGGTTTGGGTTTGGAAAACCTTAGGGTTTAGGGTTTGAAACCCTTAACTTTGCAATTTAATTTCTAACATTTTTCGAATTTGGTTTTCACAAATAGAAAATTAATACTTCAAAAATTATAATTAGAATTTTCTAATTATATTAAAATTTTTTAATCATAAATTAAATCTTGCTAATTAAGATTAACATTTCCTAATTAAAATCGCTAATTTAGTAATTAGGGTCAAAATCACGGATTAGGGTTTATAACCCAAAATTAGGGTTTTTTAATATAAAAAATAATTTTCTAAATTACAAATTAGATTTTCGTAATTAGATTAGGGTTTTCTAATTACTTAACTTGAAAATTAGAATTAATATATCCTAATTATCATTAAAACTATTTAATTAACACTTAGGTTTTCCCTAATTAAAAATTAGGGTTTCTAACCTAGAAATTAGGGTTTTCTAAATTTGAAATTAGGGTTTGCTAAATAATTAAGTTTTTCTGTAAATAATCTCATAATTATTTACACTAATGCCATTAAGTTCCCAATTTAGGATTTCATGCACCGAATTAGAGTTTCGGATTCCCGGAACTGAAATTAGGGTTTCCAGAACTGGTTTCTAGGGTTTCTTGTTAATCGCTAGGGTTTTTTACCCGAACATTGACGTTCTTAATATATACCTAGGGTTTGTTACAGATATCGTTTATCTGGTCAACCATTGATCCTGAACCACATACTGTACACATATACACATAACATATTCACGTATTCCTTAATCCTGAATAATTCACCTAAATCATTCACAGAATTTTGAAATCCTCAAAATTCTATCTTAAAAATATCAAACGCATACACTTATTTTCTGTCTAGGTTCTAATATTGAACCTTAAACCAATTAATAAAAATTAAAAAAAAATTCAAATTCTCGGGTTGTCACATTCACCCATTCTTCTAAAAATTTCGTCCCTGAAATTTACCTTACACCTTAAACCTTACACCATTCACACACATTATCACATGCTACCCAATACACCACTCACAAGAGTAAAGGTTTTCAAATTGTTCTGAGGAGTCATATAGACTGTTTGTCTGTCATTTTCGCAAAGGTTTTATGGAAATTCATCCGCAAACCATCATTACTTATAGACATAAAGGGTGATTAGCCCGATATGCCCTGTACTGGCCATGTACTGCTGGTCGGAAAAATTTGTTCCTCTTATCCACCTTGGGCGCATAAAATTTTACCTCAGTCTTATTGGATTCCGCACCAAAAGAATTTGGTTTGGGAAATTTTTCAAAGAACTCTTAGAGTTTTATAAATGTTTGTCTAGCATAATCAAATAACATAGACTCATATCAATAATTCAATTCAATCGAATTATTTTAAGTGTAGCCAAACCCCATTAGCAAATTAAAATTTTTGAAAATATTTTCGAGAATGACGCCATGATGTCGTACTATATTAACAGTCCGTTTGAGGATGTCGTCATTGTATGACTTTGTCATAACACATCATACAATAGTGGAACAACGATTTTAGATCAAATTCACACCAAGTATTCCTATATTTACAACTCCATCAAATTTTTATCATCTCTGCACCAGGTTACATGGTACATGAGTGATAAATAAAAGATATTTTGATATTTCAAATCATTTGCGTCTAGCTGAAATAAGTAGCATAGACTATACTTTAAACCGTTTCAAAAATGATTACGAGTCTACATATATATATTTTTTAAAGGCATATAGTGCGTATTTAGCTTTATGTCAAAATTTTGAAGTCTAGCATAGCTAGGAGTTTCGGAAAACTTAATTCTTCACTAATAATTATTTGCTTAACAATCTATCTGTTTCTATTATCCTCAATATTCCATTTACACACAACTATACCCAGTTCGTAAAACCACACTTATGAGTTCATAAATTTCCACAATCATATGAGTTTAAGAACTTTCCTAGTCTGACCTTTGGCGTCCGTTCGCTGAGGGGTTCATAAACATTTCATATAACTATGAATCAAGTATGTCACATAAGTATGAGTTTTAAAAACTCGTAGTTAACCTTATATCCTCTACCTATGACCCATCTATCAGGTATACACGTGAGAAAGGAATCACCCTCTTAACATACATATAGCAAATAGCGCGACATAAACATTCAATGATTATCATTGTCAGAACGAAGTAGTTGTTACACCAAGTACAATTCCCCGCCCACACAAGGAATCATACTACTTAGCCGTCGACATGAATCCTCAATTGAATCCCCACCTAACACTAACTCCCTTCTCAATACGAATTTTATTTAATCCGTATTCATAATCCTTTCATGAATCTGTACCAATTCATAGTACAACTGACACCCAACAATCTTGCTGTAAACTTTTCAATCATTCGCTTGATCTTTCCCCATACTATAACCTTATCTGATCACGGAGTGATCTCATCGTATATATTACGATTCATTTCTATTCTATGATCGTTTTGTTTTATGATCTCCTATCACTGCTCTTTTAGTCTTTTAGACTCTATCTATTCACCACTACTGTTCAACTTTATTATTAGAGTTAGGGAACTCTGTGTCTTATAACTCGATGAGATTCGTCTTTGAATCTTACCGACCAACTAACTCTATGTGAGTTAATACTTATCCTAATTACTGCGGTTATTAGTCTAAGGTATCACTACCCTAGGTTCATAACCTACAGCTTTGATACCAACTGTGAGGGCCCCGAATCCAGGTCCTAAATCACCTCGGATCCGGTTCGATCATTCTATCACTATTACTATATTTGCAGAAGATATAAACATAAATTGTGTGATGCCCCCAAAATTAGGTATACATCACCCATCTTGAGTCGCCAGATACATGGTACAGAATTCAAATACACTTACTAATACAACTGTCGTGTACAATACGACAAAATATAACTGTGAGTTTGAATACAATTATTGTCTACTAGAGATTATACAAATTCAAAAGGAGTCCTCAATACAATTATTGTCACACTATTTAACAAAATAGTGAGGACTACTAATACTATTATCTGGTCCATATCTCCGTTCCCCGACTCGTCCGAGCTATATTCCCATTTCTTGAAGAGAACAGTGAAAGAAAGGGTGAGCTCAACTAGCTCAGTAAGAAATATTATGACTAAGATAATGCAGAATAAATTATCATTAGCCTTTAACAGTGTTAAGCTGATAAAATATAATAAACATCAAGTTTAACTGCAGCGGAACATGCAATCCATTAGAAGAGTCAAGTAGAAAATAAAATCAACTATCTTCTATGATTTAAAAGGTTTTTCAACACTGTTATCGCTTGGATTCAGCTTAGTAAATAATCCACATCATTGAAACACCCCTGCACTACGACCAAGGATATTCTTTAGTATCACGACCACGAATTATCCATGCACTATGACTAAAGATAATCGTGTTTTCATCAACGGTCATGATCATGCCATAAAACAATTCATCTTTACACTACGGCCAAAGAGAATCCATAGCCATAATCATACCAAAAACTGTCCCACAATGCACTACGCCAAATGAAGATTTGTACCACATCAATCATTACATTACGGTCATGATTACACCGAATGATCCCTGGTCATAATCATACCAATTCCATCTATGCACTACAGGCCACAGATGACTTTCAACATAATATAAACATGAGGATGATGACAATGATATAAGAATTCAATAAAACTAGTTCAAGAATTAATTTATCCAAGAATTAACAACGTCCAAATTGTCAACATGATACTGCTCTGTGGAGTAAAATTCAAGAATGCTTAGAAGAATATTTTCATGAAAAGATACTGGATGAAACGTAATTATCAAGGATATTTCACTAATTTCATGGAGTATAGAAGTCAAAACTTAACCAACTGAATATAATAAAGAATGGAATAACAAAAGAAATCACCATACATGTGATAGACCGCACAGACAGGTTATTCCAACAGAATAATAAATAATAGAACCAGGTCCGGCGTAAAACACACAGACAGGATATTCCAACAGAAAAATAGTAAAGACGGAACCAGGTCCGGCGTATAGCACAGACATGATGTTCTAACAGAAAATAATGACAGACTAATAAAGATGGAACCAGGTCCGGCGTATAGCACAGACAAGATGTTCCAACGGAATAGTAAAGACAGAATAATAAAAGAATATCACCAAGTATAAGGTATTCCGCGTATACAGGTTATCCCAACAGAATAATAAAGAAATGGAATAACAGAAGTTCTCTTCTTGAATACAAAAGAATAATATCCCTTACCGTAAAAGAAACTGGATATAGGAAAAGAAAGGTAGCAAATTTCTATTTTTCTTTCTCTCTAAAACTTTCTCTCTCTAGAGTTCAGTAAATTCGTAAGAAATAATGAAGGAATGAACTTCTATTTATAGAAAAACTGAAAGTGGCTCTTGGTCTTAACGAATGGTCAAAATGACTCTTGGTAATATTGAAGAGACAACTATTATTTGCGAAGGGGTAATTAACCCTTGGAACACCGAAGAGGCAATTAACTAAAGATAATTACTATTGACGAAGGTAATTACTATTGACGAAGGTAATTACTATTGACGAAGAGACTCTTAGATGATGACATATGGCCCCCCCCATAGAATAACCAACTTACCACAACCGTCTCATAATAGACTCTTTATATACATCAAGGATTGAATAAATATTACCACACATTATTTTATTTTTTAATCAACACATATTTAACCTTTCAACAATTATTAATCATTTATAACTTGTCATTTCAATTATTGATTTAATAATATAACATATTATACAGATGAATACTGTAACAATAATTGAATCAATAATATAAGAGATATGATGCAGCAACTACTGTAGCAATAAATGAGTGACTTCTTACGTAAGCATCAATAATCAATATAGTGTGCTACTATGCAACCACGCGTATTACTATACTTTTACTACCGGGTAGTTCAACAGTTTTAACAGTAACACATCCGCCGTTATTTTTATAAAAAGATAATTTTGTCGTTTTCTAACTCCGACAACAATTCTGTTATGGGGTCCACCAATGATTTTGTCGTCGTATGAATATTCCCCGACAAAAAGAATATTCTCCGACCAAACGAATATTTTATAACAACTTGCTTACTTTGCAAAATTTATAAATATTACCCACAACTATAATATTATATCAAATCCACACTATAATTTTAAAAAATATTTCGAGAAAATTAAATCTTTATTCATAAAATCTGGGGTCTCACAAATTGTTTATACAATAAACTTACATACTTTTTACCAAGGTCGAGTAACCTTAACTTAATACACAATTCATAACTTTCTAACACATTACATTATTATCATACAACACTATTACAAATCTACTGCACACTTATACTAGAGGTGGAACCATCTGTAACCTTTCGTTGTATCCGAAGCATTCGCCTTAATCTGCAATGTTTTATCATGATATAGCAAGGGTGAGCATAAGATAGCCCAACAAGTTTAAATTCAATAATATAACGATATATCATGATTGAAAGAATCTGAATAAGAAGCTGGCTATAATTCAACAATATAATTGTGAACTAGCAGGAATAAATTTATGACTGAACAAGTATTATACATGAACAAATATATCTGAACCAACTGGTAATGAAGGTGATCAGCCTTTCATACCTGACTTATACATGCAATATGTACAGAGTACAATTCTTGGCAACCAGTAATGATTAACCATAAGCTTATCCGAATAAAATAACTCTTAGTAGAGTTAAGTAAAAACAAACTTGCCTGAACCGTTGATTACCACAATCACAATTTATAAAGCTTTATCCGAAGACCTAATATTAGTAATATAGATCTCCAATATTAGAATAATATCATCACAATATAATACATGTCATAATATTAAATACCACATAATTTCTTTATCAAGAATTTTCAATAATTAAAAATGTATTTAAATAAATTAAATACCACATAATTTCTTTATCATTAATATTTATTTATTATCAAATATTAATGAAATACATGTCATAATATTATAATATATTTATAATATATCAAAGTATTTTTAATACCTTAAAATCATATTTATATGATTTTTAAACACTTAAATTCATTATTCGATAATCGCTTTTAATATTAAAATATTAATATTTCCATGACAAAATATCAAAAGTTATATTTTATAACTTAAAATATTTTTATAACACTCAAATCATTTTTATATGATTTATAAACCGTTTATTCTATTTTTCCATAATTTATTTAATATATTTATTAAATAAATTCACTATCATTAATATTAATTAATTAATAAAATTCATCCTAAAATATTAAAAGTCACTAAAAACAACTTAAAATACTTTATTATAACATAATATTATTTTTCATGATTTTTTATGTATTTAAATCATTTTCAAATCATTTATTTAATATTATAATTAAATAAATTAAATACCAATTATATTCCAAAAATACTAAATAATAATGAAATATATACTTAAAATAATTAAAAACTATTTTTCAGAATTTAAAATAATTTTTCAGAAGTTATTATGTATTTTTAATAATTAAAAACTTTTTTTTTCTATTTTTAATTAATTTCCGAAAATTCAAAAATTAAATAAATAGGAAACCGTCGCTAAAGGGCCCTATAGCGACATAACCGTCGCTATAGGTGTTCTTGAGTGTTCTTGAGCTGCCCATAACGTTCATAGGCAGTGTGCAACTAGGTAGGATTGACCAGCTATGATTCGCAGTACCAACATGATTTTAGCTAATTAAGACCCTTATCATGTAGTAGAAATGTACTACTACAATAAACAACCATCATCTAGATCATAACACAATCTCACAGCAAGATCAAAGCTAGCCAAATGTCTGACAACGCTGTTCTTCATTTTCTGGGTTTTCCAGAAAATGAAGAACAGACGTGGGTGCTACTTTGATCATTTTAATATCCACATCCCCGGTTTTGTTTGTGTAATATAGTAGGTTAATCTTGTAGAACACATGACAGAGTATAACGACATAACATTAGAACATCATAATAACACCTAATCAAAGAGATTAAGGCCGGTCAAACTAGGGGTCAGTAAACGGGTCTGGAAGATTCTGGGTTACCCAGAATCTCCTTCAGGGGAGTCGTTCAACGGGGGTTTGACCATGCTTATCTGCTATTCTGTTGAAGATCTGTGTGGTATAAAGCCTTTAGAATATAGTCATCATGTCAGGCTACAACAACAACACCATAAAGTGACCAAAACATGAACATACAGCAAGATCAAGGACGTTGAACATATTGTCAGACCACTGAAAAAAATTTTGGGTTACCCAGATTCTAAGTTTAGTGCTCGGTCAACGCGGTTTGACCGCTTGTGTCTCTTAATATACTAAGGATCTGGCCTTGTTTCTAGCTTCATATCAAAGTACTCATGACATAGACTATATTTATAACATAAAACATAACACATAATTAACATAGAAGGATCTAAGGCGTCTGACATTAGGCTATCTGGCGACTTTTCAACCTTTTTCTAGATTTCATAAATCTTTAGATTTGAGCATCTAGATGATATGGATCTGAGTTTTGACAACCCATATCATCAAATGACACTCAAATACACAACTCTAACCAACAACTAACATCAGATTACATGATTTCATAAATTAGGGTTTATACCTTTCTAGCTTTGATTCTTGGATCTGATCTTTGATACTGATCTAGGAAAGTTAGGAACTTATCATGCTTCATCTTTTCTCACTCTCTCACTCCACATTCTCGAAATTCTAGAGAGAGAAGGTCTTGGTGAAATGAAAAATAAAAGTGGTATTTTCTCTCTTTAATCTTTAAATTTGATATGATGCAATGGATATGGCTGTCCAATTGGCTAGATTGCTGAGATTTTAAGTCAAGGAGTGGTTAGGGTTTTCTCACCAACTACAAATATGACAATATTCTTACTCCAACCAATTAGAAATCTAAAAAGGGCATTATGGTCATTTTAATTTTATAATTAATGGCATTTTTGACATTTAATTAAACCCTTAGGGTTTAGAGTTTAGGGTTTAGGGTTTGAGTTAAGGTTTAGGATTTGGAAAACCTTAGGGTTTAGGGTTTGAAACCCTTAACTTTGCAATTTAATTTCTAACATTTTCGAATTTGGTTTTCACAAATATAAAATTAATATTTCAAAAATTATAATTAGAATTTTCTAATTATATTAAAATTTCTTAATCATAAATTAATTAAATCTTGCTAATTAGGATTAACATTTCCTAATTAAAATCGCTAATTTAACAATTAGGGTCAAAATCACGGATTATGGTTTATAACCCAAAATTAGGGGTGTTTAATATAAAAAAATAATTTTCTAAATTACAAATTAGATTTTCGTAATTAGATTAGGATTTTCTAATTACTTAACTTGAAAATTAGAATTAATATATCCTAATTATCATTAAAACTATTTAATTAACACTTAGGTTTTCCCTAATTATAAATTAAGATTTCTAACCCAAAAATTAGGGTTTTCTAAATTTGAAATTAGGGTTTGCTAAATAATTAAGTTTTACCCTAATTAATCTTATAATTATTTACACTTACGCCATTAAGTTCCCGATTTAGGGTTTCATGCACCGAATTAGGGTTTCGGATTCCCGGGACTGAAATTAGGGTTTCTAGAACCGATTTCTAGGGTTTTTTGTTAATTGCTAGGGTTTTTAACCGAACGTTGACGTTCTTAATATATACCTAGGGTTTGTTACATATATCGTTTATCTGATCAACCCTTGACCCTGAACCATATATACAAAGAACATATTCACGTATTCCTTAATCCTGAATAATTCACCTAAATCATTCACATAATTTTGAAATCCTCAAAATTCTATCCTAAAAATATCAAACGCATACACTTATTTTCTGTCTAGGTTCTAATATTGAACCTTAAACCAATTAATAAAATTTTTTTAAAAAAAATCAAATTCTAGGGTTGTCACAATTAATCGGATAAGTGAACAATTAATTGACATTATTTCACATGCTTATAACTATTTGTTCACATGTGTGTACTATTGATTCACATTCATGTACTATTAGGGTAGGTGGTGCAAGATTGATAATACTTGCATGAGTAAATTAAAAATGGGGGTATAGATGAAGGTACTATACTGTAATTAGTTTTTTCACATGATTATACTATTAAGTCGCATGAATGAACTATTAATTCATATTATTTACTATTAGGGGAGGTGGTGCAAGCTTCATAATACTTGCAGGACTAAATTAAAAATGAAGAAAAAAGGGAAGGTATTATACTGTAATATTTCAAGCCCCAAAACGTACAATTATCGAAACTATATTTTCCTATAAATAGAAGCTCGTTCTTTCTTCATTTCTCACCAATTCACTAAAGCTATAGAGCAATTATTATAGAGAGAAATTATAGAGAGAAATAAGAAGAAAAGTCTGTTACCTCACTATTCTAGAGTCCAGTCTTCTTTTAAGGTAAGGGGTATTATTCTTTCGTATTTAATGAAGAGAGTTATTTTCTTTCAATACTCGTAAGGGTTGTTTTTCCATTCTTTATTATTATGTTGGAATAACCTGTCTATGCGAAGTACCGCATGCATGGTGAAATTCTTCTGTTATTCCATTCTTTATTATTTTGTTGGAATAACCTGTCTGTGCGGTCTATCGCATGCCTGGTGAATTCTGTTGTTATTACATTCTTTATTATTCTGTTGGAATGTCCTGTCTGTCCGGATTACGCATGACCTGGTTCCATTCTTTATTATTCTATTGGAATAACCTGTCTATATGGATTTCCGCATGCATGGTGAATGATCCTTCGTATTCATTCTTTATTAAATTATGGAAATGATCAGTCTACGTGGATTACTATATGGCGGGCAAAAATCTATTTGCAGTTTCATATGTTCTATTATACTCAATTGGTTAAAGTTTTGGCTTCTATACTCCATGAAATTAGTAGAATATCCTAGATATTTGAGCTTCATCCAGTATCTTTTTATGAAAATATTCTTCTGAGCATTCTTAAATTTTACTCCACAAAATAGTATCATATTGACAATTTGGACGTTACTGATTTCTAGATAAATTAACTTATAAATCTTTAAAATTTATTCTTTAACTTGTTTTATTGAATTGTCATCATCCTCATGTTTATAATATGTTGAAAGTCACCTGTGGCCTGTAGTGCATAGATGGACTTGGTATGATTATGACCAGGAATTATTCGGTATAATCATGACCGTAATGTTACAAATGATGTGGTAAAAGTCTTCATTAGCCGTAGTGCATTGATGGATAGTTGTTGGCATGATCATGACCATTGATGAATACACGAATATTCTTGGTCCGTAGTGTATGGATAATTTGTGGTTGTGATACTAATGAATATCATTGGCCGTAGTACAGGGATGATGTGGTTTATTTATTAAGTTGGGTCTCAGCGATAAAAGTGATGAAAAACCTTTTGACTCTTCTAATGGATTGCTTATTTCCGTTGCAGTTGTTGATCTAAAACTTGTTGTCTATTATATTCTATCAGTTGTTATACTGTTGATGGCTAAGGATAATTTATTTAGTATTATCTTAGTCATAATACTTCTTACTGGGCTAGTTGAGCTCACCCTTTCTTTCATTGTTCTCTTCAGGAAAAGAGAACGTAGCTGGGACTAGTCGGGGGAACGGAGTGACAGTCCAGATGTTTGCATTAGTAGTCCTCACTATTCAGTGAAATAGTGTGATAGTAATTATAATGAGGACTTTATTTGAGTTTGGATACTCTCTACGAGACATTATCTGTTTTGAAACTCTCAGCTACATTTTGTCGTATTATATAAAAGAAGTTTGTATTTAAATTTTGTACCATGTATTTGGCGACTCAAGATGGGTGATGTATACCTATTTTGGGGGCGTCACACTAACCGTCATAACTTACGGTCACAGTGAGTAATTAGCCCAGTATGCCCTGTACTTATTAAGTCTTGCTGGTCGAATTTGCAATAGGCACAAAAATTTACCTCTTATTAGATTCCACACCAAAACAATTTGGTTCAGGAAATTTTTTTCACTGAACACTTAGAGTTTTCATAAACATTAGTCTAGCTGAATCAAATAGCATAGACTCATATTAATAATTCAATTCAATCGAATTATTTAGGTGTAGCCAAACCCCGTTGACAAATAAATTTTATTTTTTGAAAAATACTTTTGAGAATAACGTCATGATGTCGTACTGTATTAACAGTCCGTTTGAGGATGCCGTCATTGCATGACTTTGTCATAACTCATCATATAATAGTGGAACAATGATTTTTAGATCGAAGTCACACTTAGTATTCCTGCATTTATAACTCTATCAACTTTTATCATCTCTGCACCAGGTTAAATGGTACATGAGTGATAAATAAAAATATATTTTGATATTTCAAATCATTTGCGTCTAGCCGAAA
The DNA here is from genome assembly GCA_016801055.1 of Panax notoginseng. Lineage (NCBI taxonomy): Eukaryota > Viridiplantae > Streptophyta > Magnoliopsida > Apiales > Araliaceae > Panax > Panax notoginseng. The sequence goes on from CM029023.1 coordinate 72,532,638, forward strand.
TAAGTAGCATAGACTATACTTTAAACCGTTCCAAAAATTTTTACGAGTCTACTTATTTTTTTTAAAAAAAGCACATAGTGTGTATTTAGCTTGATGTCAAAATTTCGAAGTCTAGCATAGCTAGGAGTTTTGTAAAGCGTATGTCTCAACTAATAATCATTTGCTTAACAATATATCTGTTCCTATAATCATCAACTCTCCATTCACACACAACTATACCCAGTTCGTCAAACCGTACTTATGAGTTCATAAACTTGCCACAATCATATGAGTTTAAGAACTTATCATAGTCAGACCTTTGGCGTCCATTCGCTGAGTGGTTCATATAACTATGAGTCAAGAATGTCACATAAGTATGAGTTTTAAGAACTCCTACTTAACCTTATAGTCTCTACCTATAACTTATCCATCTGTTATACACATGAGAAAGGAATCACCCTCTTAACATGCATATAGCAAATAGCGCAACACAAACATTTCAATGATTATCATTGCCAGAAACTAAGTGGTTTTTACACCAAGTACAATTCAGCTCCCATACGAAGAATCATACAACTCAGCTGCTGACATTAGTCCTCAATTGAAATCCCCACTTAATCTTAACTCCCTTCTCCATACAAATTTTATTTAATCCGTATACATAATCCTTTCCTGAATATGTACCAATTCATAGTACAACTGACACCCAGCAATCTTGCTGTAAACTTTTCAATCATTCGCTTGATTCTTCTCCTTGCTCCAACCTTGTCAGATCACGGGTTGATCTCATCGTATATACTACGATTCATTTTTTATTCTATGATCGCTTTGCTTTTCGATCTTCTATCTCTGAACTTTTAGTCTTTTAGTGTGACGCCCACAAAATAGGTATACATCACTCATCTTGAGTCGCCAAATACATGGTACAGAATTTAAATACAAACTTCTTTTATACAGTACTACAAAACGTAGCTGAGAGTTTCAAAACGGATAATGTCTCGTAGAGAGTATCCAAACTCAAATAAAGTCCTCATTACAATTATTATCACACTATTTCACTGAATAGTGAGGACTACTAATGCAAATATCTGGACCGTCACTCCATTCCCCGACTAGTCCCAACTACGTTCTCATTTCCTGAAGAGAATAATGAAAGTAAAAGGGTGAGCTCAACTAGCCCAGTAAGAAATATTATGACTAAGATAATGCAGAATAAATTATCGTTAGCCTTCAACAGTGTTAAATTGATAAAATATAATAAACATCAAGTTTAACTGCAACGGAACAAGCAATCCATTAGAAGAGTCAAGTAGAGCATGATATCTACTATCTTCTATGATTTAAAAAGTTTATCATCAATTTTATCGTCGAGACTCAGCTTAATAAATAAACCACATCATCGAATCATCCATACACTACGGGCCAAGGATATTCATGTAATCATCAATGGTCATGATTATACCGAATAATCCCTGGTCATAATCATACCAACAACTTTCTATCAATGCACTACAGGACAATGAGAATTTTTTACCCCATTATTTATAACATTACGGTAATGATTATACCGAATAATCTCTGGTCATAATCATACCAATCCATAGTACTTCTATGCACATAAGCCACAGATGACTTTTATCACAATATAAGCATGAGGATGATGACAATGATATAAGAATTTAATTAAAAGAAAGCAAAGGATAAATTTTTAAATATTATAACTTAATTTATCTAGAATTCAATAATGTCCAAATTGTCAACATGATACTGCTTTGCGGAGTAAAATTTAAGAATAATATTGTATCAAAAATGACCTGGACAACAAAGAAATCAACTTTTGTCATGAATAATTCCCCGAATGAATAGTACCCGAGTGAATAGTATCCCGTGAGTAGTACTTCAGGAATAATACCTCGTGAATAGTACTCGTAAATAGTACTTTGTGAATAGTATCCGTGAATAGTACCTCGTAAATAGTACTTTGTGAATAGTACCATAAAAATGAATACTACTCATGGACAGTACTCCGACATAAAAAGCTTAAAATTTAACAAGAATGTGCAGAAAATATTCTTGTGAAACGATACGAGATGAAGCGCAAATTTCAAGGATATTCAACTAATTTCACGGAATATAGAAGCAATACTTTAACAAAATGAGGGTATAATCAGGAATACGAGAAAAAATAATTTAACTCACATACTACAGAGTTTGGAAGACAATATTATTCCTATGAATACTGAAAAAAATAATATCCCTTACCTCAGAAGAAGACTGGATACTTGAATAGTGAGGTGGCAGACTTCTCTTCTACTTTCTTTCTAAAGCTTCTCTCTCTATAGCTTCTCTTTCTATAATTGCTCTTGTGAGTTTTAGTGAATTGGTAAGAATGAAAGAAGAATGAGCTTCTATTTATAGGAAAACATAGTTTCGATAATTGCACGTTTTGGGGCTCGAAATATTACAGTATAATACATTCATCTTTTCTTTCATTTTTAATTTAGTCCTGCAAGTATTATCAAACTTGAACCACCTCCCCTAATAGTACATCATGTGAATCAATAGTACAATCATGTGAATAAATAGTATAATCATGTGAAAAATTTAATTACAGTATAGTACTTTTATCTATACCTCTATTTTTAATTTAGTCATGCATATATTATCAATCTTGTACCATCTCCCCTAATAGTATATGTATGTGAATCAATAGTACACACATGTGAACAAATAGTTGTAAGCATGTAAATTAATAGCAATTATTACTCATTTATCCGATTAATTACCCGATTGGTCAATATAACCTTCAGACATCCATTATTATCGAAATATATGTCAATTTCCACTAACACTAATAATCCCAACACAATGAAAATATCAATTTCATCTTTAATCAACACGAACTTATTCATCATTAATATTATAACTCACAATATTTAACAACCAGATCATTCCCATGAAAGAGGGGGCTTTCCTATAAGGATTTCTCCCTATTGGTGCGCAATTAAGTGACCAAACCTCTCCTTGACAGAACTTTCTAGACATTGTCAATATTACAAATAATAATATGAATAACTTTGTCGTCTAAATTATTGATTTAATAATATAAGATATTATGCAGATGATACTGTGACAATAATTGAATCAATAATACGAGAGATATTATGCAGCAACTACTGTAGCAATAATTGAGTATAACTGAGTGACTTCTCACGTAAGCATCAATAATCAATACCGTGTGCTACTATGCAACCACGCGTATTACTGTACTTTTACCACCGGGTAGTTCAATAGTTTAACGGTAAAACTTTCGCCGTTATTTTTATAAAAAGATAATTCTGTCATTTTCTAACTACGACAATACTTCCGTTGTGGGTCCACCAATGATTGTGCCGTCGTACGAATATTTCCTGTTAAAACGAATATTCCCCGACCGATAGAATATTATATAATCACTTACTTACTTTGAAAAATTTGTAAATAATACCCAAAACTATAACATTATATCAAATCCACACCATAATATTCAAAAATATATTTCGAGAAAAATTAATCTTTATTCATAAAAGTTGGGGTCTTACAACCTCCCCTTCTTATGAAATTTCATTCTCGAAATTAGGGTGTGTACCTGGTATGTCGAAGAGGTGAGGGTACCTTGACTTCATTTCAGATTCTAACTCCCAGGTCATTTCCTCAACATTGTGGTTTCTCCACAAAACTTTGACTTGAGGTATAACCTTGGAGTGTAGAATATGATCCTTCCTATCCAAGATTTTAATAGGTACCTCCTCATACGTTAAATCTTCCGCTATCTCATCCGGTTCTAATTCAATAATGTGGTTCGGGTCTTTTACATATTTACGTAACATAGATATGTGAAAAACATTATGAACACGAGACATACTTGGCGGTAAGGTGAGTCTATAAGCCATAGTTCCTACTCGATCGAGGATTAAAAATAGGCTAATGAATCGAGGATTGAACTTTCCTCTCTTTCCAAATATCGTAACTTCTTTCCATGGAGCAACACGTAACAACATATGATCTCCAATATTGAATTCCATGTCCTTTCGATGAAGATCAACACAACTCTTTTGTCGATCTTGTGAGGTTTTTATACATTGTCGGATCATTTGAATCTTTTTCTTAGTCATACGTACCAACTCCGGTCCCAACAACGTTACTTCATCCACCTCATCCCAGTATACTGCAGAACGACACTTTCTTCCATACAACGCCTCAAATGAAGCCATGCCAATACTTGCTTGATAACTGTTATTATAGGAAAACTCCACCAATGGTAAGAACGTGTCCCAACTTCCTTTGAAGTCAAGGACAAAGAGTATTAATAAATCTTCAAGAGTTTGAATAGTCCTCTCCTACTACCCGTCCGTTTGAGGATGATATGCCGAACTAAATCGTAAATCCGTGCCCATAGCTTTTTGCAAACTAACCCAAAATCATGAAGTGAATCTTGGGTCTCGATCAGAAACTATGGCTACTGACATACCATGCAATCTCACAATCTCGTTTATGTACGTAATAGCATAACGTTCAGGTGTATAAGTTTCTCGTATCAGTAAGAAATGAGCAGACTTGGTCAATCTATCAACAATGACCCAAATCGCATCTATGCCTTGAGAAACCTTGGGAAGACCAGTAACGAAATCTATGGTAATGTGCTCCCACTTCCATTCTAGAATTTCAAGTGGTTGTAATTGACCTTTTGGCACTTGATGCTCCGCCTTGACTCGTTGACAAGTTAGACACCTTGAGATAAACACTGCTATCTCTCTCTTCATATTGCTCCACCAAAATGTATGTCGAAGATCACGATACATTTTTGTACTCCCATGATGGATTGAAAACGGTGTGTTGTGCGCCTCCATCATGATTTTATACTTCAAGTCAGAATAGTTAGGAACACAAAGTCTGGAGTTGACTCGAAGTATTCCTTCTTCATCAATTCTTGCTTCTGGAATAACACCTTCTTGAACTTTCTTGTTTATACGTATGAACTCCAGGTCTGAAGCTTGAGCAGCTTTAACTTTATCGATTAAAGTCGGTTCTACTCGTATATTCGCCATCATCGTCTTTAACTCTATCTCCATCCTTTACAAGTCATAGAAGATGGACTTTTGTGTTGACAATATCACACTCGTACCCGTATATGATCTTCTACTCAATGCGTCAGCTACCACGTTCACTTTTCCAGGATGGTATTGAATAGTATGATCATAGTTTTTCAACAGTTCAAGCGAACGTTGTTATCGCATGTTGAGTTCCTTTTAAGTGAAGAAATTTTGAGGCTTTTATGATCCGTAAAGATCTTCACTTTTTTCCCATACAAGTAATGCCTCCAAATTTTAAGTGCGAAGACAATAGCAGCCAACTCTAGATCATGGTAGGATAATTCCTCTCATATTCTTTGAGTTGTCGAGAGGCATAGTCTATGACTTTCCCATGTTGTATGAGAACACATCTTAACCCTTTGCCTGAAACATCACTGTAGATGACAAATCCCTCCGAGCCAGATGTTATTGTCTGAACAGGTGCTGAAATGAGTCTCCTCTTGAGTTCTTAAAAACTCTTCTCACATTTCTCGCTCTAACAAAATTTTATATCTTTCCGAGTCAACTGAGTTAATAGAGTAGTGATTTGAGAAAACCCTTCTACGAATCTCCGATAATAACCAGCTAAGCCGAGAAAGCTACGTACTTCGGTCACTAATTTAGGTTGTTGTTCCCAGCTTTGAATTGCTTCAATCTTTGGAGTATCAGCCTCAATTGTTGCTCATGATCTTCACGGCTTTTGGAGTAAATGAGGATATCATCAATAAAGACGACCACAAAGTGATCCAAATACTCCTTGAATACTCGGTTCATCATATCCATAAAGGCAGCAGGAGCATAAGTCAATCCAAAAGACATGACTAGGAATTCGTAATGTTCGTACCGAGTTCTAAAAGGAGTCTTTGGAATGTCATCAATTTTAATCTTCAACTGATGATATCCAGAATGAAGATCGATCTTTGAAAAGAATTTGGCGCCTTGCAACTGGTCATTAATGCGAGGCAACGGGTACCTATTTTTGATTGTGACATGATTCAACTCCCGATAATCAATACAAAGTCGCATACTTCAATATTTCTTTTCACAAATAGAACATGAGCACCCCAAGGAGACGTACTAGGTCGAATGAAACCGATATCTAACAATTCCTACACTTGGGTTTTTAACTCCTGCAGTTCAATAGGAGCTATTCGATATGGGGCTTTGAAAATGGATTTTGTACCGGGTTCAAGGTCGATACCAAACTTGATTTCACGCTCCGGGGGTAGGCCAGGAAGTTCTTCGGGGAATACGTCAGGAAATTTATTAACAATAGAAATATCATTCAAATTTGACGTATTTTTGTTTAAATCTGTGACATGAGCTAAGAAAGCTTGACATCCATTTTTCAATAAACGAATAGCTTTATGGCTTGAGATGACCGTGATTGATTTTAATGGTTTGGTCGCTTGAATTTGCATAATAGGTTGATTAGGAATATGAAAGTTAACAACCTTACGAAAATAATCAATTTTAGCATAATGAATAGTTAATCAATCAATCCCTAGAATCACGTCAAATACAAGTATTTTTAAGGTGATAAGATCGACAGGCAACGTGCGGTTACTGATTTGAATCAAACAAAACTTATAAACAGTGGATGTAATGAAGGTTTCTCCCAACAAAGTTTCAACAGATAAGTCAAAGTCTAATTTCTCCGGAGTCAAATTTAAACGTTGAGCGCAAGTAGGAGAAATAAAAGAATGGGTAGAACCAGTATCAAATAAGGTATAGACTTTGCTAGAGTTTATGATTAGCTTACTCGTGATCACCTCTGTAAGACCCCGAATTTTATGAAATAAAAGTATTTAATTTTTTCTTATAATTACGATTCAGTAAATGGTTAAATTGGTAAAAAGTTAAAGTTAAGGGTGATATATGAATTTTTTCAAAATACGCAAGTGGTTATAAAATATTCATTGTTGTCGGGGAATATTCGTTGGTCGTGGAATAATCTTTCTGTCGGGGAATATTCGTACGATGGCGCAGATATCTGTGGGCCCCATAACATAATAACTGTCGGATAAAGAAAACGACAAATTTGAGTTTTTATAAATAACGGCGTAGTTGTTACCGTTAACACTGATGGAATACCCGGTGGTTAAACACAGTAATACGCGTTGTTGCACAGTAACACACAGTATTGCACCAATTATTGATTCTTACGTAAGAAGGCACTACTCAATAATTGTTACAGTAATTACTGTTCAGTATATTATTTTATTGATTCAATAATTGATGTGTTAATATTTTATATTACTGTTGTTTCAATAATTGTCACTACACAGTATTTTTCATTATCAAAGTAATAATTCATATTATCTGAATAATATTATTAGATAACATTATTGGTAATGTCTAGAAAGTTCTGTCTAAGAGAAGTTATTTAATTACGCGCCAGTAAGTAGAAATCCTTATTGGAAGGCCTCCTCTTTCCTAGGAACGGCCTGGTTGTCATTATTGTGATTCTGTAATATTATTTATGAATAATTAATTATTGATTTATATGATGAGAAAAATATTGATTTTATGAGGATATAGATGGAGAAAATTTTTAATGTGACAATTGTTGTAAATTAATATTTTATCTTTTTCTGATAAAATAATTCATTTAAATTTATTATTTTAATAATATATTAATAGTGATATTTTTACAATGAATGTGGGATATATGAATAAATGAGGAGGAAGAGTATTTTTGTTGGATTAAATGTTTAACACATATTTTGTGTGTTGGTGGACACAATTATAGACTATAAAATCGCCCGTTTGTGGATTTCGGTCAATTTTTGTTTAGAATTTGGAAAAACTTTCTTTTACAAAGTTGTAGAGAATTGAATTTTCTATAAAAGCTCGCAAGATTCAAATTTTGTGATAAAAGAGCTATTTATTATAAATTATTGAAGTTCCAGATTAATTAATTATTATTATTTGGAGTTTTAAATAAATTAAATAAGAAAAGCATTTTTGTGACTTTTGGTGAGGTGTGTGGCTGATGTTGGACCAAAGATGTGTGCGTAGGAAAGTTTAGAAAATATATTTATATTTTATTAGATTTTCTACTTTGGTGTTCTAAGCATTTTCCTATAAATAGGGTGCTTAGGTTAGAATTGAAAATCACACCAGAAACTGAAGTTTTCTCTCTATTTCTCCCTCTATATTATCGAGTGTATTCTTGTGAGTATTTTGATATCTTGAGTGTTGCTATATGGTGCAAGTTTGTTCAGCGTTATTCCAGTCAGGAGTACTGCTCGTTTGAGGTAAGGGATATTGTCGTTAGTATGTAAGGGTTATTATATTTTTCAATTTTGAAATTTTTTTAAACCTTTAAAAAATCTGGAAAAATTTGAAATGATATTTTGATGAGTTTTGTTGATTGTGTCCAAAAATGGCGATTTTTGGATATATAGATTAGGAGTTATGGATTTTACGAGAAAAGACTATTTTAAAAGTAACCGCTTATAACTCCTTATGGTTAACTCCAAAATTGATGAAATTTTTATTGGGAGTACATCTATATAATATCAGTATACCCTGTGAATTTCAGAATTTTTGGATAAAAGTACAATTTATGATAAATGTCTGAATATTCGGTGGTTTTGGCCATGTGAAAAATAGTAAATGAATTTCAAAAATTCCGAGAAAAATATATGTTCAATATGGGACTATATTATGCTAAATACCAGAAAAGAAATATTTTTGGAACTAATTTGGTATTTTTCATGAAAATGTTCTAGTTATAAGTAAATGAATTAAATATGTTATGTGAAGTAAAAAAATTAGAAAATATGATTTTATGGCTTGAGAATCATACATGAGTTATATGCAGATTTTTGATGAAGGTTTTGGTTATTGGTGATGAAATCTTATGAGTTTCGCATTTTAGGATGATTAAATACATTATTTAGTAAAGTGTAAACAATTAAAATAAATTGTTTATAAGTTTAAGAAATGTTATTTCAATATCATTATATCGAAATATTGGTACGGATTTTATTGTAGAATTTCTACCTTTTTGTGTCGAGTTTACTATTCATGAGTTACTATTCATGAGTTACTATTCACGAGTTACTATTCATGAGTTACTATTCACGAGTTACTAATTATGGGTTACTATTCACGAGTTACTATTTATAACAAAATTAGTTTTTTTTTCTAACCAAATTATAGTTGATTTATAAATATTACTCTTGAGATTGAAACTATATTTTGATCATATTATTTTTATTATCATATATAACATATCTATAACTCTAATGATGATATTTCTCCTTGACTTGAGTGTAAAGATGGGTAGATTTTTGGTATGATTATGACTATGGGTTCTCTTTGGCCAGTAGTGCAAAGTTGAATTGTTGACTGGTATGATCATGACCATTGAATTTATAATTGAATATCTTTAGCTTAAGTGCACAGGTGAAATGATCAACATGGTATTAATTATTGGTTATATAAATTCTGAAATGATTATATATTTCTTTGAGATAATAATAGATTTGGCTTGTAGTGCAAATATGAACTGTTGAGGAATATCTTTGGTCTGTAGTGCAAAGATGAATTGTTAATGAATATCTTTGGCCCGTAGTGCAAAGATGACATATTGTTGAATATCTTTGGTCAATAGTGCAAAGATGAACATGTGTTGAGATGAACATGACCAACTGATACAAATGAATATCCTTGACCCGTAGTGCAAAGATGAAATTATTATTATGATTATGAACATGAACTGTGATTTGGTATAACCATGATCTTTGATGTTTCAGGTAAAGACAGGTGATGAAAATTATCTTCGCCTTGGATGCGAAGAGGAAGTTAGAATCACAATTATGATTATGAATTATTCATATGATTGTGGACATGAACTGTTGATTGATGTTACAGGGATAAAACGTTGTTAGTGGACTTTTAACATGGAGAAGATAATAGACTTTATGGTCTATTTGACTCTTCTAATGAATTACTCGTTCCGCTGCAACTATGGTTGAAAATTTTTATCATCTACCATATGTTCTAAATCTCTAATTTATTATTGATGAAGGCTATTGATAATTTAATTATCTTTAGTCATGATATTCTTTACTGAGCTAGTTGTGCTCACCCTTTTGCTTCACAATTCCTTTTAGGTAATAAAAGTGTAGCTGGGTCGAGCGAGGGTAACAGGGAAATAGGACAGTGGTCTCTAGCTGTGGAGGTTCTCCTGAAGTAGTATAGAAAAGTTCATTTAGTAGTTCTATTTGGTGAATCCAATAGGGTAAGGTGTACCCAACGTTGGAAGGGTGTTTTGCCACTATCATACAAGATGTCTAACGATATACAACCTCGTGTCATCATAAGACATGGTTGTGCACATCCACTTGCTGAGTATATTTACAAACACTACCTATATAATCTTGGTATTTGTTTGGAGTTTAATTCCTAATTAGAGACAGTAGAGATAATGATATGTCAAGATAAGACCCACCATTGGGAAGAATATGATAGTAATCTTTCTCGTTTTTCTTTGGGGTCTATTGGGTCAACCAAGGATAATTATGTGGCCATATGATATCTACCATAACCTAGAAGCATGGCCTCCCATGTACGAAGGTTTCCTTAAGCAGTTCCCAAAGGTTCTAATTTCTAAAACAGTTATTGACTGTACCTTTATGTAAGGTTCCGTGGTGACGTGCTATTCAAGGTTGGGACATGAGTCACAGTTGGTATATTTTAGTATCAAAACTCACAACATATGTGTTGTTGTATTTTGCACGACAATTGTTGTAATAAAGTTGTAGTTATTTTCTGTACCATGTATTTGGCGACTCAGAATAGGTTGGATGGAATGGACCTATTTTGGGGGCGTTATATTTGGTATCAGAGCTTAGGGATATGATCTCTGGCGGAAATCCAGGATTAGAACTAGGAAGGGAGAGACGAGTAATATCCTTCGCTAGTGTGTCTTACCTAAGCTTATTTGTTGGTCAGTCATAATATCGGGATATTATGTGATATGTTAATTTGTTAAATTAACCTTTGTTTTTGAAGCTATATTCTAGAATGATATCTGAAACCACTACTGCATAACTCACTTTTTGCAACGCTTTTTTTGCAACGGTCTTATAAAGCGTGGAATAAAATGACCCTAAGGCAACGATGTTAAAAAGTGTGGTATATTTCTTCCAGCAATGCTACGGTTTAAAGTAGTCGTTGCATAGTCTAGTAATAGGCAACGGTGGTTAAAAAAGCGTGGCATAAATATACTCTAAATGCAACGATCTATAAAATTTGTTGCATAAAATATACAAATGCTACGGTTTATAACCGTTGCTAAAAATAACATTTAATAAGTAAATAATTTCACAAATAATTATTTGTTTCCCTCCTTTTATTTTGCTACAGAGGCCCATTTCCCTCACGCTCTCTCTCTTTCTGGCTTCCGTTTCCAAAATCAGTCCCGAATCCAATTTGGATCCAAATTCGTGCCGCCACCAGAACCTTCAGCCCCGACGGAGTTCCGTCTTGATCGTCTTTTCTGTTCCATTCGCAGGCTTATGCTAATTGGTGAGTTACATCCTCTTCTTCTTCTTCCTCTCTTACTTTCTGGGGATTTCATCATGCTCTTTTATTGATGGCTCCTTGATTTCTAGGTAATTTGGGGTAGATAAGTAGAAAAACTTACATATTATACGAACTTGACTGTGAGAGGAGAAAAACTTACATTAGATGTAGTTTTCAATGAATTTATATGTATACTCGCAATGTAGAGCAAGGGCAGTAGCTTCTTCATAAGAAAGACTGAGAAATCCTACCACTCTGAATCATGTTGATTCAAAAACCAAAAGTTAAGGCTGATAGATAAGAAAGAGAAGGTGTCACACACCTCGAGTGGCACAAGTTGTTACTCTACCCTGTTGAATGAAACCCGAGTGAAAATATTAAGCACTATGTTGAAAACAGCCAAAAGGGGTGATTGAGTCAGAAAAATAAAATTAATCATAGTTTACCTAGGTATGTTCAAGCTTTATCTTTTGAGAATCAACAACAAAATGATGATGTTGTTGAACTATGTTCAAGCTTTATCTTTTGAGAATCAGCAACAACTGTCATTGGTTTTAGTTTAGGAGTAACGTTAACATGTTTAGTTGATTCTTTTTTGCACTTTATTGGCAGTGGGACTGCCTCTATAAGAACGATAGCGTTGGAGGTTTATTGTGGCTCAGAAGGTCATAACCCGTAGCCACAAAAGGTGACCAGATTTGCTGTAATCTTTAGTACTGGGCGCCATATATCCACCTCTTTTACTCAGCTTCAGTTCTGCTTATATTCTGCTGCTAGTATAACTTCTTCTTTTAGCTTGTTGAAATTTACAGCCACCAGATATACTACACATCGGCTACAATCTTGTCATTTCTCTCATTTTTTTGGTTTGACTTAACTGGACAACAACATGGATTTTTCTGACAAGAAATGGATGAGCCTTCCTAGATCGTCAGAAGAGTTTTTGAATGGTGTAGACGACTTTCTCGATAAGTCCTTCGCTAGATCATCTAAAGGAAATGAGATTTCTTGTCCATGCAAGAAATGTTGTTTTCGTTATTGGTATCGAAGAAATATTGTGTATGATCATTTGATTAGAGATAGATTTACTCCAGGATATCTCAATTGGCATTTTCATGGAGAAGATTTACATTCGAAGCCAATTAACACCGATGAAGAAAATGATGTTGATTGTGAGGATGATATAAATGCATTGTTACATAACTCCTTCAGAGATGTTGTTGAAGAATTGCAAAGTATACCGGAAGAAATTAGAGAAGAACCAAATATGGAGGCTAAAAAATTCTTTAAGTTAGTGGAAGAAGGTCAACAAGAGCTATATCCTGGGTTCAAAAAATTCTCAAAACTCTCTTTCATCATTCGATTGTATCTTTTTAAGTGCACCTATGGAATAAGTAATGTTACATTTACTTCCCTATTAGAGTTACTATGAGAAGCCTTCCCATATGCGAATATCCCTTCTTCCTTTAATGCGGCCAAGAATATTATTAAGGATTTGGGCCTTGACTATGAGAAAATTCATGCTTGTCCTAATGATTGCATGTTATTTTGGGGAAACAATGAGGAAGACAAGTTATGTGATGTTTGTGGAGCTTCTAGGTGGAAAGTAGATGAAAAATCCGAGCAAACAAACTCTTTTAAAGGTCACCAAGTTCCTGCCAAGGTTTTTCGATACTTTCCGCTAAAACCTAGGCTTCAAAGGTTATTCATGAGTCCAAAACCAGCTGAAAGTATGTTGTGGCACGTAAAGGAACGTCCTACAGATGGTGCTTTGCGACACCCTGCTGATGGACAGGCTTGGAAGGACTTCAATTCAAGATATCCTAACTTTGCGAAAGAACCCCATAATGTTAGATTAGGCCTTGCTAGTGATGGATTCAATCCATTTCGAACAATGAGTATTTCTCATAGCACATGGCCTATAGTTTTATCAATTTATAATTTGGCACCTTGGCAATGCATTAAACCAGAATTTTTGATTTTGTCGTCTATCATTCCTGGTCCAACTTCTCCTGGAAAAGACATTGACATTTACATGCAGCCATTGATCAAAGAATTGAAGGAACTTTAGGAAGATGAGGTTGATACGTATGATGCTTCTGCTAAACAGTCTTTCTTACTTCGAGCAAATTTAATGTGGACTGTTAGTGACTTTCCTGCTTATGCAATGTTGGCTGGTTGGGTTAGCAAGGGGAAGTTTGCATGTCCATTATGTCATTACGAAACTTGTTCTCAGTATTTAAAGTATAGTAGAAAGACTTGCTATATGAATCATCGCAGATTTTTGCCAACGAGTCACCCTTGGAGATATGATACAAAATCATTCAATGGTAAAGTAGAGGATGAATTGGCTCCATCTTCTTTGTCAGGTACTGATGTTCGCCAACTAACATCTGGTTTTCCCAATTGTTTTGGTAAATCAAAAAAAAAGGAAAAAGCCAGACAAAGACAATCCATGGAGGAAAAGATCAATATTTTTTGATCTACCATATTGGGAGTTGAATACTTGTCATCACAATCTTGATGTAATGCACATTGAGAAAAACATATGTGATAGCATTCTTGGAACGTTGTTAGACATTCCTGGCAAGACAAAAGATCATATTAATGCTCGACTCGACTTGAAAGATATGGGCATTCGAACGGAGCTTCACCCAATTCCATCTAATTCTCGGCAACGCATGATATTAGCGAAAGCTTGTTTCTCCATGACAGCTCATGAAAAGGAATTTTTTTGCTGTGTTTTGAAAGATGCAAAGTTGCCTCAAGGATGTGCATCGAATATTTCACGATGTGTTGATATAACTGGGAAGAAAATTTCCGGTTATAAAAGTCATGATGCACATTTTATTATGCATCATTTGCTGCAAATTGCTGTCATAAAATCATTGCCAAAACATGTGGTCATTGCTCTTATCAGACTTGGTGCTTTTTTTAAAGGTGTATACAGTAAGGTTGTCAAAATAGATGATCTTGATCGTCTCCAATTTAAAATTTGTGAAACATTATGTCTCCTTGAGATGATCTTTCCACCTATTTTTTTTGACATAATGGTGCATTTGCCTATTCACTTGACGAAACAAATAAAGCTAGTTGGACCTGTGCATTGTCGTTCCATGTATTTTGTTGAAAGGTATCTAGGTCGTTTGAAGGGATATGTCCGCAATCAAAGTAGACCAGAGGCTTCCATAGCTGAAGGTTATTTGGCCGAAGAATGCTTGATCTTTTGTTCTAGATATGGTGGAAGAAAATAATGTCAACATTCAAGATAATTTTTGGGGAGAGCTTAATGATGTCGGGTGTAATCCGTCTACAAGCATTGATGAAATCAGTGGTACTTTTCATAGGGAAGATTTTACTTGGAATGGTGGTTGACATGCCTACAAGTTCTTCAAATGATCTCATGGATGATGCCACATATACAGATGATTCAGATTTTGATGATACCGGGTTTGATTGGATGGAATGAATTATCAATTATCATTATTTTCTTCCATGAGGCTAAAACAGTTTATGTATATAATTACCTAAAATGAATTATCCCTTTTTTAGTTACTAGTTTGATAACTTGCAAATTTGTTTATATATATAATTAATTGTTCTCTCATATTTTCATTTTAGGTAATTGAAATGAAGAAGCTCAAAGCTAAGGTACCTAATTCGAAAGCATCGAGACAAGGAGCACGATTATGTTCACCGGGAACAATTGTTTCTTCTTTCAAAGAAAAACAACTAAAGCAAATACAAGAAAGGCGACGGTTGATCCTTCAAGATGAGGAGGATGAAGCTCATGAATCTCAATCTACACGGCAACATCAAGGAACCAAGCAAATTGTGGTAATAGTAAAATCTGCAGAAATCTGCAGAAAATATTCAAGCTTCATTCTTGTTTGTATTAGCTTCATTCTTGTCTGCAGAATGACCTAACTTCTTCAAGTAAAATTATGTTTGTATTAGCTTCATTCTTGTTTTTCCGTATTGGACTATGATGTCATGATTGTTTATTTATAATCAGGGAGTTAGAGTCCAAGCAGAACAAGATGGACAAGAGAAGGAAACATTCACTTCAACGGGTTCAGTTACGGATTACCTGAGATTGAAGAAAATGAAGCAAGAAAGAATTGGCAACCAGAAAAATTTAGCGAATGTAGACGAAGGTCATGGCAATAAAGTTCGACGTGAACAAGCGCAAAGCTCCCACCATGCTAAATCTGCACCCAATGGTTCGGTGTCGGCTTTTTTAGCTTCCAAACAAACACATCAACTTCAACAACCACAAGAGAGTGGGATGAATGCAGGGCAACCCGAAGGACAACCAAAAATTTGTAGCAACAGTTATGGCCAATTACATGAGAACAATATAGGCATTGTAGGTGGAAACACAGTTGTTTTGGTTGAGTATGAAGCTAACACAACTTCTGATTTGCAAGCCTCAACGAAGAAAAAAACTAGAGGACTAACAATGTTGAAAGATTTGCAAACACGACAAAGGAGCGAACGCCAGCCAATCATCTTAAATGAAAAACATCAGCCGGTTGGTCCTAATGAAAAAACTTTGATTAGTTTTAGTGGATTCTTGGGCACGATAGCAAGGAAACCTAACTTTGCACCACTAAACTATGTGAATTGGAGAGAAATGCCAACCAAAGATAAAATATAGGAATTTGTTAATGTAAGTTTGTGAGAAACCTATCTTCTTATAAGTTTTTAATATAATTTTATTCTAATATTTGTTTATTGTATTACAGACTGTTTTTGTAGTTCCTGAAGAGGGTAAGAGTTGGGTTCTCAAGAGCGTTGGAGAATCTTGGCGGACTTTCAAACACCGAGTGAAAGAGAATCATTATACTAAGTACAAAACTGATGAGGAAAGAAGACAACACCGCCTAGACTTTATCACAGAAGATATATTCACTGATCTCTTAGCATATTGGAGTGACGACAATGTGAAGGTTAAATACTTACATTTAGGTGCAATCTTATACTTAATTTTTAACGTTTATCGTTACCCACCCATATTGTTATAACTTGCATCTATACAGAAAATGGCTGAAGTGAATAGGGGAAACCGCATAGTACAAAAGAATCCTCACACAGTTGGCCGGAAAAGTTTTGCACGACTATATAATCAAATTGTAAGTATTTTAATCCCATATTATAATCTCATACTTACAAGATTGTTTACTTATAGAATCAGTTGCATATTATAATCCCATACTTATATATAGCACAAGGAAAAAGGAAATGATGAACCACTTTCCATTGCTGAAATGTTTGTGGCAACGAGAAAGAGAAAGGTTGGGAAATTATACAAGCAACCAGATGACGTTAGCGAATAAATTGTATGTGGTTCAACTTTTATGTGTTTTATAAACACTTAGAAGTTTTATTTCTCTTGTGAGAAGTTTTAATCACTTTAATCAAACTACTCTATTGTTTCAGGCTCGCCTCGAAAAGATTCAAGCTGAAGAATGTAATGGTGATAAAAGACAATTGTTAAATGAGATTGTGGGAGATTTGGGAGTGTCAGTAAAAGGTCGTGTTCAGCTATACGGAAGAGGTGTTAAAAAATCTGATTTAAGAGATAAAGGAGCCTCATCAAAACCATCATTTATTGTCCCGGGAGATTGTATTGAATCCATAAAACAATCTTTGGAAGAAGAAATGCAACAAAAGTTAGCAGTTGAGAAGGCTGCAATGGAAAAACAAATGGAAGAACAAATGGATAAAAAGTTACTATTGATGCAACAAAATATGTTTTCCCAATTTGTAATGCATTTACAACAAGCCAACCATGGCCTTAACATTAATAATGACACTCTTGGTTCATTATTTTCATTGGCTCAATCTCCTGGGGATGCTCTTAGTGCTCCAAACCAGCTGCCTCGAAATAGTAATCCATTATCCAGTCAAAGTGGTTCCGCTCCAAGTAAGGTAAGATACGTTGTTTATGGTTATTTCTAAAATATGTTAGTTCTCTACTTATTGTTAGCATGACTAAAATGATAGTTGTTGGATTTTGTGGTTCCTAAATATTGTTTTCTGGCTTGTGGTAGTGTGATAGACTTATTTTTTCTCTTTTTGTTAGAAGCATAACTGTATAGCTAGTGGCCAATCTTTTTTGGCTCAATGGAACTAAGATTTTAGAGACACAGTAGGCAAAATATAGGTTTGTTTTTGGTTGTGCTATTTTTGTTCCCTAGTGTGATTATTTCTTACTGTTGCATTAAAAAGAGATTTTATTTTTCAAGTCTGAAGCAGTAGCATTGATATTCCTGATAAAATTCTACCATTTAGAAGGCAGAGACCGAAAAAACTTGTACATTGTTTATTTTGAGTTGGCAGAAACTACTTCTACTAACAGTTGTTTATTTTGGAAATATATAAACACCACAGAGTTTATGTGCCATATTGGACAGATCGTAGCTTGGACAGATCATCATATATGTTCAACTCTAAAATATGTGAAACTTTTTCTGAAAGTGACTCTTATTTCCTGCTGATGACAATTATTCTTTTTCTTATTGACAAGTACAATAATTACAATTATACTTACGAAAAATAAAGTACAATGGAATTAGTTCAAATATTTTGTTAATCACATTTTTATTTTTCTTATTTTTGTAGGATGCCAATGGAGAAATTGAAGCTGAACCAAGTCCGCCATGAGCTCTATGCTTTGATTTACTAGTTTTTGTCAAACTCTCTTTTTGGATATGTTATATATGTTCGGATTTAGTTTTGGGATTAAGTTTATGTAGACGGATATATTGGGATTTCGTAGTATTATTAGCTATTGAATAGTTATTTTATATATGAAATCGTTGTATATACTAATTCTTTAAGAACTTTTATTACTTATATATATAGAGTACTTTTGAAAAGTGTAGCATTTTATTTTCAAAAGCGTGGCATTTTCTATACTTGAGCGTTGCATATAACTATAAAAATCGTGGTATTAGTTGTTACAAAGCGATGTATATATATGACAATATATACCGTGGCATTAGCAAAGCTTCTCAGCTTTTATAAGCGTTGCATATAATATTGTGGTCGTGGCATTAAATATTTCGATTGTTGCATTTGCCAATTATAATCGTGGTATTTCGTTTACGAACACGTTGCATATTTTGGGAAAAATTGTGGTATTTAGTTTTTAAAGCGTTGCATATTTTCCAAAAAAACCCGTGGTATTTAGCTTAATGCAGCGTTGCATATTTGGAGATCAAATCATGGTATTTTGTTTTCACACGCGTTGCATATTGTGGACAACAACCGTGGCATTTTCTTCACAAAAAAGACCGTTGCATATAGTACTAAATTGATATGGATTTGGAAACCGTTGCATAAACTCAACAAACCGTTGCATATGAGAATATGTTATGGAGGCAGATGCGGCGCTTATGTGACCGTTGCATAAAGTCTAATGCAACGGCAAAGTAGGGTTTATGCAACGAAACAGGGGCGTTGCATAAAGCCTTCTATGCAGTAGTGAATACAGGAGATGAGCAATGGAGAAATCATGATGACAGGAAAGATGGAATCTGAAATTAAAGCAATGTATTCTCAACTCTTTGAAATACCAGGTACGTAAATTTCGGGGATGAAATTTCATAAGGAGGGGAGATTGTAAGACCCCGAATTTTATTAAATAAAAGTATTCAATTTTTCTTATAATTACGATTCAGTAAATGGTTAAACTAATAAAAAGTTAAAGTTAAGGGTGATATATGAATTTTTTTCAAAATACGCAAGTGGTTATAAAATATTCATTGTTGTCGGGGAATATTCGTTGGTCGTGGAATATTCTTTCTGTCGGTGAATATTTGTACGACTGCACAGCTATCTGTGGGTCCCATAACATAATAACTGTCGGATGAAGAAAATGACAAATTTGAGTTTTTATAAATAACGGCGTAGTTGTTACCGTTAACACTGATGGAATACCCGGTGGTTAAAACACAGTAATACGCGTTGTTGCACAGTAGCACACGATATTGCACCAATTATTGATTCTTACGTAAGAAAGCACTACTCAATAATTGTTACAGTAATTACTATTCAGTATATTATTTTATTGATTCAATAATTGCTGCGTTAATATTTTATATTACTGTTGTTTCAATAATTGTCACTACACAGTATTTTTCATTATCAAAGCAATAATTCATATTATCTGAATAATATTATTAGATAACATTATTGACAATGTCTAGAAAGTTCTGTCTAAGGAGAGGTTATTTAATTGCGCGCCAGTAAGGAGAAATCCTTATTGGAAGGCCCCCTCTTTCCTGGGAACGGCCTGGTTGTCATTATTGTGATTCTGTAATATTATTTATGAATAATTAATTATTAATTTATATGATGAGAAAAATATTAATTTTATGAGGATATAGATGGAGAAAATTTTTAATGTAACAATTGTTGTAAATTAATATTTTATCTTTTTCTGATAAAATAATTCATTTAAATTTATTATTTTAATAATATATTAATGGTGATATTTTTACAATGAATGTGCGATATATGAATAAATGAGGAGGAAGAGTATTTTTGTTGGATTAAATGTTTAACACATATTTTGTGTGTTGGTGGACACAATTATTGACCGAAAATATATTGTAGACTGTAAAATCGTCCGTTTATGGATTTCGATCAATATTTGTTTAGAATTTGGAAAAACTTTCTTCTGCAAAGTTGTAGAGAATTGAATTTCCTATAAAAACTCGTGAGATTCGAATTGTCTGATAAAAGAGCTATTTATTATGAATTATTGAAGTTCCGGATTAATTAATTATTATTATTTGGAGTTTTAAATAAATTAAATAAGAAAAATGTTTTTGTGACTTTTGGTGAGGTGTGTGGCTGATGTTGGACCAAAGATGTGTGCGTAGGAAAGTTTAGAAAATATATTTATATTTTATTAGATTTTTTACTTTGGTGTTCTAAGTATTTTCCTATAAATAGGGTGCTTAGGTTAGAATTGAAAATCACACCAGAAATTGAAGTTTTCTCTCTATTTCTCGCTCTATATTATCGAGTGTATTTTTGTGAGTATTTTGATATCTGGAGTGTTGCTACACGGTGCAAGTTCATTCAGCGTTATTCCAGTCAAGAGTACTGCTTTTTTGAGGTAAGTGATATTGTCGTTAGTATGTAAGGGTTATTATATTTTTCAATTTCGAAATTTTTCTGAACCTTCAAAAATTCTGGAAAAATTTAAAATGATATTTTGATGAGTTTTGTTGATTGTGTCCAAAAATGGCGATTTTTGGATACATAGATTAGGAGTTATGAATTTTACGAGAAAATACTATTTTAAAAGTAATTGCTTATAACTCCTTGTGGTTAACTCCAAAATTGATGAAATTTTTATTGGGAGTACATGTATATAATATCAATATACCCTGTGAATTTCAGAATTTTTGGATAAAAGTACAATTTACGATAAATATATGAATATTCGGTGGTTTTGGCCATGTGAAAAATAGTAAATGAATTTTAAAAATTCCGAGAAAAATATATGTTCAATATGGCACTATATTATGCTAAATCCCAGAAAAGAAATATTTTTGGAACTGATTTGATATTTGTCATAAAAATGTTCTAGTTATAAGTAAATGAATTAAATATGTTATGTGAAGTAAAAAAATTAGAAAATATGATTTTATGGCTTGAGAATCATACATGAGTTATATGCAGATTTTTGATGAGGGTTTTGGTTATTGGTGATGAAATCTTATGAGTTTGGCATTTTAGGATGATTAAATACATTATTTAGTAAAGTGTAAACAATTAAAATAAATTGTTTATAAGTTTAAGAAATGTTATTTCAATATCATTATACCGAAATATTGGTATGAATTTTATTGTGGAATTTTTACCTTTTTGTGTCGGGTTTACTATTCACGAGTTACTATTCATGAGTTACTATTTACGAGTTACTATTTATGAGTTACTATTCATGAGTTACTATTTATGTGTTACTATTCACGAGTTACTATTCATAACAAAATTGGTTTCTTTTTCTAATCAAATTATAGTTGATTTACAAATATTACTCTTGAGATTGAAACTATATTTTGATCATATTATTTTTATTATCATATATAACATATCTATAACTCTAATGATGATATTTCTCCTTGACTTGAGTGTAAAGATGGGTAGATTTTTGGTATGATTATGGCTATGGGTTCTCTTTGGCCAGTAGTGCAAAGTTGAATTGTTGACTGGTATAATCATGACCATTGAATTTATAGTTGAATATCTTTAGCTTAATTGCAAAGGTGAAATGATCAACATGGTATTAATTATTGGTTATATAAATTCTGAAATGATTATATATTTCTTTGAGATAATAATAGATTTGGCTTGTAGTGCAAATATGAACTGTTGAGGAATATATTTGGCATGTAGTGCAAAGATGAATTGTTGATGAATATCTTTGGCCCGTAGTGCAAAGATCACATGTTGTTGAATATCTTTGGCCAGTAGTGTAAAGATGAACATGCGTTAAGATGAACATCACCAACTGATACAAATGAATATCCTTGACCCGTAGTGCAAAGATGAAATTATTATTATGATTATGAACATGAACTGTGATTTGGTATAACCATGGTCTTTGATGTTTCAGGTAAAGACAGGTGATGAAAATTATTTTCGTCTTGGATGCGAAGAGGAAGTTAGAATCACAATTATGATTATGAATTATTCATATGATTGTGGACATGAAATGTTGATTGATGTTACAGGGATAAAACGTTGTTGGTGGACTTTTAACATGGAGAAGATAATAGACATTATGGTCTATTTGACTCTTCTAATGGATTGCTCGTTCCGCTGCAACTATGGTTGAAAATTTTTATCATCTACCATATGTTCTAAATCTCTGATTTATTATTGATGAAGGCTATTGATAATTTAATTATCTTTAGTCATGATATTCTTTACTGAGCTAGTTGTACTCACCCTTTTGCTTCACAATTCTTTTCAGGTAATAAAAGTGTAGCTGGGTCGAGCGAGGGTAACAGGGAAATAGGACGGTGGTCTCTAGCTGTGGAGGTTCTCCCGAAGCAGTATAGAAAAGTTCATTTAGTAGTTCTATCTGGTGAATCCAATAGGGTAAGGTGTACCCAACGTTGGAAGGGTGTTTTGCCACTATCATACAAGATGTCTAACGACATACAACCTCGTATCATTATAAGATATGGTTGTGCACATCCACTTGCTGAGTATATTTACAAACACTACCTATATAATCTTGGTGTTTATTTGGAGTTTAATTGCCAATTAGAGACAGTTGAGATAATGATATGTCAAGAGAAGACCCACCATTGGGAAGAATATGATAGTAATCTTCTCGTCTTTCTTTGGGGTCTATTGGGTCAACCAAGGATAATTCTGCGGCCATATGATATCTACCATAACCTAGAAGTATGGCCTCCCATGTACGAAGATTTCCTTGAGCACTTCCCAAAGGTTCTAATTTCTAAAACAGCTATTGACTGTACCTTTATGTAAGGTGCCATGGTGACGTGCTATTCAAGGTTGGGACATGAGTCACAGTTGGTATATTTTAGTATCAAAACTCACAACATATGTGTTGTTGTATTTTGCACGACAATTGTTGTAATAAAGTTGTAGTTATTTTCTGTACCATGTATTTGGCGACTCAGAATAGGTTAGATGGAATGGACCTATTTTGGGGACGTTACAACCTTTGTTATGACAAACGCTCTCCCTTGAACTACCGGTTTTGTCTTGTCTAGGACGTCCTTTGATGCCTCCATCCCAGCTGGACTTGACTTCGGTGCACGACAAAATCGGGATAGGTGACCTTCTCTTCCATAATTGTAACATGCTTTGGACTGCTGCGTACAGTTTGGACTGATGTGTCCCTCCCCTCCGCATTTGTAACATACGATCGGTGGTTGTTCTCCTTCCTTAACAACAGGTGCTGGTTCTGACGTCCTTCCATCATTATTGAAATTCCCTCTTTTATTGTCTTGGCCATGATTACCACCAAAGTGGTTACCATTTCTGGCATGTTGATTCCCTCCACGTTTGTTGTCACCGCTTCAATGAATGCTACCACTAGTATTATAATTTTGTCGACTGCTCTCTCTTAGTTGGGTTGACTCGTTATCGCGCTCCAATAACTGAGCCATATTTATAACATCTAAATACAAACACAGTTTGTGAGAAATTAAGTATTGACGTATCTCGGGTTTCAAACCTCTTAGAAACATCCGCGTCATTCTCTGCTTATTATCAACCAAGTGGGATGCAAAACCGGGACAACTCGGCAAACTTAACTTCGTACTATGACACGGTCATATTGTTCTGCTCCAACTTGATGAACTCTACCTCCTTCATGTGACAAATACTTTTGGGGAAGTACTTGTCGTTGAACAGTTCTTGGAATTTCTCGCAAGACATCTTCAGTGCAGCAGGTTGAGTACGTTTTACCGATTCCCACCAGTAATCTGCCTCTCCTCGCAACATAAAGGTGGCAAAGGGAACATTTTGCTCCTCGGAGCATCCCAAGATATCAAATATCTTGGTGATCTGCTTATCCACGTCTCCGCCTTAAGTGGTTTTGGCTCTCCAATAAACTCCGGTGGTCTCAGCTCCTTGAACTGTTTAGCGGTGACCGTCCGAGAGTTGCCAGTGTTTCCACCTGCATTTTAAACAGGAGTCACTTTCGCCTGATGTTGCATGAATTGCATAAAGCCTTTGAACATCCCATCGTTCATCATTTGGTCAGCGTTGTTGTTTTCTTGAGGATTATTGTCATCCTGATGCACATTATCCTGAGTATTGATTGTTGGTGACTCAACGGTCTCATGTGCTTCATTGCTTATCTCAACATTTTCGGATGCCATTTTCAAATACTGTCACAAAACAAGGGTTAATCGACATGTCACATATTATCCCTATACTCTGACCGACCAATTAAATACCAAATAAACTTAAGTAGGTCATACTAGCGAAGGAATTCTCCGTCTCTCTCCTCCTAGTTCTTGTCTCACATCTCAGCCAGGGATCATATCCCTAAGATTTGATACCAACTGTGATGCCCCCAAAATAGGTATACATCACCCATCTTGAGTCGCCAAATACATAGTACAGAATTTAAATACAAACTTCTTTTATATAGTACTACAAAACGTAGCTGAGTTTCCAAATGGATAATGTCTCGTAGAGAGTATCCAAACTCAAATAAAGTCTTCATTACAATTATTATCACACTATTTCACGGAATAGTGAGAACTACTAATGCAAACATCTAGGCCGTCACTCCGTTCTCCGACTAGTCCCAGCTACGTTCTCATTTCCTGAAGAGAACAATGAAAGTAAAAGGGTGAGCTCAACTAGCCCTGTAAAAAATATTATGACTAAGATAATGCAGAATAAATTATCGTTAGCCTTCAACAGTGTTAAACTGATAAAATATAATAAACATCAAGTTTAACTACAGCGGAACAAGCAATCCATTAGAAGAGTCAAGTAGAGCATGATATCTACTATCTTCTATGATTTAAAAAGTTTATCATCAATTTTATCGCTGAGACTCAGCTTAATAAATAAACCACATCATCGAATCATCCATACACTGTGACACCCCCAAATCCGGGTACTTCAATTCCACGAAATTTGGTGTTCACTGTACAAATAGCATCTATCTATCTACCCATAATAAATGCAAACCATGCAATAGATAGAAATAAAATCCTCCCCTTATAGGGTTACAACATCTGAATAATAAATAAAATCCCAGGTCAAACTAACCTTAAACATCTGTCCGGAAACATAAACAAATAATAAGTCTTAAACAACATCAAGTCTTAACAATAACATTCTTAAAATTTAAATAACAAGTCTTCATCACTTATTAGCTTTGCCCTTGCCTTTGATAGTAGAAGGCTCGTGGATTCTTTCGTTTTTAACTGCAATGTTATTATTGCGTAAAAGTGAGCACGATTGCCCATAAGTATAATAATGAAATAATAATATAATAACATGCGAGTGAATCAAAGACTTCTGAAATAAAGCTCAACTTTTTAATCGAGAATGAATAACAAGAATCAAAAGAATTCTGAGGGTCATAAGACCTTGAACTATGTCCTAGGTTATCAAGGGTTATACTTGAAACCTTTAATAGTCATAAGACTATGGACTCTTGTACTCGTACTTAGGGGGATTAGTCCTTAGTACCATACTGTGCACAATATCTTAACGCTAACGCATAAGTAATCCCCTATATAGGGTTGTTCATCTCAGTTTGACATTTGAGTCCGCACCAAAGGAAGTTTGGTTTGGATAATTCATCAAGGGTTCTGAAATTTAGAACGTTCATCAACTATGGACTAGTCGAATCATTAAGGGTTCGCTAGTCTAACAAGATTTAACAGTAATTGAATATTTAACTTGAATAAAATCTCAAAAGGTATACAATAGAATAATTATTGTATAACAGTATCATGCTTGAAAGATTAATAGGTTTTAATATAACAAAATGGACTTGATCAATAATAATGAGAACTTGCTCAATGTAGAAAGATGAATTCATCACTTATATAATGATAACAAGTAGGGTTACAAAATTTGCCTCGTGCATAGATTACGCTTTAATTAAACTCGTTCCTTGATTTAAATCCTACATATAATTTGCATTCATAATACCAGTCAATTATAACGTACCAGTCATCACAAGTTTATTCTTTTGTCTAACTCGAATTCATGACTATACTTAGTCAATTACTACGGTTATTGTCAAAATTAAGACTTCACGAACAATAAGTTAACTATGCATTCAATCGTTCAATTCACACGTAATTATGTTATGGACATGTTAATAATTTATTTTAACACCTCATTATATGTCTAACAAGTTTTTATGTTCATTAGATTAAGTTAACATCACATTCATGGACTTAAACACTTTAAAAAAATTCGTTTTTGAACCTTATGGAGAGTGGCGCTGCGGCGCCACTGTTGTACTGATTCTCAGCGCTGCGGCGCAACCCGCGCTGCGGCGCAACCCGCGCTGCGGCGCAACCCGCGCTGCGGCGGGACTCTTATTCCTGCAGCCGGCGCTGCGGCGCGGCGTACCAGACACAGAAATGGCAGTTCGCGAAAAATCGCAGAACATGTCAATTTCTACCAATTTGTTATTTCTTACATGTAATTTGACATACCCATATACTAGAATTCGTATATAATCATTACTCAACATTTATAGAGTGATTTTAACCAATTAAAACAGACAATTACATAATTAAAACATGCAATTTTCACTGTTCTTTGTGTTCTTGAAGGTTTTGAACAAAAGCATAAAATTTTAACACTACGGATTCGTTATAGCACCAAATCCATTCATTTAAAGTTTGGTCTCTTCGTATCAACATGCATAATAACATACAAGTGTAAATTTTACAAAATAATTTATGTATGACATATTAAAATCATGTATAAGGGCCATATGACCATATCCCATACTCTGTAACTTTTGAAGCAACCATATACGATGTATTTTCATGAAACTGATGATATGGCTTATACATATATATATATATATATATATATATAATCAAATACGATATGATACGCCTTAAAACATACATGCACATAATCCTTGCTCTTTCCAACTTACAGAGACTTTACATAAAACTTGAAAGCCATTTTTATAAAAACTTAAACAACGTAAATTTATAATTTGGGAAGAAGAGATTACCCTATTGCAGATAAATAAGAGTGAAGTTCGTTTTGATTCTTCTTCAATATCACAATCTCCTAACAATTCCTCTGAATTCTCAAACTCTCTCTTTCTCTCCCTCTCTATTTTGCTTTTCCAGACTTAGCAGATAATGAAAAGAAAAGAATATGTATAATATAATAAAGGAAAGGAACTGGAGCGTATTATGACCAGTTAACCCAATAATGGGTAACTGCTTCCAACCACTACTAGGGCCTCGTTTGGCAAGCCTTAATTGATTCAAAGTCATTTAATTTAATAAATCTCTTATACTAAAGTTTAAATTGTGTCACACCCAATTATACAATAATTAAAATATATTATTTGATTTAATTTGAATAAAAAATTATAATTTCTCATTAATTCATATAGTCACATAATTAATTTTTTATTTATTAATTATGTCAAATTATTAAATCTCTAATTAATTATTACATTAATTAAAATGACATTATGCTTATTAAATATTTCATAATTCAATAAACTCACATAAATACATACTTGAATAATAATTATTCTCCACATTAATTTAATAAATATAACCCATATAATTAAATTAATCTATCACAATTGCATCAATTAATTATTTAATCTAATAATTAAATCGTCGAAAATATTTATTTAATTCAATAAATATTAGAATTAAATAACAAAAATCTCGATCATCACATCTTTCCTCCCTTAAAAGGATTCTGTCTCTAGAATCACGACTCAATAAATTCGACCCGTTACATTCTCCCCCCTTTACAAAGATTCTGTCCCCAAAATCGATTACACATAATTAAGTAAATAAATGAGGGTAATTCTTCATCATATTCTCTTCGAGTTCCCACGTAGCTTCTTCAGCGTTGTGGTTCCTCCAAATTACATTAACAGAAGGTATTACTTTATTTATGAGAACTTGTTCTTTTCTGTCAACAATTTGAGCAGGAATTTCTTTGTAAGACAAGTCTTTTTCAAAATGTAAGGGTTCGTATTCAATTACATGCTTGTAATCGGGTTTGTAGGGTCGTAAAACAGAAACATGGAAGACGTTGTTGACATTCTCGAGTGCTGGAGGTAGGGCTACAAGCCAAAGATATTCATGTAATCATCAATGGTCATGATTATACCGAATAATCCGTGGTCATAATCATACCAACAACTGTCTATCAATGCACTACAGGCCAATGAGGATTTTTTACCACATAATTTATAAAATTACAGTCATGATTATACCGAATAATCTATGGTCATAATCATACCAATCAATACTACATCTATGCACGTAAGCCGCATATGACTTTTATCACAATATAAGCATGAGGATGATGACAATGATATAAGAATTCAATTAAAAGAAAGCAAAAGATAAATTTTTAAAGATTATAACTTAATTTATCCAGAATTCAATAATGTTCAAATTATCAACATGATACTACTTTATGGAGTAAAATTCAAGAATAATATTGTATCAAAAATGATTTAGACAGCAAAGAAATCAATTTTTGTCATGAATAATTCCCCGGGGTGAATAATACTCGAGTGAATAGTACTCATGAATAGTACTTTATGAATAGTATTCCGTGAATAGTACTTTGTGAATAGTATCATAAAAATGAATACTACTCATGGATAGTGCTCTGGCATGAAAAGCTTAAAATTTAACAAGAATGTGCAGAAAATATCCTTGTGAAACGATACTAGATGAAGCGTGAATTTCAAGGATATTCAACTAATTTCACGGAGTATAGAAGCAATACTTTAACAAAATGAGGGTATAATCAGGAATACGAGACGAAATAATATAACTCACACACTATAGAGTATGGAAGACAATATTATTCCTATGAATACTGAAAAAAATAATATCCCTTACCTCAGAAGAAGACTGGATACTGGAATAGTGTAGCAGACTTCTCTTCTACTTTTTTTCTAAAGCTTTTCTCTCTATAGCTTCTCTTTCTATAATTGCTCTTGTGAGTCTTAGTGAATTGGTGAGAATGAAAGAAGAATGAGCTTCTATTTATAGGAAAATATAGTTTCGATAATTGCATGTTTTGGGTCTCAAAATATTACAGTATAATCCCTTCATCTTTTCTTTCATTTTTAATTTAGTCCTGCAAGTATTACCAAACTTGCACCACCTCCCCTAATAGTACATCATGTGAATCAATAGTATAATCATGTGAATAAATAGTATAATCATGTGAAAAAATTAATTACATTATAGTACCTTCATCTATACCTCTATTTTTAATTTAGTCATCCACGTATTATCAATCTTGCACCACCTCCCCTAATATTACATGCATGTGAATCAATAGTACACACATGTGAACAAATAGTTATAAGCACGTGAATTAATAGCAATTAATTGCTCATTTATCCGATTAATTACCCGATTGGTCAATATAACCTCTAGACATCCATTATTATCGAAATAGATGTCGAATTCCACTAACACTAATAATTCCAACATAATAGAAATATCAATTTCATCTTTAATCAACACAAACTTATTCATCATTAATATTATAACTCACAATATTTAACAACTAGATCATTCTCAGGAAAGATGGGGCTTTCCGATAAGGATTTCTCCCTATTGGCGCACAATTAGGTTACCAAAGCTCTCCTTGATAGAACTTTCTAGACATTGTCAATATTGTAAATAATAATATGAACAACTTTGTCGCCTCAATTATTGATTTAATAATATAAGATATTATGCAGATGATACTGTGACAATAATTGAATCAATAATACGAGATATATTATGCAGCAGCTATTGTAGCAATAATTGAGTATAACTGAGTGACTTCTCACGTAAGCATCAATACCGTGTGCTACTATGCAACCACGTGTATTACTGTACTTTTACCACCGGGTAGTTCAACAGTTTAACGGTAAAACGTTCGCCATTATTTTTATAAAAAGATAGTTCTGTCATTTTCTAACTACGGCAATACTTCCTTTGTGGGGTCCACCAATAATTGTGTCATCGTACGAATATTCCCTGTCAAAATAAATATTCCCCGACCAATCGAATATTATATAACCACTTGCTTACTTTGCAAAATTTTTAAATAATACCCACAACTATAACATTAATTCAAATCCACACCATAAAATTTAAAAATATATTTCGAGAAAAATTAATCATTATTCATAAAAGTTGGGGTCTTACATTTAGACTCTATCTATTCATCACTACTGTTCAACTTTATTATCAGAGTTAGGAAACTCTGTATCTTATACCCTGCCGAGATTCATCTTTGAATCTTACCCACACACTAACTCTATTTGAGTTAGTACTTATCCTAGTCACTGCGATTATTAGTCTCAAATATTCCTACCTAAAGTTTATAACCTACAGCTTTGAAACTAACTGTGAGAGCCCCAAATCCTTGTCCGAAATCACCACGAATCTGGTACAATCATTCTATAACTATTGCGGATGATATAAATATTAATTGTTTATACAATAAACTTTACACACTATTCCCCAAGGTCGAGTAACCTTAACTTATACACAATTCATAACTTATTTGACTTACAATAACATTAATATACAATATTTATACAAATCTACTGCATACATATACTAAAGTTGGAACTGTCTTTGACCTTTCCTTGTATCCGACGTATTCGTCTTAATCTGTAATGTTTATCATGATATAGAAAGGGTGAGCATAAGTTTTCCCAGCAAGTTTAAGTTCAATAATTTAACGATATATCATGATTGAAAGAATCTGAATAATAAGCTGGCTATTATTCAACAATATAGTTGTGAATTAGCACGAACAAACTTTTGACTGAACAAGTATTAAACATGAACAAGTATATCTGGGCCGAATGGTAATGAAGGTGATCAACCTTTAATACCTGATCACTTATACATGCAATATGTACATAGTACAATTCTATAATGGCAATCAGCAATGATTATCCATAAGCATATCTGAATGAAACAACTCTAAGTAGAGTTAAGTAAAACTTTCATGTTCGGTAGATTACGGTTACGCAATTTATTACGCTTTGTCTGAAGACCTAATGTATAAATAATATCGATATACAAATTAGAATAATATCATAACAATATATTACTATTATATATATATATATATATATATATATATATATACATTGAATAACCTAAACACATAACAGATAACACATAACTCTATCAGTCTATAACACACATAAGACTCGGTATCAAGTCAAAATATTGCAGTCTGAGTTGAACCCGACACAATTCTAACATCCCGACGGTCTAGTCGGACAATTCACGAGTTTAAGTTCAATTAAACTCTGCCTTAACACTTAACAATTATCTTAGATAATTTTCTTAACAGTCAAAATAATTTTTTATAAGCTCATAATAATCTTTACATAATTATTATCATTTAAAATGATTTTCCAATCATTAAACTCGTATTTAAATGAATTAAATACCACTTAATTCCTTTATCGTTAATATTTTTTTTAATACTAAATAGTAATAAAAATCATAACATAATATTATAATATATTTATAATATATCAAAGTATTTTTAATACCTTAAAATCATATACACTTAAATTCATTATCCGATAATCGGTTTTAATATTAAAATATTAATATTTTAATGACAAAATATCAAAAGTTATATTTTATAACTTAAAATATTTTTTTAACACTTAAATCATTTTAAATATGATTTTAAATCATTAATTCTATTTTCCACAATTTATTTAATATAGTTATTAAATAAATTAATTATCATTAATATTAATTAATTAATGAAATTTCTCACAAAATATTAAAAGTCACTAAAAATAACTTAAAATATTTTCTTTTACCATAATATAGTTTTTCTTGATTTTTCATGTATTAAAATTATTTTTATATAATTTATTTAATATTATAATTAAATAAATTAAATACCATTTATATTCCAAAAATATTAAATATTTATGAAATATACTCAAAATAATTAAAACTTAATTTTCAGACCTTAAAATAATTTTTAAAAATTTATTTTGTATTTTTAATAATTAAAAACCATTTAATTCGATTTATTTATTAAAATAATTAATTTTCAAAGATTAATACTTACAAAAATGGCCCTATAGCGACAGAACCGTCGCTATAGGTGTTCTTGGCATGTTCTTGAGCTTTTTCCAGAATTCTTGTTAGTTACTAAGGTTCCTTGTTTGACCACAAATTAATATATGATCCTTATGTTTTCTAGGCAGCTAATGATACCTAGCATGTAGTATAAGTGTAATACTATGATTATCAATCAACATCATGGCCATCCAACAACAAATCAGTGAGATATAGGCCTTCGAAATTCATGTTCGACATGTTCTTCATTTCTGGGTTTTCCAGAAATGAAGAACAGTTCGAGGTTCTTACTTTGCTCCTTTTAATTTATATGTTCCGAGCTTGCTTAGCGTGATATTAAGGTTCAAATGTGTAGTGAGATGTCAGTGAACAACTCTATATCCTCAGATCAGTCTAACAACAACATCAAACGAAGATTTAGGCCAGTCAAACTACCTGTCAGGAACTTGTTCTTGAAGATTATGGGTTTTCCAGAATCTTCATCCGGGCAGATCGGTCAACCTAGTTTGACCAAGATTATCTACTATTCTGTTCAAGATCTGGGTGATCTAAAGCCTTTAACATGAATTCTTCATGTCAGGCTACAACAACAACACAATAACATTAACATACAGCAAGATCAGGGGTTTTGAATATCTTGTCAGACCACCTGGAAAAATTCTGGGTTGCCCATATTCAAATTTTCGTAGTCGGTCAACACCTTTTGATCGCTTGTAACTTTTAATCTACACTTGATCTGGACTTGATTCAAGTTCTAGATCAAAGTCCTTACAACATATTACAAGTACAAACTCTTAAAACACATAAACAATTAACAGGAAGGAATCTATGAGCCCTGACATTCGGCTGTCAGGCCATGTTTTAGGGTTCATAGATCAGTTCTAAAAAGTTTAATTTCGAGCATCGAAATGATATGGATCTAAGTTTTAGCAACCCAGATCATCAAATGACACCCTCTAACAAAACTTATAACAACAAAATACAACATCTAACATAGAACACACGAATTTCAAATTTAGGGTTTTTATACCTTTAAAACTTTGATTCTTGATTTCTGATGATTGGTCCTGTTCTTGGAAAGCTACATGATGTTCATGGCTTGGTTTTTCACTCTATCTCACTCTAGATTTCGAAAGTGAAGAGAGAGAAGGGACTTGGTTTCTTTGTTAATAAAGTAAGAGATTTTCTTACTTTTTAATTTCTAAGCATTGATGCAATGTATAAGGATGATATAGCTGAGATTTGTAGCACATGCTAGAGCTAGGGTTGGTGAACAACTCTCCTAAGGTCAAAACCTACACACCAACTCATTAAAGAATTGCAAAAAAGGCATTATAGTCATTTTGTCCAACATTTTAATGGCAAATTTGTAACATATGTAAACCCTTAGGGTTTGAACCCTTAGGGTTAAAACCTAAGGTTCAAAAATTTAAATTTCTAAAATTTCTAATTTAGATTTTTAAACTAGAAAATTAATATTTCTAAATTATAATTAGGATTCTATAATTATATTAAAATTTCCTAATCATAATCCAAGCTTGCCAATTGGATTATTATTTCCTAATTAAAATTGCTAATTAGCAATTAGGGTCATAATTGGTCATTAAAGTTTATAACCCACGAATGAGGGTTTTAAATAGAAAAGTAATCTTTCTAATTTAGAAATTAGGTTTCCTAATTAGATTAGGGTTTTATAATTACTTGAAAATTAGGATTAATGTCTCCTAATTAACATTAAAATTAATAAATTAATAATTAGGTTTTCCCTAATTATAAATTAGGGTTTCTAATCTAGAAATTAGGATTTTCTAAATCAATTACGGTTATCCCTAATAAGGTTATTATTAAAAATGTTTAAACCTTATACTAGCATTTGCATTCCTAATTTAGGGTTTTAAATTTCCGAATTAGGGATTCTAGAATCGATTTTAGGGTTTCTTGTTAATCATAAGAATTTTCTAACTGAACGTTGACGTTCTTAATATAATATCACTACAAAAAAATGGGCCTTCAGCAACAACTGATTTTCGTTGCTAAAGTTGCCAAATTTCGTTGCAAAAGGGTTTTAGTAACGACTTTACTGTCTTTGCGTCTTTCGTTGCGCAATGTGTAACGCCCCCAAAATAGGTATACATCACCCATTCTGAGTCGCCAAATACTTGGTACAGAAACAACTACAACTTCATTAATACAATTGTTGTGTAAAATACTACAACCCAATACTGTGAGTTTGAATACAATTATTCTCTACTTGAGAGTATACAAACTCAAAAGGAGTCCTTATTACAATTATTATCACACTATTTTATAAAATAGTGAGGACTGCTAACACCACTGACTGAAAACATCACTCCGCACCCCGACTAGTTCCCGATATATTCTCGCCTCCTGAGAAAAATGGAACAAAAAGGGTGAGCTCAACTAGCCCAGTAAAGAATACTATGACTAAGATAATATACAACAAATTATCATTAGTTTTCAACAGGGAAAAATCTGATAGAATATAATCGACAACAAGTTTTAGATCAACAACTGCAGCGGAAACAACAATCCATTAGAAGAGTCAAGTAGAGAAAGAATTCTACTATCTTCTAAGATTTAAAAGTCAATCATCAATATTTTATCCCTATAACATCAATCAATATACATATTGAATCAAATATTCATCTTTGCACTACAGGCCAAAGATATTCATTTGTATCACCAGTTGGTCATGTTCATCTCAACACCTGTTCATCTTTGCACTACGGACCAAAGATATTCATCAAGTAATCATTCATCTTTGCACTACAGGCCAAAGATATTCATTTGTATCATCATTTAGGACTGAGGATGATGAAAAATATTTTAAAGAAAACGAATCCAGTGAGATAAAAGATCAAATACTAAGGATTAGTATTACAGTTTATCCTAGTTCAATAATATTCTGAAATAACCAATTTTAAATCAGAATTCAAAAATAAAGATTAAAACATGGATACAATTAAAGATAGTAACCATAATAGACATCTTGGACAAGAAGAAGAAATTTTCATTTTTTCAGCGAATAGTGCTGTATTCGTGAATAGTGTCGTATACGTGAATAGTAACCCCGACCAAAAAAGTTCTAAATTTGATAAAAAGTTCATACTAACATTTCGGTATAATGATATTGAAGAAAATAATATCATCAGGAAAAAAACTAATATCCCTTACCTCAAAATACTAGTATTTCTGATTGGAATATCGGTAAAAGGCTGAAGAAAACTTGCATTGATGAATAGAAACTCACAAAGTATCTAAATACTCACAAAATACACTCAATAATCTAGAGGGAGAAAGAGAGAAAACTTGTTTCTGGTGTGATTTTCAATTTTAACTTAGCCCTCTATTTATAGGAAATTGTTAGCACGCCGAAGCAGACTTAACCTGCAACCTGATGGCTTTACCTGCTACTATTCAAGCCTACCACATTTGAATAAAAATTTCAGCACATTCTCTCACCAACAAAAAGTGGGGCCCACCAATTCTAGAATTTTTCACCAAAATAATAAACTCCGAAAATTCAACAATTTCTGAACCAGTCATCTCGTAAAATTCATAACAAATCATACGTTCATTTTTAACGGTTCAAAATTTGTGGACATATACTCAACTTATATATGTATAACATATCCAAAAATCACAACGATCCAACGGTCGAATTAAAATTTATAACTCACGCAATATATCTCAAAAACCCTAATTTAATTTTTAATACCTCCATTCCGACAAAAATACTAATAAAACACCTCAACATTAACTCCTTTATTTTTAACCACAAAAATATAGCCCTCATTTATATCCACATAAAATAAATATTTCCTTATCATATGAATCAATAATTAATTATTCACAAATAATATTACAGAATCACATTTATGACAACCAGGCCGTTCCCAGGAAAGAGGGGGATTTCCAATAAGAATTTCTCCTTACTGGCGCGCAATTAGGTGACCAAACCTCTCCTTAGACAGAGCTTTCTAGACATTGCCAATAATG
Organism: Panax notoginseng; assembly: GCA_016801055.1. Taxonomy (NCBI): domain Eukaryota; kingdom Viridiplantae; phylum Streptophyta; class Magnoliopsida; order Apiales; family Araliaceae; genus Panax; species Panax notoginseng. The sequence goes on from CM029023.1 coordinate 72,569,143, forward strand.
TTATCTAATAATATTATTCAAATAATATGAATTATTGATCTGATAGTGGAAAATACTGCGCAGTAACAAATATTGAACAACAATAATATAAAATATCAACGCAGCAATTATTGAATCAATAAAATAAAATATTAAACAGTAACTACTGTAACAATTATTGAGTAGTGCCTTCCTTCGTAAGAATCAATAATTCAAAAATACTGTGCAATCCGTGTGCTACTGTGTAACCACGCGTATTACTGTATTTTTAACCACCGGGTATTCCAACAGTGTTAACGGTAACAACTACGCCGTTATTTATAAAAGCTCAATTTTTGTCGTTATCTTCCCCCGACCGTTTTTCGTTATGGGGCCCACAGATAGCTGCGCCGTCGTACGAATATTCCCCGACAGAAAGAATATTCCACGACCAAACGAATATTCCCCGACAGAAATGAATATTTTATAACAACTTGTTTATTTTATAAATTTTGCACATTTCACCCACAACTAAAATATTATATCAAATTAACACCTTATTATTCACAATAATAATTAGAGAAAATTTGATTTTATTCATTAATAAGTTGGGGTCTTACAACCTCCCCTCCTTATGAAATTTCGTCCTCGAAATTGGCGTACGTACCTGGTGTTTCGAAAAGGTGAGGATACCTCGCTTTCATTTTTGATTCTAACTTCCAGGTCATTTCTTCAATAGCATGATTTTTTCATAAAACTTTTACTTGTGGTATAACCTTCGTGCGTAGGACATGCTCTTTCCTATCCAATATCTTAACAGGTTCTTCCTCGTATTTTAAATCTTTGGCTATCTCGTCCGGTTCTAACTCAATAATGTGGTTCGGGTCTTTCACATATTTACGAAGCACAAATATGTGAAAAATATTATGAACACGAGACATACTTGGAGGTAATGCGAGTCTATAGTCCACATTTCCTATTTGGTCAAGAATCTCAAATGAACCAACAAATCGTGGATTGAGCTTTCCTCTCTTCCCAAATCTTGTAACTCCCTTCCATGGTGCAACACGTAACAATACATGATCCCCAATATTAAATTCCACGTCCTTCCGATGAAGATCCGCATAACTCTTTTTTCGATCCTGTGCCGTTTGTATATGTTGTCGAATCGTTTGGATATTCTCTATAGTCATTCGTACAAACTCTGGTCCCAAAAATGTTGCTTCACTCACCTCGTCCCAGCATACTGGAGAACGACATTTTCTTCCATACAACGCCTCGAATGGAGCCACACCTATACTTGCCTGATAACTGTTGTTGTAGGAGAATTCCACCAATGGTAGGTAGTTATCCCAACTCCCTTTGAAATCTAGGACATAGAGTTTTAATAGATCTTCAAGAGTTTAAATAGTCCTCTCTGATTGTCCGTCCGTTTGAGGATGGTATGCCGAACTAAATCGTAAATCCGTGCCCATAGCTTTCTGTAAGCTAACCCAAAATCGTGAAGTGAATCTTGGGTCACGATCCGAAACTATGGATACTGGCATGCCATGCAATCTCACAATCTCATCTACGTACATACTAGCAAGACGTTCAAGGGAATAAGTCTCCCGTATAGGCAAGAAATGAGCAGACTTGGTTAATCTATCAATAATAACCCAAATCGTATCTATGCCTTCAGATACCTTGGGAAGACCCGTAACGAAATCCATAGTAATGTGTTCCCACTTCCATTTCAGAATCTCAAGTGGTTGTAATGGACCCTTTGGCACTTGATGCTCCGCCTTTAAACGTTGACAAGTTAAACACCTCGAGATAAACTCCGCGATCTCTCTTTTCATATTGCCCCACCAAAATGTATGTCGAAGATCATGATACATTTTGGTACTCTCAGGATGGATTGCAAACGGTGTGTTGTGTGCCTCTATCATGATTTTATGCCTCAAGTCAAAATCGTTAGGAACACAAAGTTTGGAGTTGACTCGAAGTATTCCTTCTTCATCGATTCTTACTTCTTAAATAGCACCTTCTTGCACTTTTTTCTTCATACGTATCAGCTCTATGTCCGTAGCTTGAGCAGCTTTAACTTTATCGATTAAAGTCAGTTCTACTCGTATGTTTGATATCATCACGTGGGTACTTGGAGCCTTCATCTCTATCTCCATCCTTTGCAAGTCATACAAAATGGGTCTTTGTGTTAACAACATTGCACTCGTACCCGCGTATGATCTTCTACTCAATGCGTCAGCTACTACGTATGATATTGGATGGTATGATCGTAATCTTTCAGCAGCTCGAGCCAACGTTGTTGCCGCATGTTGAGTTCTTTTTGGGTGAAGAAATATTTGAGGCTTTTATGATCTGTATAGATCTCCACTTTCTCCCCATACAGGTAGTGTCTCCAGATCTTCAATGTGAAAACGACTGCTGCTAACTCCGAATCATGAGTAGGATAATTCTTCTCATATTCTTTGAGTTGTCGCGAGGCATAGGCTATGACTTTCCCATGTTGCATGAGAACACATCCTAACCCTTTGCCTGAAGCATCGCTGTAGATAACAAATCCATCCGAACCAAATGGTATTGTCAGAATAGGTGCCGAAATGAGTCTTCTCTTGAGTTCTTGAAAACTCTTCTCATAATCCGCTCCAACCGAATTTTGTATCTTTACGAGTCGGCTGAGTTAACGGAGTAGCGATTCGAGAAAATCCTTTAATGAATCTCTGATAATAACCAGCTAAGCCCAGAAAGCTACGTATTTTGGTCACCGACTTCGGTTGTTCTCAATTATGATTCATATCCCAATCTTGGATAGAACGTCGCAATGGCACCTATTGTTTTACCACCACACAAATATAGAGTTCCCTACGGAGAGTCTGGCTTTGGTGCATTCCACAAAGGAAGTCACCAGATAGAGGCTCGGGTACCAACTTCTATAGTTGGGTTTTTAACTCCTTAAGTTAAATAGGAGCCATTCGATATGAGATTTTAGAAATGGGTTTTGTACCGGGTTCAAAGTCAATAAAAAAATCAACTTCACGTTCTGGGGGTAGACCGGGAAGTTCTTCAGAAAATACGTCAGGAAATTCATTAACAACAGAAATTTTATTCAAATCTGACGTGTTTTTGTTCAAGTCCATGACATGGGCTAAGAAAGCTTGACATCCGTTTTTCAATAAACGAATAGCTTTATGGCTTGAAATGACATTGATTGACTTTAATAGTTTGGTTGTTTGAATTCGCATAATAGGTTGGTTAGGAATATGAAAACTAACAACCTTACGAAAATAATCAATTTTAGCATGATGCGTGGTTAACCAATCAATCCCTAAAATCACATCAAATGCAAGAATTTTCAACGAAATAAGGTCGGCAGGTAATGTGATGGTACCAACTTGAATCAAGCAAGATTTATAAATAGTAGATGTAACGAAAGTTTCTCCTAACGGAGTTTCAACAGATAAGTCAAAGTCTAATTTCTCCGGGGTCAAGTTTAAACGTTGAGCACAAGCAGGAGAGATAAAAGAATGGGTAGAACCGGTATCTAATAAGGTATAAACTTCGCAAGAGTTTATGATTAGTTTACCCGTGATCACCTCGTTTGGGTTCCTTGCGTTTTGGGCAGTCACGACAAACGCTCTTCTAGGAACCACCGACTTTGACTTGTCCGAAACAGCCTTCGGAGTCACTATCCCCGTTGAACTTGGTTTCGCAACAAGACAATCTTTAGCTATATGACCTTCCTTTCCACAGTTATAACATACCTTGAAATATTGTGGGCAGTTTGGGCTGATGTGTCCCTCCTTCCCGCATTTACAACATACGACCGGTGGTCATTCTCCTCCCCTAGAAACAGCTGATGCTGGTGGTGACGTCTTTACGTTATCGTTGTTGTACCTTCTCCTTTTGAAATCTCCTCCCGACTCGCTCCTTCTATTATCACGACCACGATTACCACCAGAGTGGTTACGCTTTTGTCCGAATGATTTCCTTCCCTCTGGTTGTCATTTCTCTAATGACCGTTGCCACCGGTATGACCCTGGTTGTGGTCCCTCGGTTGAACATACTCATTATCTCGCTCTAATAATTGAGCCCTATTTACAACATCTGAATATAAAGAAAATTTATAAGAGATAAGATATTGCCGAATCTCGGGTTTTAAACCTCTCAGAAACATCCCTGTCATTCGCTCCTCATTCTCTACCAAATGAGGTACAAACCTGGATAACTCTGCGAATTTCACCTCATACTGGGACACCGTCATGTTGTTCTGTTCTAGTCTAATAAACTCTACCTCCTTCATATGACGAATACTTTCAGGAAAGTACATGTCATTAAATAGTTTCTGAAACGTTTCCCAGGACATGTTAAGTGCGTCAGACTGGGTACGCTTCACAGACTCCCACCAGTAGTCTGCCTCACCGCGGAACATAAAAGTGGCGAATGGAACCTTCTGTTCCTCCGTGCATCCCAAGACATCGAATATCTTGGTAATTTGGTTGACCCACGTTTTCGCCATGATCGGATCTGGCTTTCCCTTAAATTCTGGTGGTCTCAACTCTTTGAACTGCTTGGTTGTGACAAGCCGCGCGTTGCTATCATTTCCACCCGTATTTTGTACACGAGTCTCCATCGTCTGGTTTTGTATGAACTGCAAAAAGCTCCTAAACATTCCATCATTCATCGTTTGCTCGGTAGTGTTGTTTACAGGAGGAATATTTCCTTCCTGTTGTACGTTCCCCTGGGTAGTGATTAAAGGTGTCTCCACGGTCTGATTCACTCCATTGTTAATATTTTCAGTTGCCATTCTCAAATACTGCCACAAAATAAGGGTTATTTGGCATGTCACATATTATCCTTATACTCTAACCGACCAAATAAACACCAAATAAACTTAGTCAGGTCATACTAGCGAAGGAATTCCCCGTCTCACCCCTCCTAGTTCTTGTCTCACATCTCAGCCAGGGATCATATCCCTAAGCTCTGATACCAACTGTGACGCCCCCAAAATAGGTATACATCACCCATTATGAGTCGCCAAATACTTGGTACAGAAAAACCTACAACTTCATTAATACAATTGTTGTGTAAAATACAACAACCCAATACTGTGAGTTTGAATACAATTATTCTCTACTTGAGAGTATACAAACTCAAAAGGAGTCCTTATTACAATTATTATCACACTATTTTATAAAATAGTGAGGACTGCTAACACCACTGACTGAAAACATCACTCCGCACCCCGACTAGTTCCCGATATATTCTCGCCTCCTGAGAAAAATAGAACAAAAAGGGTGAGCTCTATGACACCCCCAAATCCTGGAACTCCATTTCCTCAAGATTTGGTGTTCACGTAATCAAAACATTCATTTCTAACTACCCAATTATAATAAAATTGAATAAATAAAACCTACCCATACAGGATTAAATTTAAATAAATCTCCCAGGTTATCTAACCTTTACAAACATTCATTCATTCATGCGGAATAATTAAAATAACATTCATTACAATCTTTAAACTAGTCTGAAAATAAACTATTCAATCTATTACAGGTCTTCAGCATTGTTTCGTCTTTCCTTTCCCTTTACTGGTGTTAGGTACATCACCAGTTTCAACCTTAGCTGTAAGAAAGTTTACAGGCAAGAGTGAGCAAACAAAGCCCACTTGAAATAATAATAGATAAATCATTTAACTTTACATCATCTGCCAATATTAGGTTTAATAGAACTGAATAATAAATTCTATTACTTTCTGAAAACTTTAATTAATTACTGAGGGTCTAATGACCACGAATCATGTCCACAGTTATAAGTAATCTTTCAACCTAAACTTTAACAGTCATAAGACTGTAAGGACTTCATGTACTTAGGGGGATCAACCCTTCGTACAATGTATTGTGCACAACCATTTCAACGCTAAGCCTAAACCTCTATTAAAAAAGTTGTTCATCTCAGTATTTAGAATACAAGTCCGCACCAAAGTAAGTTTGGTTTGGATAAGATTTCAAGGAAATTTGGAATTTAACGAACATCAACTAAGGAGTAGTTGAATAAGACCAATAACACTATACTATAGAATAATAGTGATTGAATCAATCATAGTAAACTAAAGTCATGCATTAGGAATAATCTAATAGCATACAATTTGAATAACTATTGCATACCTTGCTTGAACAATACTAAGTTAAGGTTAATTAGAATTGAATACTAAACATGCATAGCAATTTATTTATGCATGCTAAACAACAAGTGTAATACAAGAATAATTTGTTCAACATCAAACCAAAGTTTAGACAGCTTGCATCATTATAAGTTAATCGAATTGAAAACAATAATTAGTTCAATAAGATAAAGGATTAGAAATCTTGCATCGTCATTAGTAACTAAATACAATGACCTACTCAATAATAGACAATCTCGCTCTACGAAAATGTAGAGGTAGCAACTTGCAACAATTGTAATTGAATTTGAAAACAATAATGTACCAAATGAATTTAAACTCGCACAATGAAGTTTTGAGTTAGAGAACTTGCCTTGTTCGTATGCTAAACCGAATCAATTTGAATCACAATATCCTATATACATATGTCATCGTGACATAGTTAGTCATTAACACATAACTAATACATTCATCGTGTAGGTTAAACAATCACTACTCACGTTCACCAAAGGTCCTACACATATCATATGTATTGACAATACACATTAGTTATACTAACATTAGATTCATATAGCTTACTAACAAAATCGCATCTTTTCATGAACATCACTATTTAGCTTTATTATAACTACTTAAGTGATCATGCCATTTCACTATATACACATTAACAACTTGATACAGCATCCTATTACATGTCTAACATGTTATCATTAGGTTATACTAATACACAAAGGATTACACTTGCATCTGCGCATTCCGACGCCTTCTGATGGCCTCCAAATACACAATAGTCCTAAAGATAGCCGTTTTGACCCTTCATAATATTTCAAATTGAAACACTTAAAGAATAAAAGTTATAGGCCTATTCGTCCTCGTTCCGAATCATCTTGAATCGCATCAATCAGAGTTCGTATGAAAAAGTTATACTCATTTCAGTAAACTACGTCCGGTCAGATTTTTTTTTCAAAATTTTGGCTTGACAGAACACCCCCCCCCCCCCGCTGGGGCGGGGGTTTTTTGCACTAGGGGGCCCGCCGAGGCGGGGGTCACTGCTGCGATTATGCGATTTTAGCTTTAGAACACTACGAAAAGCCAAATTAGGCCTCCAAACTCCTTTCTAACAACCATACCAAACTACCTAATGAGTAAATAGGTTTACATAAACATAATCTAATACTTTCTAACGCGTTTCTAGTCATCTAAACAACATAAACATCAAATTTACAATACCCGATTTCAATATTTTTGGCAAAACTCCATTGTTGACAATTTTTAATGAAAATCAACACTGTGATTTTGTTTTTCAATAAAAACAGAAATTTCAAAACATCATAGTTATGATTATACATACTTTATCAATTTCCATAATCAATTTATCAATTGAACAACTACTTAAACCTTAATTTCTATTGTAAACTAAGCCATGTTCATATATATTCATATAAACTCACTGTAATATGGGTTTCTTCACAAATTACATACATACATGAATTAATTGACTATTCCTATATATAACTTATTTAAAACAATTTTTATAACAAATAATTTAACATACAAAACCATATACCACACACAATTTATCCTTCACAAAAAAAAAATTCAGAGAATTTTTGGAAGAGAAGACAACTAAAACTTTTGAAAAATAAAATGGGTTTTGATGATACCTTGTATCGTAGAAGATGATAACTTTGTTTAAGAAGATGATAACAAGACTTCTTTTCCCTCAATTCTTGTCACAATTTCTCTAGGATTATCTCAATTTTTCTCTGTATTCTTCTTCTTCTCCTCTTCTTCTTCTTCTTCTGAGTCTTTCTCCTAACTCCATTCTAACTTACGTACTAACAAAAAGATATAACGCATACTAATAATAATATAGGTATTAAGTATATAATATTAATATATGTATAACTGACATCAGTTAGCTAATTTTTTTTTAAAAAAATCAAAAGCCCTAAGGCTTGTTTGGCTAACATAATAAAAATAACTCATTAACTCTTACACCTTGTTTGGTAAACCTAATTAAAATAAATCAATTAATCCTTATACCTTGATTGGTAAAACACTATTAAATTAAAGACTTAATATGCATTAAAACTTGTTTGGCCAAAACTAAATTAAAGTCCTTTAATTTATTTTAATAACTCCTTTATAGCAAGGTTATTAGTCACACTTTATTTAATTAAATAAATAAAACATTAATCCATTAAATTACTTTAATCACATAAATAATTATAATTTCTTTTACAATTATAACTTCATTTAATCAACTAATATTTTAAACTACAATTTCTCATTTAAAATATTATTATTTATTTAAAATCATTATAAGCTCTCTAGCTTATTAAATTAATAATTATTATAAAATCTCATAACAACTTATTTATTTACCTCCTTAATTAATTACACAACAAATAATTAATTAAATCACATCAATTCAAATTGCCATATAATTAAATAAATATTTAATATTGCCAATAAATATTTAATATTTACTATTTAATTATTTATCTGATTATTTATTCAACAAATAATTAAATACACCACATCACTCAAATTGAACAATTAATTATTCAATCAATAAACCTATCCATTAAATATTTATATAAATCAATAAATATTTATTATAACTCTTTAAAATTATAGAATGTTACATCATTCCCTCCTTACAAGGATTTTGTCCTCAGAATCATAATTCAAACAAATCATTCGTTACATTTTTCCCTACTTACAAAGATTCTGTCCCCAGAATCGAAGACACAGATTAAACAAATAACTCAGGGTAATCTTTCATCATTTTCTGTTCGAGTTTCCACGTAGCTTCTTCAGCGTTGTGGTTCCTCCATATCACCTTCACAGAAGGTATCACTTTATTCCTGAGCACTTGTTCTTTCCTGTCTACTATCTGGATAGGAACCTCTTCATAAGATAAATCTTTCTCGAACTGCAACGGTTCATACTCGATCACATGCTTGTAGTCGGGTTTATATGGTCGTAACACCGAAATGTGAAAAACATTATGAATGTTTTCCAACTCTGGAGGTAGAGCTACCTCGTAAGCCACTTCTCCCACTCTTCGCAGCACTTCAAATGGTCCAATAAACCTCGGGCTTAGTTTTCCCTTCTTACCGAAACGAATTTTTCCCTTCAAGGGAGAAACTTTTAGGAATACAAAAGTTCCTACGTCAAATGCACGATCTTGTCTGTGTTGATCAGCATACTTTTTATGTCTGTCTTGAGCTGCTACCAACCTTGTTCTGATGAGTTTGATAACTTTAGCAGTTTGTTGTACCAGTTCTGGTCCTAACAGTTGGCGTTCACCGACTTTATCCCAGCACAGTGGAGTTCTGCACTTTCTGCCATACAATGCTTCGTAAGGTGGCATGCCGATGCTCGCGTGATAACTGTTGCTGTAAGCAAATTCCACCAATGGTAGTTGATCTTCCCAGCTTCCTTTAAAATCTATGACGCATGCTCTCAGCATATCCTCCAATGTCTGAATCGTTCTTTCGCTTTGGCCATCTGTTTGTGGATGATAAGCCGTACTCATTCGCAATTGAGTCCCCATGCATTCTTGTAGTCTCTTCCAGAAATTCAATGTAAACCGCGGATCTCTATCAGACACTATTGATACTGGCACCCCATGTCTCGAAACAATTTCCTTAATGTACAATCTTGCCAACTGATCAAGACTGAACCTAATCTTTATCGGTAAAAAGTGCGCTGACTTCGTCAGTCTGTCCACTATCACCCAAATCGTATAGCATCCTCTCTGAGTAGTTGGAAGACCCGCCACAAATCCATCGTGATGTGTTCCCACTTCCATTCTGGTATTTCCAACAGTTGAAGTAACCCGTTAGGTCTTTGATGTTCGGCCTTTACTCTCTGATATGTTAAGCACTTCGCTACACATTCTGCGACGTCCCTTTTCATATTTGGCCACCAAAAATGTCGGCGCAAATCTTAATACATTTTCGTGCTCCCTGGATGAATTGAATATTTTGAGCTATGAGCTTCGATCAAAATTTCTTCTTTCAGTTCTGGTACTGCTGGAACCCAGATCCTTCCCTCAAACCGTAGTAACCCTTCGGTGTCGATCTTGTATTTTACATCACCGCCTTCAATCAAATTCTCTTTGATTTTCGCACACTCTTCGTCTTGTAGTTGGGCACTCTTCACTTTGTCCATTAAAGTTGGACCAGCTTCTATCTGAAATAATTGTTCGTCAGATTCCTTTGGAAATTTGATCTCCAACTCCAGTTTTGTCATTGCTGAAATGAGCTCCTCCTGAGTTGTAATCAGCATCAACTTCTCCCTACCTTTCCTGCTTAAAGCATCAGCTACCACATTCGCTTTGCCCGGATGATAAAAGATCTCACAATCGTAATCTTTTATCAGTTCCATCCACCTTCTCTGACGCAGGTTCAAATCTTTCTGAGTGAAAATATACTTTAGACTTTTGTGGTCTGTGTAGATCTCATATTTCCCTCCATAAAGATAGTGTCTCCATATCTTCAGAGCAAACACAACTGCAGCCAATTCCAAATCATGAGTCGGATACCCTTTCTCATAATCTATTAATTGTCTTGATGCATACGCAATAACTTTGCCATTCTGCATAAGAACACAACCCAACCCTTTGTGTGAGGCATCACTATACACCACAAAATTTCCTGTATTGTCTGGTAACGTCAACACAGGTGCTACACTTATCTTCTTCTTCAAATCTTGAAAACTTTCTTCACATTTCTCCGTCCACACGAATTTTACAACTTTCCTTGTCAAATTTGTTAACGGAGTGGCTATCTTAGAAAAATCTTGAATAAATCTTCTATAATAACCAGCCAATCCCAAGAAACTCCTCACTTCTAACGGTGTTCTTGGTTGTTCCCAATTGATTACAGCTTCCACTTTCGATGGATCCACTGAAATCCCTTCCTTGTCAATAACATGACCCAAAATTTGTACACGATCGAGCCAAAATTCGTATTTAGAGAATTTCGCGTACAGCTTTTCCTTTCTTAGTGTCTCCAATGTCAAACGTAAGTGTTCCACGTGTTCTTCTTGAGTTTTGGAATACACTAGAATGTCGTCGATGAATACCACTACAAACTTGTCTAAGAATGGTTTAAACACCTTGTTCATCAAATCCATGAACGCAGCAGGTGCATTGGTTAAACCAAAAGACATCACCAGAAACTCATAATGTCCATACCGAGTTCTGAATGCCGTTCGTGGTATATCCTCCTTCCTCACTTTCAACTGGTGATACCCACTTCTCAAATCAATTTTTGAAAAGTATTTAGCACCCTTCAACTGGTCAAACAAGTCATCTATTCTTGGCAACGGGTATTTGTTTTTAATAGTGACTTTGTTTAACTCCCTGTAATCAATGCAAAGACGCATTAACCCGTCCTTCTTCTTTACGAATAAAACTGGCGCTCTCCACGGCGATACACTTGGTTGAATATATTTCTTGTCTAGTAGTTCTTGCAACTGTACCATCAGTTCTTTCATTTCTACCGGAGCCATTCTGTACGGAGCCTTTGATATCGGTGTTGTTCCCGGTACTAAGTCGATCACGAATTCAATTTCTCTGTCCGGCGGAAGTCCTGGCAAATCTTCTGGAAACACGTCTTCGAATTCTCTCACTACCGGTATTTCATCTAATTTCACACCTTTCTTCTGAGTATCGACTATGTAAGCTAAATAGCCCACACAACCTTGACTCAACAACTTCTTGGCCTGCATAGTCGTCAGACATTTCATTTGTCTTGGCGACTCGCTACCATAAAATACTACCTTTGACGGAGTCATAAGGTTTACACACTTCTTTTGGCAGTCAATTACTGCTCCATAATTGAACAACCAATCCATTCCCAAAATTACATCAAATTCCCCGAGTCTAATCGGAATCAAATCTACTAACAAGATATTCCCCTTAATGTTCACCCTACAGTTCTTGTAAACGAACCTAACAGGGGTTATTTCCTTATTCGCAATTTCTATGTTCAAATGAAAATTCAGTTATTCTCTAGGCAATTCTAACCTCTTAGCAAATTCATCAGATATAAACGAACAAGTAGCACCCGAATCAAATAATACATATGCATCAATATCATTGATTGGGATAATACCTGACACCACATCCTTTGATTGCACAGCATCTTGCACAGTCATGTTGAAGGTTCTGGCTGTGGGTTTGTTTGATGCTACAGGTCCTGTAATAGCCCACGTACCTCCATTGTTACCTCCTCCATTGTTTCTGGTTGTCACTCCCTCCTTCTTCTTAGGACATTCACGAGCAAAGTGATCCTTATATCCGCACGTGAAGCACACATTCTTCTTTGATTGAGTGCAATTTGGGGCGATGTGACCCTCCTGGCCACATTTGTAGCAAACTCGTTTCCCCATCAAACACGCTCCTTTGTGAAACTTCCCACATGTCGCACATGCTTCAAACTTCTTATTCTGCTGGTTACCCTGCTGGTTCCCAGTACCCATACTTCCATTCCACTTTCTCTTCAAGTTGTTGTTGTTGTTGTTGTTTCCACCGCTACCACCTCCACTCTTCATCTCATTTTCATTCTTCTTCTTCTTTTGTTCCTGGTTGAATTTTGTTACCGCCTCGCCTCCACCTTCGGCGAGTACTGTTTTCTCCATTACTGCTGCAAATATCTTCAACTGGAACAGGGAAACCCTACTGTACAGCCAGGGCTTCAGTCCCTGTTCAAACCTCTTCGCCTTGCGTTCGTCTGTGCTAACCTGATATGGCGCAAACCTTGCCAATTCGTTGAATTTTGCGGCATACTCGGATACCGACATCGTCCCTTGCTTCAACTCCAGAAACTGTACTTCCAGCTGACTCTTTGAACTCTCTGGGAAATAGGTCTCGAAGAATAACTCCTTAAACCTATCCCAGGTCATCACTCCTGGCCCTTCACGAGTTTTATTGGCCTGCCACCAATAACTAGCTTCTGCTTTCAACATGAAAGTTGCGAAAGCCGTCTTCTGGTCATCCCCTACCCTAGCGACATCGAACACCTTCTCTATCTCCATAATCCAGGTTTGAGCTTCAACTGGATTCATGGACCCACGGAATTCAGGTGGTCCAACTGCCTTAAACTCCTTAAACGTTGTACCATGGTTTTGAGGTTGATTCTGCAACGCTCCTGTCAATAGTGTCACTAGTTATTGAACGGAATTCGCATCAACATTGTCGTTAGCTTCTTCGGTGGTTCTCTGTCGTGTTGGTTGACGTCTGGGAGGCATTTTCTGTTTAAAATAAAACATCTATTAGACTATTACTCAACTTCTTTAAGTATTTCTAATTAACTTGCCTCTACAAAAGAAATAACCACATAGCACATAACACTTTGAATAAAATAATAACTTTTATTTATTCATAAACTTTTTGAAAACATAACACAATAGCATCTCTGCTATCTACATCCTTTCCTGAGCTACAAAAGTTTCAGGACAACACCATTATTATCATATCCCATGGTTACTTAACACTAGGGATTTACACATTATTTAATACATATTACGTGCATTACAGGCACACTTTCTACGATGATCTATTAAGATACTTCTTAGCTCTATCACGTTCTTCCTCCATGACTCGAAACATCGTTCTTCGATCTAACAGAAATGATGGTAGTGTCTCGAACTGAATCGGATATTCCATAACTCGATCTTGAGCTCGATTAATTGCGGTGTCGAATACTTTGACCATTTCTTCCATCTTCATCCTTTTTGCCTGTGAGCTCCTTACTGCTCTTCCAGTTCGTTGATAAGCTTCCTCATATGCATCTTCAGCTCTTGCCCTCTTAGCCGCTTCTTCTCTCAGCCTGCTCTTCAGTTCAGCAACCATCTTGATCAATTGTTCCTTCTCTCCTTCAGTCTGTGTTAGTTTCTCCTCGGCATTTGTCAGTCGTTCATCACGATCCTGGATCTCGCCGTCTTTTTGTGTAATTGTAGTCTGTTGTTCAGCTACTATCTCCTGCAACTCCTCCACTGTATCTTGTAGTTCCACGTTAAGGTCGTGCACTTCATCATATACACGGCCAGCTATCGAGTTAAGCGGAATCCTTTCCTCCTCATCCTCGTCATCCTCATCCTCCTGCGGTAACTCAATGGGATCCTCCTCGTCTGTCTCCACATCATCATCCTCATCCTCAACTACTGTGACCAACGGGGCTGACTCACGTGGCAATAGTTGTTCCCAAACTACCTGAACATCGCGAGGTTCCTCCTCTATAGGCATTTGAGGTCCCTCCTCCCTAGCCTAACTGGACTCTCCAACATTAGTCATCCTGACAACAAAGTTTTAAAGTTATAATTAATAATCATTACTACTCGACACTCACGAGTACATAAACATAAACACATAAGCACATAAGTGTTTTATTACTTCTTTCTTAAAACTCGATAAGAGTTAACTCCACTATCTTTTCAAAAGGTTACTTCCTAAGGCTTTTCCCCCACCTAAGGTTGATAACCTAAAGCTTTGATACCAACCTGTGACACCCCCAAATCCTGGTACTCCATTTTCTCAAGATTTGGTGTTCACGTAATCAAAACATTCATTTCTAACTACCCAATTATAATAAAATTGAATAAATAAAACATGCCCATATAGGAATAAATTTAAATAAATCTCCCAAGTTATCTAACCTTTACAAACATTCATTCAATCATGCAGAATAATTAAAATAACATTCATTACAATCTTTAAACAAGTCTGAAAATAAACTATTCAATCTATTACAGGTCTTCAGCATTGTTTCGTCTTTCCTTTCCCTTTACTGGTGCTAGGTACATCACCAGTTTCAACCTTAGCTGTAAGAAAGTTTACAGGCAAGAGTGAGCAAACAAAGCCCACTTGAAATAATAATAGATAAATCATTTAACTTTACATCATCTGCCAATATTAGGTTTAATAGAACTGAACAATAAATTCTATTACTTTCTGAAAACTTTAATCAATTACTGAGGGTCTAATGACCACGAATCATGTCCACAGTTATAAGTAATCTTTCAACCTAAACTTTAACAGTCATAAGACTGTAAGGACTTCATGCACTTAGGGGGATCAACCCTTCGTACAATGTATTGTGCACAACCATTTCAACGCTAAGCGTAAACCTCTATTAAAAGAGTTGTTCATCTCAGTATTTAGAATACAAGTCCGCACCAAAGTAAGTTTGGTTTGGATAAGCTTTCAAGGAAATTTGGAATTTAACGAACATTAACTAAGGAGTAGTTGAATAAGACCAATAACACTATACTATAGAATAATAGTGATTGAATCAATCATAGTAAACTAAAGTCATGCATTAGGAATAATCTAATAGCATACAATTTGAATAACTATAGCATACCTTGCTTGAACAATACTAAGCCAAGGTTAATTAGAATTGAATACTAAACATGCATAGCAATTTATTTATGCATGCTAAACAACAAGTGTAATACAAGAATAATTTGTTCAACATCAAACCAAAGTTTAGACAGCTTGCATCATTATAAGGTAATCGAATAGAAAACAATAATTAGTTCAATAAGATAAAGGATTAGAAATCTTGCATCGTCATGAGTAACTAAATACAATGACCTGTTCAATAATAGACAATCTCGCTCTACGAAAATGTAGAGGTAGCAACTTGCAACAATTGTAATTGAATTTGAAAACAATAATGTACCAAATGAATTTAAACTCGCACAATGAAGTTTTGAGTTAGAGAACTTACCTTGTTCGTAGGCTAAACCGAATCAATTTGAATCACAATATCCTATATACATATGTCATCGTGACATAGTTAGTCATTAACACATAACTAATACATTCATCGTGTAGGTTAAACAATCACTACTCACGTTCACCAAAGGTCCTACACATATCATATGTATTGACAATACACATTAGTTATACTAACATTAGATTAATATAGCTTACTAACAAAATCGCATCTTTTCATGAACATCACTATTTAGCTTTATTATAACTACTTAAGTGATCATGCCATTGCACTATATACACATTAACAACTTGATACAACATCCTATTACATGTCTAACATGTTATCATTAGGTTATACTAATACACAAAGGATTGCACTTGCATCTGCGCATTCCGACGCCTTCTGATGGCCTCCAAATACACAACAGTCCTAAAGATAGCCGTTTTTACCCTTCATAACGATTTCAAATTGAAACACTTAAAGAATAAAAGTTATAGGCCTATTCATCCTCGTTCCGAATCATCTTGAATCGCATCAATCAGAGTTCGTATGAAAAAGTTATACTCATTTTAGTAAACTACGTCCGATCAGTTTTTTTTTTCTTCAAAATTTTGGCTTGACAGAACACCCCCCCCCCCGCCGGGGCGGGGGTTTTTTGCACTAGGGGGCCCACCGGGGCGGGGGTCACTGCTGCGATTATGCGATTTTAGCTCTAGAACACTACGAAAAGCCAAATTAGGCCTCCAAACTCCTTTCTAACAACCATACCAAACTACCCAATGAGTAAATAGGTTTACATAAACATAATCTAATACTTTCTAACGCGTTTCTAGTCATCTAAACAACATAAACATCAAATTTACAACACCCGATTTCAATGTTTTTGGCAAAACTCCATTGTTGACAATTTTTAATGAAAATCAACACTGTGATTTTGTTTTTCAATAAAAACAGAAATTTCAAAACATCATAATTATGATTATACATACTTTATCAATTTCCATAATCAATTTATCAATTGAACAACTACTTAAACCTTAATTTCTATTGTAAACTAAGCCATGTTCATATATATTCATATAAACTCACTGTAATATGGGTTTCTTCACAAATTACATACATACATGAATTAATTGACTATTCCTATATATAACTTATGAAAAACAATTTTTATAACAAATAATTTAACATACAAAACCATATACCACACACAATTTATCCTTCACAAAAAAAAAATTCAGAGAATTTTTGGAAGAGAAGACAACTAAAACTTTTGAAAAATAAAAGGGTTTAGATGATACCTTGTATCCTAGAAGATGATAACTTTGTTTAAGAAGATGATAACAAGACTTCTTTTCCCTCAATTCTTGTCACAATTTCTCTAGGATTATCTCAATTTTTCTCTGTATTCTTCTTCTTCTCCTCTCTTCTTCTTCTGAGTCTTTCTCCTAACTCTATTCTAACTTACGTACTAACAAAAAGATATAACGCATACTAATAATAATATAGGTATTAAGTATATAATATTAATATATGTATAACCGACATCAGTTAGCTAATTTTTTTTTTAAAAAATCAAAAGCCCTAAGGCTTGTTTGGCTAACATAATAAAAATAACTCATTAACTCTTACACCTTGTTTGATAAACCTAATTAAAATAAATCAATTAATCCTTATACCTTGATTGGTAAAACACCATTAAATTAAAGACTTAATATGCATTAAAACTTGTTTGGCCAAAACTAAATTAAAGTCCTTTAATTTATTTTAATAACTCCTTTATAGCAAGGTTATTAGTCACACTTTATTTAATTAAATAAATAAAACATTAATCCATTAAATTACTTTAATCACATAAATAATTATAATTTCTTTTATAATTATAACTTCATTTAATCAATTAATATTTTAAACTACAATTTCTCATTTAAAATATTATTATTTATTTAAAATCATTATAAGCTCTCTAGCTTATTAAATTAATAATTATTATAAAATCTCATAACAACTAATTTATTTAGCTCCTTAATTAATTACACAACAAATAATTAATTAAATCACATCAATTCAAATTGCCATATAATTAAATAAATATTTAATATTGCCAATAAATATTTAATATTTACTATTTAATTATTTATCTGATTATTTATTCAACAAATAATTAAATACACCACATCACTCAAATTGAACAATTAATTATTCAATCAATAAACACATCCATTAAATATTTATATAAATCAATAAATATTTATTATAACACTTTAAAATTATAGAATGTTACAAGCTCAACTAGCCCAGTAAAGAATACTATGACTAAGATAATATACAATAAATTATCATTAGTTTTCAACAAGAAAAAATCTGATAAAATATAATCGATAACAAGTTTTAGATCAACAACTGCAGCGGAAACAACAATCCATTAGAAGAGGCAAGTAGAGAAATAATTCTACTATCTTCTAAGATTTAAAAGTTCATCATCAATATTTTATCCCTGTAATATCAATCAATATACATCTTGAATCAAATATTCATCTTTGCACTACAGGCCAAAGATATTCATTTGTATCACTAGTTGGTCATGTTCATCTCAACACATGTTCATCTTTGCACTACGGGCCAAAGATATTCATCAGGTAATCATTCATCTTTGCACTACAGGCCAAAGATATTCATTTGTATAATCATTTAGGACTGAGGATGATGAAAAATATTTTAAAGAAAACGAATCCAGTGAGATAAAAGATCAAATACCAAGGATTCATATTACAGTGTATCCAAGTTCAATAATATTCCGAAATAACTAATTTTTTAGCAGAATTCAAAAATAAAGATCAAACATGGATACAATTAAAGATAATAACCATAATAGACATCTTGGACAAAAAGAAGAAAATTTCATTTTTCATTGAATAGTGCCGTATATGGGAATAGTAACCCCGACACAAAAAGTTCCATATTTGATAAAAAGGTCATACCAATATTTCGGTATAATGATATTGAAAAAAATAATATCATTAGGGAAAAAAATAACATCCCTTACCTCAAAATACCAGTATTTCTGATTGGAATATCGGTAAAAGGCTGAAGAAAACTTGTACAGATGAATAGAAACTCACAAAGTATCTAAATACTTACAAAATACACTCAATAATCTAGAGAGAGAAAGAGAGAAAACTTGTTTCTGGTGTGATTTTCAATTCTAACTTAGCCGTCTATTTATAGGAAATTGTTAGCACGCCGAAGCAGACTTAACCTGCAACCTGATGGCTTTACCTGCTACTATTCAAGCCTACCACATTTGAATAAAAATCTCAGCACATTTTTTCACCAACCAAAAGTGGGACCCACCAATTCTAGAATTTTCTACCAAAATAATAAACTCCGAAAATTCAATAATTTCTGAACCAGTCATATCGTAAAATTCATAACAAATCATACGTTCATTTTTAACGGTTCAAAATTTGTAGACATATACTCAACTTATATATGTATAACATATCCAAAAATCACAACGATCCAACGGTCGAATTAAAATTTATAATTCACGCAATATATCTCAAAAACCCTAATTTGATTTTTAATACCTCCATTCCGACAAAAATACTGATAAAACACCTCAACATTAACTCCTTCATTTTTAACCACAAAAATATATCCCTCATTTATATCCACATAAAATAAATATTTCCTTATCATATGTATCAATAATTAATTATTCACAAATAATATTACAGAATCATATTTATGACAACCAGGCCGTTCCCAGGAAAGAGGGGGCATTCCAATAAGAATTTCTCCTTACTGGCGCACAATTAGGTGACCAAACCTCTCCTTAGAAAGAACTTTCTAGACATTGCCAATAATGTTATCTAATAATATTATTCAAATAATATGAATTATTGATCTGATAATGGGAAATACTATGCAGTAACAATTATTGAACAACAATAATATAAAATATCAACGCATTAATTATTGAATCAATAAAATAAAATATTGAACATTAACTACTGTAACAATTATTGAGTTGTGCATTCCTTCGTAAGAATCAATAATTCAAAAATACTGTGCAATCCGTGTGCTACTGTGCAACCACGCGTATTACTGTATTTTTAACCACCGGGTATTCCAATAGTGTTAACAGTAACAACTACGCCGTTATTTACAAAAATTTAATTTTTGTCGTTATCTTCCCCCGACCGTTTTCCGTTATGGGGCCCACAAATAGCTGCGTTGTCGTACGAATATTTCCCAACAGAAGAATATTCCACGACCAAACTAATATTTTCCAAAATAAATGAATATTTTATAACCACTTGTTTATTTTGTAAATTTTGCACATTTCACCCACAACCAAAATATTATATCAAATTAACACCTTATTATTCACAATAATAATAAGAGAAAATATAATTTTATTCATTAATAAGTTGGGGTCTTACACAATGAGCGTTGCTAATTGTTCCGCAAGGAACGTTTTTTTTTTCATTACAAAAAGTAATACATTTTGCAACAAAATTTGGCTTTCGTACAGAGACATCGATCCTTTAGCAACAAAATGTATTCTTGCAAAATAACTAAAATTTCGTTACTAAAAGCCCCATTTCGTTGTAAAAGCCTGCTAATTGGCAACGAAATGAACTCTCTTTTTTGCAACAACCATGCATTTTCGTTGCAATTGACATCATTTTGCAACAATATTTTTCGTTGCAGTAAATTATGGAAATTGTTATCTAAATTTGCTTTCGTTGCAAAATGTAAACTTTTTAGCAACGATTTTTGTTCTTGATTATATTATTTGGCAACGACATTATGCTGAATCAGCAACGAAAATGTTTGTTGCTGGTTATTTTTTAATAGCAACGGAAGTCGTCGATTAGCAACGAAAATTTGTTGCTATATTAAAACTTGTTCAATGCTTTGGTATCGAATTATATTGTTGCCAAATCAAAATTTGACATTCTTGAGTTAAAGAAGACTCAGGAATCGACTGGTGAAAGCAATAGTACAGGACAGAATGATATACTTGCACAAGTTCTTGAACCAGAATGACATGGTAGACTTTGACAAGGTGGAGTTGGTGCCACAACTACAAACACTTGGGGGCCTCGTGACACAAATAATGTGGTACAGCGTGAGAATCAAGAATTGAAAGCTGAGTTGATAAAGGTGCGGGAAAAAGGAGACGATACTGTAAGGAAAGTGGATGAACTATTATCAATGATGATAGAATTTATGAAGAATTCATCAGTTCCAAATGCTCATTCTAACAATTAGGTGTTGCTCTCTCACTTCACTTATACTTAAATTTTTAGGGCTATCATTCTGTTTTTTTGGATTAACAAGTTCACTTGATAGTTAATTTGTAGGGTCGACACACAAAAGGAGATAATGGTTATATTAGTGGATCAAATATTCTTATAAAGGACATGTGACATGTCTCGTGCTGCTAGAGATATGTTACATGTGCTGCTGGAAATTTGTTAGATGTAACACTATTTTTGATGAAATTTTGTTAGATGTGATACTGAAAATATGTTAAATGTGTTACTGGTTGTGTACTGTTTTGATACATAGTAACACTATTTTGGATGGTTATGTATATTTAGATGATATTATACATTAATAGACTTTATTTGTTTTGTTCTATTAATTGTAAATGTTATATTTAGATTGGATGGTTGAATGTAGTTATGTTTCTTAAATGGTAAAAATAAATAAATATTATTGTATAAAAACAGCATGTTTTTTTAAAAATTTGGGGAAGATATAGCGACGGTCATGACCGTTGCTAAAGCTAAAATCTTTTGGCAGCATAACACCTATAGCGACGGCCACGACCGTCAAAGTAGAGCACAACCAAATCTCAACTATAGCGACGGTCGGCGATCGTCGCAGTAGCTCACAGCCATTCGCGCCAAAATCTTCTATAGCGACGGTCATGGCCGTTGGTAAAAACATTTAAGCGCATTTTTGTGGAGTTTTCTGGCGACGGTCTGACCGTCGCTATAAGAAAAAAGACCGTTGCTATAGGTTTCAATGACGGCTTCTATAGCGATGGTCGGCGACCGTCGCTATATCCTATAGCGATAGTCTTTTTATCTATAGCGACGGTGGGCGACCGTCGCTATAGCCTGATTTTCTTGTAGTGCTGGCCGGCTCAATGTCCTCATAGCAAATAATGGCAAAAATACAAAAAAAAACACTAAAATATTATTAACTTAATAAAATCATCCACTACATAATCATTCATTATCTTTACAATTAACCATCTAAAGCTACCACAGTTCTTCAATCAAAGTATATATCTACATATATAGAGAGAGTAACTTCAAAATTTCGTCCCTTGTCTTCCGTAAACGTAGCACGAAAATTTGTTACCGAGTATTGTATGGCAGGTCGTAGAAGCAATCTTCCTGCACATATTTAAAAATAATAGCAAAGTCGGTAAAATAATAGCAAAGTCAAGAAAACGTTCTAAATTTACCCAAACTGCATTATTCAATAACTTATTACAAATGGAAGATGAAAAGATCAACCTATTTTAACCACTAAAGAAAATATATATACATAGCATAAAACGATGGTCATCATTAGAGCATATTTAATAAAGCTTTACCCTAGTCTGGATGGTGCTTAGACATATAGGACAGAGATGAAGGTCTTGTCCAGATTCACAACATGTCTACAAATAAGAACGAAAAAGAAAACTTGAAGATACACTCTAGTCATGTTCTTTAAAAATGAAAACCAAAAACCTTTTGACAGTGATACCTGATGTCCACAACCAAACGTCATATCCCTAGGATTGGTAATGCAAATGGGACATAACTGTCACAAGGCGGACAAGAAACAGTTTACTATAATTCCTAACAATACATGAACATTCCAATACTAAATCCATTTTCCAAGTATACTGGATCACTCCGGTACTAAATATACGAGTAAAGTTTTATGTGAAAAAGTTGTGAGCGCATTTCACTTCCATGAACATCTAATGCAACACTTGCAGGCCGACTCATGCCAACAGCTGCAGCATGTCCATCTAAAGAAGGTGCACTCGGTTGGAAACTATTAGACTGTGAAGGTTTTGATGCTCCTCGAGAAATCATACCATAATGAGGTGGAGGAAGAGTAATCATGTCTATAGCTTTCCCTTTCTGAGCACTGATTGAGAAACACAATTATATTAAGAATTTTCCTAAAACAAAAATATTGTTGAACATTATGGCAAAATCACAAAAGCCAAGTTGAATTAGTACCCTAATATATTAAGCTCTAGTATTGCTTTATATTGAGAAGGAATTTCCATCAAGGCTGAAAATGTAAACTGTAACGCCCGAGAAAATCGAAATTTAAGAATAATTAAAATTTTATTTAATTATACGGATTAAATGAATTTAATTGATTATTTATGGGAGCAAGCTAATTGAAGGTCATTATATGACCTAAACATGTCGGAACGTCGTAGTATTTTGGCTACGTGATAAAATTAAAGTGTTTGAATTTTCAAGACGAAAATAAAAGCTTTCCGAGAAATTTTTTGAAAAATACTATTCACACATTTCTGCTCGGGAATTATTTTTGAACTTCCGAGAAATACGTATCGTTAGAATATTGATGTGAGATGGAATATCCAATAATATTTCATTTATGGAAAACGTAATATTTCTCCTGCGGACTTAAAACCTAACGGTTAGGAGAAAGTTATTTACGAGAAGGAAATGTTATGCCATTAATGAATTAAGCGATGATCGTATAATACGTAGGTATTATACGAAGTAATGAATATAAGTACGATATGAAGTAGTATATGAGTATGTATGGATAATGGTATGTCGTATATATATTGATTAAGTATACAAATGAGAATACGAGATTTATACGTCAATTATACGTTATAAGGCTTTAAGCCAAATGCATTGGACTTGTAGGATTTATTAAGGATTGTGTTAGCCCAATTATGGAAATGGTTAAACCCAATGTGAACTAATGTTAAAACCAATTGTTGGTTATTAAAGAGTCCAAAAAGGAATTAATGAACAAGCCCAAGTATTTGTAAATGTGAAGCCCAATGTATAAGTTGAGATAATTAAGCTAGAAGCCAAAGTATGAACCAATAGGTTATGGGATGGTTTAAACCCATGGGGTAACCCATGGATGACCCAAAGTGGTAACCAAGTAAACTTAATGACAAAGTAAACTTAAGGACTAAGTGTTGTGGGGAGCAAGTAAGCTTAATGGCTAAGATAAGTGGTGAGCAAGTGTTGTGATGGCCAAGCAAAATGTGTGGAGGCCAAGTTTACTTAGGGATAAAGTAATGAATAGTAAGGAGGTGGATTAAGGAGGTGGAAGTGGCTTAATGACCCTTATGCCCTAACCTAGGATGTCCTATAAATAGAGAGCTTAAGAGTTCATTTGTTGGTTGTTTCATTTCCTCCAACACCTTATACATTATAAGTTGAGAGCTTATTTACTTAAGAGAATAAGCACTTATAAGTTAGACTTCCTTTGTTAGATATTCAATAAGCAAGAAGAAGATTAAGGATTATCAAGTGTTATTCAAGAGTAAGTATTCTTAAATCATGATTCTCTTTCTCTTCCATTAGTAGAGAAGGGGGTATTGGTAGAACAAGCATGCTAAGGAATGATAAATCAAAGGGCTTAAATCTTAATAAGCCGTATAAGTCATAAATAAGTAATTCAATCATAAATAAGTTGTGAACTTATAATGAAAGTATAAGAACTTGTGAGAACTTATAACATGTTTACATTAATAAAGTTAGTATGATAATAAGGAGTAAGAAGAATGGTTAAAAGTCATTAACCATAATGTGTCATATGAAAAGAAGACATAAGTCATGAGAAATGGAAACATAAGTATTTTTATACTTTAATAAGTTACAAACTCATCAAAAATAAGTAATAACTTACCATGTTTATAAGTTAATGAAGTATGTATGTCAAGAGGTTAGTATGATGAATTAAATCCATTTGAAACGAAGAACAAATCTTAAGTAACGAAGTTTCGTCGGAATTCACACGATTAGACGACAATCGTTGAATTCGTGAAATTCTCGGAATGAAAGTCAAATTTTGATATTGAGTTTGGAAATATTGGTTTTCAATGGAGACAAGTCATATTTGACATTATAGAGTTGCGAACTCGAAAATGGCCGAATTCTGACTTAGAACGAAGAAATGAGCATTGAACGTTCACGAATGTTTATCGTTTTCGTTAAAAATTGACTAATAGGTGGAATTTTAGGAAATGAAGTCGAATAGATAAAATTCTTGCATGAACACGTAGAGTATGTGATTTGTGAACCGTAGGCTCTTGAACGAGGCAATTTGAACTTATAACGAAGAAGTTACGAGCTCGGGAATCTCACCTAAAAGAAAAACTTTTTAAAAAAAATATGTGCTGAGCACTGCCGCCGCGGCGCCAGTCAAGGCAAAGTAAGTCACACCGCAGCACCAAAGTGAGCTTTAGTCCCTGTTAACTGGCGCCGCAGGGCGGTCGATTACACTAGGCATGGCACCGCAGCGCCGTGACCGAATTTTTGAAACCAAAAGCCCGCGCCGCAGCGCGAGCCCAAGAGAAGAAGCTGGCGCAATAGTGCCAGCACTAGATCATGCACAGTAACAAAATTTTATAAAGTAAGGAGATAAAGATAAGTAATTAGTAATGAACTAATACATTACTAAACTTAATGTAGCATCATTAAGATAATTTTAAACCTTAAGTAATACACTAAAGGTTGAAGATAAGTCAATTGAATGTGAACGTGAACAATAAGCAATAAGTGTATTAAACCAATGACGATCGAGTTTCGATTAATAATAAAGTTAGTAAGCCGTGATGAAAGTTGTTTAACTCGAAACGAGTTGTATTAATGAAATAATTTCACTTAAGTTATAGAAGAGACATAAGTTGGTAAGAATGATGTAAAAGAACGATGGAAAGCCGGAACCAATAATAACAAATCTAATATATGATTAGATTGAGAAGAAGGGTAAGATTCTTTAGGAACTATGTATGTTCATTCACGACCTAATATGGTATGTTATGTGGTTATGTGTTGTATAGACTGTAAGGACTCAAAGGAAACATAATTTTACTGTAGTAGACGCTGAAGGCAAGTTTTTCTAAACGCTTGTTTAACCTTCATGTTAGCCAAGTTTTCAAATAATTCAAGTTATGAAATGCATGTATGGTTTTAAAGAAAGAGTCGATGCCAGTTTTAACTCGGCTTAGACTAATCTTGATAGATTGATTGAATTGTTTACAAGTCTTTCAATATAGAATTGCTAATGCTATCATACACCAACTGTTTGGTACGGATTCAAGGTAAGCCTGAATATGAATAAACAAATGTATTTTCATCGAGTATTCGATGGGCATGTGAGGTTGCCACAACTTAAACGTACATACGTTTAATAAATGTAGTGTTGATCAACATAAAGTACTATAGGCTGATCACCTAAAAGTGCTCGTAAGATATGCCGGACTTACGGACTTCGTGTCGAGTTGTCCTTTTCAAAGAAATTATAAAACGCTCATGGTCTTGGACTAGATTTGGTGTTTTACTGAATATTGTTATGATAAAATGTTTTGAAGGAAAATGAATGCTATTTTAAGCTATTGATAGTACTTCGTAACTATTATCCAGTTACTGAAGATATACGATTCCTATATTTCAAGCATGCTTTTAAAATGAAATTGTTGTACTTGTTGAGCTTGTTATGCTCACTCTTACTTGAACCATATGAATGAAGCTTAGGCCGAATGGACTGAAGAATTCGAAAAGGATAAGGAGAAGGCTAAAGCGAACTTGTAGATTACCTATGTAATAGTATAGGTTTGTAATGATAATATTTGATATTATGAAAAGAACAAATGTAACAGTTATAAAGAACCTGGGGAATGGTAGTATTATTTTGGAATATATATAAGACATATTCGTTCTTTTGAGGTATTTCAATTAAATGTTTGTGTCAACTGTAGCACCGTGGAGCACCATATGTCAGGTTGGAAGAGACCCGGATTTGGGTTCGTCACAGGTTGGTATCAAAATATTAGGTTATAAAACTTAAGGGGGGAAGAACCTTAGGCTAATAACCTCGTTAAGGAAAAGAAGTCCGAAGAAAGTAAACTCGAGCTTTACTTAAGTTGAATGACTTAATAAGGTATTGAGGAAACTCAGTACCGAAAAATTTAAAAGATGGAAAGTAACCCTAAATAAATTAAATGTGATTCATGCTTATACTATTGTGTGTTATGTACTAATCAACATTTTATGTGTTATTGTAGGATGTCGATCGATAGCTTGATGTATAGAGATATACATGTGGTGAGCGAAGAGCTTGTGAACCGAGTAGAGCCTGTACCCATGCCAGTGGCGGAGGTACCAATAGTGAGTCTAGAGGAGTCGGAGCCAGAGGAGTACTTTTCTGAGGAAGACTACTCCGAAGGAGAGATGGATATAGCATCATACCTTAGTATGATGAATGATGTGGAGAAAGGAATGGAGGTAACATTGGTTGAAATGGTGGTACCTGCACTAGAGTCATCACCTTCAGTTGTAATGAGATCATTATATCTAGCAGAGCTTGAAAAAAACGTGCAACTGAGTGCAGTTGTGCAGAATCAGAATGAAGAGATTAGTGCTCTTTATGTAGCGAAGGAGTCTGCAGAAGTAGATTTTGAGTCAGAGCATGATGAGAAGGTGCTCATGATAAATAAGGCTAGGGATTTTAAAAAGGAGGTCGATGAGCTTCGTAAAGAATTGGGGGAGAAGGACCGGAAGATATCACAGTTGTCTTACATCCGTGGGAGTGATCATAAGGATTTCAAGCTAAAAGTTGCTTGTTATTCCAATGAGTCAAAACAAACCCGTCATATGATTAGTCGGGATATTGTAGCAATGATTGCGAATGAGAAACACGAGGATGCTGTTATGCATTATTAGAAGTCCATAGTTACAAGTATGCGTGTAGTGACGTAAAACCCTCTTTCGTATAACAGGGTAGTCTTTTGTAAATCTCAACTTTTGTGAGGTACTATTTCGGGATAAAAATGTAATAGCTTTTGGCTATGAACACAAATTATAAATAGTTTCAAACTATGAAGAAGCATATAAATATAAAGAAGTTTTCTTTTAATATGCTTTGTTATGGTATGAGTTGGTATGTGGCGACTAATAACGAAGTAAGTAAATAGATAATAATGAAATTTTGCCAGAAAATGCCGCCAAGAAGAAGACAACGTAATCAAGTAGCGGAATAACATAATGATAATTAATGGGGTCAAAACAACCCTATGTGAGAGGTCGTTAATTTATTAGCGACTGCATTTGACCAAATTAGGGGTAGAGTAACCGCGAAAGCTAGGGTAGCCAGAACGACTACCTTTAAAGAGTTTAAAAGCATATGTCTGCCGGAGTTCAGAGGAACGACGGACCCAATATAGGCCCAGACCTGGGTAAAAGAAATAGAGAAGGCGTTTGTTATTACAAACGTAGTTGAAGCGCAAAGGATCGCTTTTGCGACTTACAAAATGAAAGGGATAGCCAACTTTTAGTGGGAGGCTCACCAGGGTGGGGCTAGAACGAAGGTGGTAACAAGGGAACAATTCATGAAGGTTTTCTTCGAGAATTATTTCCCTACAAGCATGTGAGGGAGGATGGAGATTAAGTTCTTAGAACTTAAACTAAGGGACATGACGGTTCCTAGTATGCGGCCAAATTCAATAAATTGGCAAGGTTTGTTTCACACCAAGTGGACATTGAGGAGAGGAAGGCTCGTAGGTTTGAGCGGGGCCTGAAACCCTAGCTCTATAGTAGAACTTCGGTGTTCCAGAGGGTTTCCTACGGGACCATTCTGGAAAAGGTGATTATAGCATAAGGTGGTAGTGAGTTGTAGACTCAATACCACAAAGAGGGAAAGAATGAGATCGAGGGAGAAGGAGGAACCAAGGCAGAGAATGCTAGTGGCAGTATGACAAAAAGAAAGAATTTTAACTTCGGGAATACTGGAGTGAGTCAAGGGGATCCTAAACGTAGGATCAAAGTGTAAGACATGTGGAAATACTCATCTAGGAGTCTGTCTGAAAGGGATTGTAAGTACCTTTAAACATTAAGGTAGAGGAGGAGGAAATAACTTTCGTTAATTATATTCGTGAAAATTATTTCATGGATAATAGAAGTAAGCAAGTATAGGTAGATAAGTTCCGATAATGTTGAGAGAATTTGAAGAAATTCTCGGTATGAATGGGTTGATTAACCATAAAGCTATAATAAATAGTTATAAGAAAAGTATGTATAATAGGTTTTCTAAGAAAACCCAAGGTAATAAATTACGGTAATAATTCACCGGAATGTTATGGTTGTCTAACCATCACGCAAGTTAGGAGGATGTTAAGGAAGAAGACGAGTCGTTACGATTGCGTATCGACTATCGTAAAAGGAGTAAGTTAGTGGTTAAGAATAAATACCTATGGCTCAGGATCGATGATCTATTTGATCAATTGAAAGGGGCAAAGAATTTTTCTAATATAGATTTGTGTATGGGGTATCGTCGGTAGAAAATAAGGAAGAAGGTGGCAAACAGATAGGTTCTCAGGTGAGGTGTTATGGTTGAAGGTACCATTTGCGTCACAGGATTTAATAGAAAGGTTAAGTAAGGCACCTGTATTATCTTTTTCAGATGATACGGGGAATTTTGTAGTATATCTCGATGTTTCGCATGGATGACGAGATTGCATGCACATGTAACATGGCAAAGTCATTGTGTATTCATCACGCCAGTTAAAGGATTATTGTAAGACCCCAACTTTTATAAATAAAGATGAATTTCTATAAATATCATTTTTGAATATTATGGAGTTAATTTGATATAATGTTCTAGTTGTGGGAAATATTTCTATAAATCATGATGGAGGCGCACAACACACCGTTTGCAATCTGTGACGCCCCCAAAATTAGGTATACATCACCCATCTTGGTTCGTCAGATACATGGTACAGAATACAAATACAACTTACTAATACAACTGTCGTGTACAATACGACAAAACATAACTGTGAGTTTGAATACAATTATTGTCTACTAGAGACTATACAAACTCAAAAGGAGTCCTCATTATAATTATTGTCACACTATTTAACAGAATAGTGAGGACTACTAGCTAATACTATCATTCGGACCATCACTCCGTTCCCCGATTTGTCCCAGCTACGTTCTCATTTCCTGAAGAGAACAGTGAAAGAAAGGGTGAGCTCAACTAGCCCAGTAAGAAATATTATGACTAAGATAATGCAGAATAAATTATCATTAGCCTTCAACAGTGTTAAACTGATAAAATACAAAAGACATCAAGTTTAACTGCAGCAGAACAAACAATCCATTAAAAGAGTCAACTAGAGAATAAAATCTACTATCTTTTATGATTTAAAAGGTTTTTCAACACTGTTATCGCTGAGACTCAGCTTAATAAAATAATCCACATCATCGAATCACCCCTGCACTATGGCCAAGGATATTCTTTAGTATCACGACCACAATTATCCATGCACTACGGGCCAAGAATATTTGTGTATTCATTAATGGTCATGATCATGCCAACAACTGTCCATCAACGCACTATGGGCCAATGAGGACTTTTACCACATTATTTATTACGATCATGATTATACCAAATAATCCCTGGTCATAATCATACCAAGTCCATCTATGCACTACAGGCCACAGATGACTTTTAACATATTATAATCATGAGGATGATGACAATTCAATAAAACAAGTTCAATAATTATTTTATCCAAGAACTAATAACGTCCAAATTGCCAACATGATACTGCTTTGTGGAGTAAAATTCAAGAATGCTTAGAAGAATATTTACATGAAAAGATACTAGATGAAACGCAATTATCAAAGATATTCTACTAATTTGATGGAGTATAGAAGTCAAAACTTTAACCAACTGAGTATAATAAAGAATGGAATATCAAAAGAAATCACCAAGCATGCGATAGACCGCACATATAGGTTATTCTCAACAGAATAATAATAATGGAACCAGGTCCGGCGTAGAACGCACAGACAGGATATTCCGACAGAATAATAAATAATGGAACCAGGTCCGGCGTAGAACGCACAGACATGATATTCCGATAGAATAATAAATAATGGAACCAGGTCCGGCGTAGAACGCACAGACAGGATATTCCAACAGAATAATAAAGACGAAACCAGGTCAGGCGAAATTCGCACCGACAGTATGTTCCAACAGAATAATAAAGAACAGAATAACAGAAGAATTTCACCAAGTATAGGGAAGTCCGCGTATACAGGTTATTCCAACAGAATAATAAAGAATTGAATAATAGAAGTTCTCTTCAAGAATATAAAAGAAATAATATTCCCTACCATTTTAAAGAAGAACTGAAATAAGGAAGTAGTTAAGTAGCAGAATACTTTTCTTTTCTCTCTTTATAGTTCTCTCTCTATAGTTTCTCTCTCTAGAGTTCAGTGAATTCGTAAAAAATAATGAAGGAATGAGCTGCTATTTATAGAAAAATAGAATACATAGTAACTAATCCATGAACTGTCCAGATTGATTACTTTAATCTGACGGTTCATATTTAAAGAAAAATCTTTTAAATAAAATATAATATATTCTATTTATAGAATAACTTTAATAAAGTATTCTGTTTTATATAAAAAGATGTTTCTGTTTTATTACATTAATAATACGAATAAAACAAAACTTCATTATCGCTAAATAATTCATATTATTAACTGACAATAATTAAATCAAACCGAGTGACTTCTCACGTAAGCATTAATAATCAATACCGTGTGCTACTATGCAACCACACGTATTACTGTACTTTTACTACCGAGTAGTTCAACAGTATCAATGGTAAAACTTTCACCGTTATTTTTAATAAAATATTTTTGTCGTTTTCTCAATTCGACAATAATTCTATTGTGGGGTCCCCCAATGATTGTGCTGTTGTACGAATATTTCCTGTTAAAACGAATATTTCCCGACCAATCGAATATTATATAACAACTTGCGTACTTTGCAAAATTTATAAATATTACCCACAACTATAACATTATATCAAATTAACTCCATAATATTCAAAAATGATATTTATAGAAAATTCATCTTTATTTATAAAAGTTGGGGTCTTACACAATCCATACTGGGAGTACTAAAATGTATCATGATCTTCGTCATACATTTTGGTGGAGCAATATAAAGAGGGAGATAGCGTTGTTTATCTCAAGGTGTCTAACTTGTCAATGAGTTAAAGCGAAGCATCAAGTACCAAAAGGTCCGTTGCAACAACTTAAAATTCCAGAATGGAAGTGGGAGCACATTACCATGGATTTCGTTACCAGTCTTCGTAGGGTTTCTTAAGGTATAGATGCGATTTGGGTCATTGTTGATAGATTGACCAAGTCTGCTCATTTCTTACCGATACAAGAAAAGTATACACTTGAACGTCTTGCTCGTATATACATAAACGAGATTATAAGACTGCATGGTATGCTAGTATCCATAGTTTCTGATCGAGACCCAAGATTCACTTCACGATTCTGGGTTAGTTTGCAAAAAGCTATGGTCACGAATTTACGATTTAGTTCGGCATATCATCCTCAGACGGACGAACAATCAGAGAGGACTATTTGTAACATTCCATATTTTTTTTAATGTAAGTTATAAATATTTATTGGTTTATATAAATATTTATTGGATATGTTATTGTTGAATAAATAATTGTTCAATTTAAGTGAGGTGGTTTATTTAATTATTTGTTGAATAAATAATTAAATATTAAATATTAAATATTTATTGGCAATATTAAATATTTATTGAATTATATGGCAATTTGAGTTGATGTGATTTAATTAATTATTTGTTGAGTAAATAATTAAGGAGCTAAATAAATTAATTATTATGAGATTTTATAATAATGAAGTTTAATTTAATAAGCTAGAGAGCTTATAATGATTTTAAATAAATAATAATATTTAAATAAAAAATTGTAGTTTGAAATATTAGTTGATTAAATGAAATTATAATTGTAAAAAGAATTATAATTGTTTATGTGTTAAAGTAATTTAATAGATTAATGTTTAATTGATTTATTAATTTAATAAATGTGTGACTAATAACCTTGCTATAAAGGAGTTATTAAAATAAATAAATAAAAATGGTTTAATTTAGTTTTGCCAAACAAGGTTTAAGTATATTAATTCTTTAATTTTTAAATGGTTTGCCAAACAAAGCCTTATGGCTTTTGAATTTAAATTATTAGTTAAATAAATAAATAAATAATATATATATATATATATATATATATATATATATATATATATATATATATATATATTTGGTAACTGATATATTATTAGGGTAATAAGAGTGGCGTCGGTTTTATGCGTTTTAAAAATATACGTTGGCTTTTATTTTAAAATTACGTATATTGTTTTGGCTTAAGCCTAATGAAAATAGAAGTTGTCTGAGAAAGATTTCAGAGATAGTGTGAGAGAGAGCCAGAGAGAGAGGAAAGTTCTGAGATTATCTAGCTTTTGATAGTGAATAACAAAGTTTTCTTAACAACAAAAGGTATGTTTTATATTTCAAAGGAATCAAATTTGGTTGATAACAGTAGAATTTCAGTTCACTGTATTTTTTTTATCTGTCAACCATGGAGTTTTGATCTAATAACAGTGTTTCAAAGAATTAGCCTATGATATTGTTAATTAGTGGTTAGTAATTGGTATATTGATGATCGTTAACTTTTATGTGTAATTTTCATGAAGTTATACATGTGTTAGATGCCATTGGTCGATAAAAATAATTTAGACAGTAGCTTTGCTCTGTCTTTCGGGGGTTGGTTCTGTTAGTTTCGGCGCCCCAGCGTCAAAATTCACGCCCCAGCGCCAAATCTCGCGCCCTGGCGCCAAGGTTCGCGCCCCAGCGTCAAAAATGGGCCCGTAGCTCGCGCCCAGCGCTGAAGCTCGCGCCCCAGCGCTGATGCTCGCTCCCCAGCGCCGTATCTCGCGCCCCAGCACCGTAGCTCGCGCCCCAGCGCCACTGTTCCGCGCCCCGGCGCCGGAAAAGTGACCTAGTTGGGCAGTTTTGACCTCCTGTAGTAAAATGGCCATAACGTTTTCATACGAACTCCGATTTAGGTAATTCAAGATGATTCGGAAAGAGGATGAGTAGACCTACAACTTTCATTCTTTAAGTTTTTTAATTTTAGGTCCGTAACAGTAGTCAAAATGGCCATCTTTAGGACTGTAGTGTATTTGGAGCCAATCGGAGGGCGTCGGGATGCACGAATGCAAGTGCAACCCTTTGGGTATTAGTATAACTTAATGATAACATGTTGGACATGTATTAGGATGTTGTATCAAGTTGTGAATGTACATGTGGTGCAATGGCATGATCATTTAGGTAGTTGTAATAAAGCTAAAAAGTAATGTTCATGAAAGATGTGCTGTTGTTTAAACTTAAACTTAGTTAGTAGCTATACTAAGAGTAATAAAGGAATTCATAAAGGTAATGTTAGTGTAACTAATGTGTATTGTCAATGCATATGGTATGTGTAGGACTTGGGGTGAACGTGAATAGTAATTATTTAACCTACACGCGAGGCAAGTTCCCTAACCCTTTCTACTTTATTTTATTATTCAGCAAGGTTACTTTTCACTGTTATGTTATACTTATGCAAGTTCTCAAACTCAAAACTTCATTGTGCAAGTTTGAATTCGTTAAACACATTATCGCTTTAATTCCAGTTCAATTGTACAAATTGCTAACTTTACACTTTCGTAGAGTTAGATTGTTTATTGTTGATTAAGCTCGTGTATCTATTGGTTTATGAGGATTCATGTTATGATTATTCCATGATTATGCTATTAAATTATTCCTAAAGCATGATGTTAGTTTATAAATATCAATTCAACTATGATTATTCCATAGTATACAGTTATGTTGTTTGTAATCAACTAACCCTTAGTTGATTACCGTTGAATTCTAAATTATCCCGTGATGTATCCAAACCAAACTCACTTTTGTACGGACTTGTATTCTAAATACTGAGAAGAACAACTCTTTTATAAGAGGTTACGCTTAGCGTTGAAATGATTGTGCACAATACATTGTACGAAGGGTTGATGCCCCTAAGTACGTGAAGTCCTTATAGTCTTATGACTGTAAAAGTTTAATTTGAAAAATTACTTATAATTGTGGACATGATTCGTGGTCATTAGACCCTCAGTAATTGATTAAAGTTTTTAAAAAATAATAGAATTTATTGTTCAGTTCTATTAAACCTAATGTTGGTACATGATGTAAAGTTAACTGATTTACTTATTGTTATTTCAAATGGGCCTTGTTTGCTCACTCTTGCCTGTAAAATTTCTTACAGCTAAGGTTGAAACTGGTGATATACCTAGCACCAGTAAAGGGAAAGGAAAGATTAAGCAATGCTGAAGACCTGTAATAGTTAGACAGATTATTTTTAGACTTTGTTTAAAGATTGTAAAGAAGTTTATATTAATTTATTTTCCGCATGAATGAATGTTTGTAAAGGTTAGATAACCTGGGAGATTTTTATTTAAGTTTAATCCTGTATGGGCAGGTTTTATTTATTCAATTTTATCAATTGGGTAGTTAGTAATGAATGTTTTAATTACGTGAACACCAAATCTTGAGGAAATGAAGTACCAGGATTTGGGGGTGTCACAGGTTGGTAACAGAGCTTTAGGTTATGAACCTTAGGTGGGGGAAAAAGCCTTAGGAAGTAACCTTTTGAAAAGATAGTGGACTTAACTCTTATCGAGTTTTAAGAAAGAAGTAATAAAACACTTATGTGCTTATGTGTTTATAACTTATGTGCTCGCGAGTGTCGAGTAGAATGATTAATAACTAAAACTTTAAAATTTTGTTGTCAGGATGACTAATGTCGGAGAATCTAGTCAGACTAGGGAGGAGGGACCTCAAATGCCTATAGAGGAGGAACCTCGCGACATTCAGATAGTTTGGGAACAACTACTGCCACGGGAGTCAGCCCCGTTGGTCACAGTGGTTAAAGATGAGGATGATGATGTGGAGACGGATGAGGAGGATCCCGTGGAGTTACCATAGGAGGATGAGGATGACGAGGATGAGGAGGAAAGGATTCCGCTCAACTCGATTGCTGGACGTGTATACGATGAGGTGCATGACCGTAACGTGGAACTTCAGGATATAGTTGAGGAGTTACAAGAGATAGTAGCTGAACAACAGGCTGCAATGGCACAAAAAGACGGCGTGATCCAGGATCGTGATGAACGACTGACAAACACCGAGGAGAAACTAACACAGACTGAAGGAGAGAAGGAACAATTGATCGAGATGGTTGCTGAACTGAAGAGCAGGCTGAAAGAAGAAGCGACTAAGAGGGCAAGAGCTGAAGATGCATACGAAGAAGCTTATCAACGAACTGGAAGAGCAGTAAGGAGTTCACAGGCAAAAAGGATGAAGATGGAAGAAATGGACAAAGTATTCGACACCGCAATTAATCGAGCTCAAGATCGAGTTATGGGATATCCGATTCAGTTCGAGACGCTGCCATCATTTGTGTTAGATCGAAGGACGATGTTTCGAGTCATGGAGGAAGAACGTGATAGGGCTAAGAAGTATCTTAATAGATCATCGTAGAAAGTGTGCCTGTAATGCACGTAATATGTATTAAATAATGTGTAAATCCCTAGTGTTAAGTAACCATGGGATATGATAATAATGGCGTTGTCCTGAAACTTTTGTAGTTCAGGAAAGGATGTAGATAGCAGAGATGCTATTGTGTTATGTTTTCAAAAAGTTATGAATAAATAAAGGTTATAATTTTATTCAAAGTGTTATGTGCTATGTGATTATTTCTTTGTTGAGGCAAATTAATTAGAAATACTTAAAGAAGTTGAGTAATGGTCTAATAGATGTTTTCTTTAACAGAAAATGCCTCCCAGACGTCAACCAACACGACAGAGAACCACCGAAGAAGCTAACGACAATGTTGATGCGAATCCCGTTCAACAACTAGTGGCACTATTGACAGGAGCGTTGCAGAATCAACCTCAAAACCAAGGCACAACGTTTAAGGAGTTTAAGGCGGTCGGACCACCTGAATTTCGTGGGTCAATGAATCCGGTCGAGGCACAGACCTGGGTTATGGAAATAGAGAAGGTGTTCGATGTCGCTAGGGTAGGGGATGAGCAGAAGACTGCTTTCGTAACTTTCATGTTGAAAGCAGAAGCTAGTTATTGGTGGCAAGCCAATAAAACTCGAGAAGGGCCAGGAGTGATGACCTGGGATAGGTTCAAGGAACTGTTCTTCGAGACCTATTTCCCGGAGAGTTCAAAGAGTCAGCTGGAAGTACAGTTTCTGGAGCTGAAGCAAGGGACGATGACGGTATCCGAGTATGCCGCGAAATTCAACGAGTTGGCGAGGTTTGCGCCATATCAGGTTAGCACAGACGAACGCAAAGCGAAGAGGTTTGAACAGGGACTGAAGCCCTGGCTGTACAGTAGGGTTTCCCTGTTCCAGTTGAAGACATTTGCAGCAGTAATGGAGAAAGCAATACACGCTGAAGGTAGAGGAGAGGCGGTGACCAAATTCAACCAGGAACAAAAGAAGAAGAAGAATGAGAATGAAATGAAGAATGGAGGTGGCAGCAGTGGAAATAACAACAACAACAGCAACAACAACAGCTTGAAGAGGAAGTGGAATGGGAACGGGGGAGCTGGAAACCAGCAGGGTAACCAGCAAAATAAAAAGTTTGAAGCATGTGCGACATGCGGGAAATTTCACAAGGGTGCGTGCTTGATGGGAAAATGAGTTTGCTACAATTGTGGCCAAGAGGGTCACATCGCCCCAAATTGCACTCAACCAAAGAAGAAGGCGTGCTTCACGTGCGGATCCAAGGATCATTTTACTCGTGAATGCCCTAAGAAGAAGGAGGGAGGAACAACCAGAAGCAATGGAGGTAACAATGGAAGTACGTGGGCCATTACAGGACCTGCAGCATCAAACAAACCCACAGCCAGAACCTTCAACATGACTGTGCAAGATGCTGTGCAATCAAAGGATGTGGTGTCAGGTATTATCCCAATCAATGATATTGATGCATATGTATTATTTGATTCGGGTGCTACTTGCTCGTTTATATCTGATGAATTTGCTAAGAGGTTAGAATTGCCTAGAGAAGAACTGAATTTTCCTTTGAACATAGAAATTGCGAATAAGAAAATAATCCCTGTTAGATTCGTATACAAGAACTGTAGGGTGAACATTAAGGAAAATATCTTGTTGGTAGATTTGATTCCGATTAGACTCGGGGAATTTGATGTAATTCTGGGAATGGATTGGTTGTTCAAATACGGAGCGGTAATTGACTGCCAAAAGAAGTGTGTAAACCTTATGACTCCGTCAAAGGTAGTATTTTATGGTAGCAAGTCGCCTAGACAAATGAAATGTCTGACGACTATGCAGGCCAAGAAATTGTTGAGTCAAGGTTGTGTGGGCTATTTAGCTTACAGAGTCGATACTCAGAAGAAAGGTGTGAAATTAGAAGAAATACCGGTAGTGAGAGAATTCGAAGACGTGTTTCCAGAAGACTTGCCAGGACTTCCGCCGGACAGAGAAATTGAATTCGTGATCGACTTAGTCCCTGGAACAGCACCGATATCAAAGGCTCCGTACAGAATGGCTCCGGTAGAAATGAAGGAACTGATGGTACAGTTGCAAGAACTGCTAGACAAGAAGTATATTCAACCAAGTGTATCGTCGTGGGGAGCACCAGTTTTATTCGTGAAGAAGAAGGACGGGTCAATGCGTCTTTGCATTGATTACAGGGAGTTAAACAAAGTCACTATTAAAAACAAATACCCGTTGCCAAGAATAGATGACTTGTTTGACCAGTTGAAGGGTGCTAAATACTTTTCGAAAATTGATTTGAGAAGTGGGTATCACCAGTTGAAAGTGAGGAAGGAGGATATACCACGAACGGCATTCAGAACTCGGTATGGACATTACGAGTTTCTGGTGATGTCTTTTGGTTTAACAAATACCCCTGCCGCGTTCATGGATTTGATGAACAGGGTATTTAAACCATTTTTAGACAAGTTCGTAGTGGTGTTTATCGACGACATTCTTGTGTATTCCAAAACTCAAGAAGAACACGTGGAACATTTACGTCTGACATTGGAGACACTAAGAAAGGAAAAGTTGTACGCGAAATTCACTAAGTGTGAATTTTGGCTCGACCGTGTACAATTTTTGGGTCATGTGATTGACAAAGATGGGATTTCAGTAGATCCATCGAAAGTGGAAGCTGCAATCAATTGGGAACAACCAAGAACACCTTCGGAGGTGAGGAGTTTCTTGGGGCTGGCCGGTTATTATAGAAGATTTATACAAGATTTTTCTAAGATAGCCACTCCGTTAACAAACTTGACACGAAAAGCTGTGAAATTCGTGTGGACGGAGAAATGTGAAGAGAGCTTCCAAGATTTGAAGAAGAAGCTAAGTATGGCACCTGTGTTAACCCTGCCAGATAATACAGGAAATTTTGTGGTATATAGTGATGCCTCACACAAAGGGTTAGGTTGTGTTCTTATGCAGAATGGCAAAGTTATTGCGTATGCGTCAAGACAATTGAAAGATCATGAGAAAGGGTATCCGACTCATGATTTGGAATTGGCTGCAGTTGTGTTTGCTCTGAAGATATGGAGACACTATCTTTATGGAGAGAAATGTGAGATCTACACAGACCACAAAAGTCTGAAGTATATTTTCACTCAAAAAGATTTGAACCTGCGTCAGAGAAGGTGGATGGAACTGATAAAAGATTACGATTGTGAGATCTTTTATCATCCGGGCAAAGCGAATGTGGTAGCTGATGCTTTAAGCAGGAAAGGTAGGGAGAAGTTGATGCTGATTACAACTCAGGAGGAGCTCATTTCAGCAATGACAAAACTGGAGTTGGAGATCAAATTTTCAAAGGAATCTGACGAACAATTATTTCAGATAGAAGCTGGTCCAACTTTAATGGACAAAGTGAAGAGTGCCCAACTACAAGACGAAGAGTGTGCGAAAATCAAAGAGAATTTGATTGAAGGCGGTGATGTAAAATACAAGATCGACACCGAAGGGTTACTACGGTTTGAAGGAAGGATCTGGGTTCCAGCAGCACCAGAACTGAAAGAAGAAATTTTGATCGAAGCTCATAGCTCAAAATATTCAATTCATCCAGGGAGCACGAAAATGTATCAAGATTTGTGCCGACATTTTTGGTGGCCAAATATGAAAAGAGACGTCGCAGAATGTGTAGCGAAGTGCTTAACATGTCAGAGAGTAAAAGCCGAACATCAAAGACCCAGCGGATTGCTTCAACCGTTGGAAATACTGGAATGGAAATGGGAGCATATCACGATGGATTTTGTGGTGGGTCTTCCAACTACTCAGAAGGGATACGATGCGATTTGGGTAATAGTAGACAGACTGACAAAATCTGCACACTTTTTGCCAATAAAGATTAGATTCAATCTTGATCAGCTGGCAAAACTATATATTAAAGAGATCGTTGCAAGACATGGAGTTCCAGTGTCAATTGTGTCAGACAGAGATCTGAGGTTCACATCAAACTTCTGGAAGAGACTACAAGAATGTATGGGAACACAGTTGCGAATGAGTACGGCATATCATCCGCAAACAGATGGCCAAAGCGAACGAACGATCCAGACATTAGAAGATATGTTGAGAGCATGCGTCATGGATTTCAAAGGAAGCTGGGAAGAGCAATTACCGTTGGTGGAATTTGCCTACAATAATAGTTATCACGCGAGCATCGGCATGCCGCCTTACGAAGCGTTATACGGCAGAAAGTGCAGAACTCCACTGTACTGGGATGAAGTTGGTGAACGTCAATTGTTAGGACCAGAATTAGTGCAACAAACTGCTGAGGTTATCAAACTCATCAGGATAAGATTGGTAGCAACTCAAGACCGACAGAAGAAGTATGCTGACCAACACAGGCAAGATCGTGCATTTGACGTAGGAAGCTATGTATTCCTAAAAGTTTCTCCTTGGAAGGGGAAAATTCGTTTCGGAAAAAAGGGAAAACTAAGCCCGAGGTTTATTGGACCCTTTGAAGTACTGCGAAAAGTTAGAGAGGTAGCTTATGAGGTAGCTCTACCTCTAGAGTTGGAAAATATTCATAATGTTTTTCACATTTCGGTGTTACGACCATATAAACCCGATTACAAGCACGTAATCGAGTACGAACCGTTGCAGTTCGAGAAAGATTTAACTTATGAAGAGGTTCCTATCCAGATAGTCGACAGGAAAGAACAAGTGCTCAGGAATAAAGTGATACCTTCTGTGAAGGTGATATAGAGAAACCACAACGCTGAAGAAGCAACGTGGGAACTCGAAGAGAAAATGTTGAAAGAATACCCTGAGTTATTTGTTTAATCTGTGTCTTCGATTCTGAGGACAGAATCTTTGTAAGTAGGGAAGAATGTAGCGAATGTGTTGTTTGAGTTGTGATTCTGAGGACAGAATCCTTTTAAGAGGGGAATGATGTAACATTCCATATTTTTTTAATGTAAGTTATAAATATTTATTGGTTTATATAAATATTTATTGGATATGTTATTGTTGAATAAATAATTGTTCAATTTGAGTGAGGTGGTTTATTTAATTATTTGTTGAATAAATAATTAAATATTAAATATTAAATATTTATTGGCAATATTAAATATTTATTGAATTATATGACAATTTGAGTTGATGTGATTTAATTAATTATTTGTTGAGTAAATAATTAAGGAGCTAAATAAATTAATTATTATGAGATTTTATAATAATGGAGTTTAATTTAATAAGCTAGAGAGCTTATAATGATTTTAAATAAATAATAATATTTAAATGAGAAATTGTAGTTTGAAATATTAGTTGATTAAATGAAATTATAATTGTAAAAAGAATTATAATTGTTTATGTGTTAAAGTAATTTAATAGATTAATGTTTAATTGATTTATTAATTTAATAAAGGTGTGACTAATAACCTTGCTATAAAGGAGTTATTAAAATAAAAAAAAATGGTTTAATTTAGTTTTGCCAAACAAGGTTTAAGTATATTAATTCTTTAATTTTTAAATGGATTGCCAAACAAAGCCTTATGGCTTTTGAATTTAAATTATTAGTTAAATAAATAAATAAATAATATATATATATATATATATATATATATATATATATATATATATATATATATATATATATATATATATATATATATATATTTGGTAACTGATATATTATTAGGGTAATAAGAGTGGCGTCGGTTTTATGTGTTTTAAAAACATACGTTGGCTTTTATTTTAAAATTACGTATATTGTTTTGGCTTAAGCCTAATGAAAATAGAAGTTGTCTGAGAAAGATTTCAGAGATAGTGTGAGAGAGAGCCAGAGAGAGAGGAAAGTTCTGAGATTATCTAGCTTTTGATAGTGAATAACAAAGTTTTCTTAACAACAAAAGGTATGTTTTATAAACCTTATTGTATATGTTTTATATTACAGCTATGTGAATTTGTATGTCTCTGTGTTCTTCTTTTTCATTGTGTATAAAGTTTTACAAAATTATCTGTAAAACATGTACTAGAATTGGTTATGATGTTACATGTTTTTATTGTTATAATTGTTATAGTTAGCATATATATATGTGTGTTATATGCTAAATTACGTATTCAAGAAATGAATTTTTCACAGTGAAAAACATGTATGAATCGTATATTTGCGAAATAACAAAATTGGTATGTGATTATGCAAATTGTGAGCTAATACTGAGAAATTGAACTACACATGTGAATTGATTTATATGTTGGCATACTTATATTTCAAATGAATCAAATTTGGTTGATAACAGTAGAATTTCAATTCACTGTATTTTTTTTATCTGTCAACCATGGAGTTTTGATCTAATAACAGTGTTTCAAAGAATTAGCCTATGATATTGTTAATTAGTGGTTAGTAATTGGTATATTGATGATCGTTAACTTTTATGTGTAATTTTCATGAAGTTATACATGTGTTAGATGCCATTGGTCGATAAAAATAATTTAGACAGTAGCTTTGCTCTGTCTTTCGGGGGTTGGTTCTGTGAGTTTCGGCGCCCCAGCGTCAAAATTCACGCCCCAGCGCCAAATCTCGCGCCCTGGCGCCAAGGTTCGCGCCCCAGCGTCAAAAATGGGCCCGTAGCTCGCGCCCAGCGCTGAAGCTCGCGCCCCAGCGCTGATGCTCGCTCCCCAGCGCCATATCTCGCGCCCCAGCACCGTAGCTCGCGCCCCAGCGCCACTGTTCCGCGCCCCGGCGCCGGAAAAGTGACCTAGTTGGGCAGTTTTGACCTCCTGTAGTAAAATGGCCATAACGTTTTCATACGAACTCCGATTTAGGTAATTCAAGATGATTTGGAAAGAGGAAGAGTAGACCTACAACTTTCATTCTTTAAGTTTTTTAATTTTAGGTCCGTAACAGTAGTCAAAATGGCCATCTTTAGGACTGTAGTGTATTTAGAGCCAATCGGAGGGCGTCGGGATGCACGAATGCAAGTGCAACCCTTTGGGTATTAGTATAACTTAATGATAACATGTTGGACATGTATTAGGATGTTGTATCAAGTTGTGAATGTACATGTGGTGCAATGGCATGATCATTTAGGTAGTTGTAATAAAGCTAAAAAGTAATGTTCATGAAAGATGTGCTGTTGTTTAAACTTAAACTTAGTTAGTAGCTATACTAAGAGTAATAAAGGAATTCATAAAGGTAATGTTAGTGTAACTAATGTGTATTGTCAATGCATATGGTATGTGTAGGACTTGGGGTGAACGTGAATAGTAATTGTTTAACCTACACGCGAGGCAAGTTCCCTAACCCTTTCTACTTTATTATTCAGCAAGGTTACTTTTCACTGTTATGTTATACTTATGCAAGTTCTCTAACTCAAAACTTCATTGTGCAAGTTTGAATTCGTTAAACACATTATCGCTTTAATTCCAGTTCAATTGTACAAATTGCTAACTTTACACTTTCGTAGAGTTAGATTGTTTATTGTTGATTAAGCTCGTGTATCTATTGGTTTATGAGGATGCATGTTATGATTATTCCATGATTATGCTATTAAATTATTCTTAAAGCATGATGTTAGTTTATAAATATCAATTCAACTATGATTATTCCATAGTATACAGTTATGTTGTTTGTAATCAACTAACCCTTAGTTGATTACCGTTGAATTCTAAATTACCCTGTGATGTATCCAAACCAAACTCACTTTGGTACGGACTTGTATTCTAAATACTGAGAAGAACAACTCTTTTATAAGAGGTTACGCTTAGCGTTGAAATGATTGTGCACAATACATTGTACGAAGGGTTGATCCCCCTAAGTACGTGAAGTCCTTATAGTCTTATGACTGTTAAAGTTTAAGTTGAAAAAT
Source organism: Panax notoginseng (assembly GCA_016801055.1). Taxonomy (NCBI): domain Eukaryota; kingdom Viridiplantae; phylum Streptophyta; class Magnoliopsida; order Apiales; family Araliaceae; genus Panax; species Panax notoginseng. Next base: position 72,613,575 of record CM029023.1, read on the forward strand.
TACTTATAACTGTGGACATGATTCGTGGTCATTAGACCCTCAGTAATTGATTAAAGTTTTTAAAAAATAATAGAATTTATTGTTCAGTTCTATTAAACCTAATGTTGGTACATGATGTAAAGTTAACTGATTTACTTATTATTATTTCAAGTGGGCCTTGTTTGCTCACTCTTGCCTGTAAAATTTCTTACAGCTAAGGTTGAAACTGGTGATATACCTAGCACCAGTAAAGGGAAAGGAAAGATTAAGCAATGCTAAAGACCTGTAATAGTTAGACAGATTATTTTTAGACTTTGTTTAAAGATTGTAAAGAAGTTTATATTAATTTATTTTCCGCATGAATGAATGTTTGTAAAGGTTAGATAACCTGGGAGATTTTTATTTAAGTTTAATCCTGTATGGGCAGGTTTTATTTATTCAATTTTATCAATTGGGTAGTTAGTAATGAATGTTTTAATTACGTGAACACCAAATCTTGAGGAAATGAAGTACCAGGATTTGGGGGTGTCACACTATTCAAACTCTGGAAGATTTATTAAAACTCTGTGTCCTTGACTTCAAGGGAAGTTGGGACAAGTTCTTATCATTGGTGGAGTTTTCCTACAACAACAGTTATCAAGCAAGTATGGGTATGGCTCCATTTGAAGCGTTGTATGGAAAAAAGTGTCGTTCTCCAGTATGCTGGGATGAGGGGGGTGAAGCAACGTTGTTGGGACCAGAGTTGGTATGTATGACTACAGAAAAGATTCAAACGATCCGACAACGTATAAAAACCTCACAAGATCGACAAAATAGTTATGCTTATCTCCATCGAAAGGATGTGGAATTTGATATAGGAGATCATGTGTTCTTGCGTGTTGCTCCATGGAAAGGAGTTACGAGATTTGGAAAGAGAGGAAAGCTCAATCCTCGATTCATCGGCCCATTTTTAATCCTCGATCGAGCAGGAACTGTGGCTTATAGACTTGCTTTACCGCCAAGTATGTCTCGTGTTTATAACGTTTTTCACATATCCATGCTACATAAATATGTGGAAGACTCGAACTATATTATTGAGTTGGAACCGGACGAAATAGCGGAAGATTTGACGTATGTAGAGGTTCCTGTTCAAATCTTGGATAGGAAGGAACATATTCTATGCACCAAGGTTATACCTCAAGTCAAAGTTTTGTGGAGAAACCACGATGTTGAGGAAATGACTTGGGAGTTAGAATCTGAAATGAAATCAAGGTATCCTTACCTCTTCGACATACCATGTACGTACCCTAATTTCGAGGGTGAAATTTCATAAGAATGGGAGGTTGTAAGACCCCAACTTTTATAAATAAAGATGAATTTCTATAAATATCATTTTTGAATATTATGGAGTTAATTTGATATAATGTTCTAGTTGTGGGTAATATTTATAAATTTTACAAAGTACGCAAGTTGTTATATAATATTCGATTGGTCGGAGAATATTCATTTTAACAGGGAATATTCGTACAAAGGCGCAATCATTGGTGGACCCCACAGCAAAATTATTGTCGGACGGAGAAAACGACAAAAATATTTTATTATAAATAACGGCAGAAGTTTTACCGTTGATACTGTTGAACTACTCGGTAGTAAAAGTACAGTAATACGTGTGGTTGTATAGTAGCACACGATATTGATTATTAATGCTTATGTGAGAAGTCACTTAGTTTGATTCAATTATTATCATTTAATAATATGAATTATTTAGCGATAACAAAGTTTTGTTTTATTCGTATTATTAACGTAATAAAACAGAAACATCTTTTTTATATAAAACAGAATACTTTATTAAAGTTATTCTATAAATATAATATATTTTATTTTATTTAAAAGATTTTTCTTTAAATATGGACCGTCAGATTAAAGTAAATTAATTTGGACCGTTCATGGATTAGTTACTATGCATTCTATTTTTCTATAAATAGCAGCTCATTCCTTCATTATTTCTTACGAATTCACTGAAACCCTTTAGAGAGATAAACTATAGAGAGAAAGAAGAAAAGTATTCTGCTACTTCACTACTCATATATCTAGTACTCTTCTTCATAAGGTAGGGAATATTATTTCTTTTATATTCATGAAGAGAACTTCTGTTATTCCATTCTTTATTATTCTGTTGGAATAACCAGTATACGCGGACTTCCCTATACTTGGTGAAATTCTCCTGTTATTTTTTTCTTTATTATTCTGTTGGAACATCTTGTCGGTGCGAATTTTGCCTGACCTGGTTCCGTCTTTATTATTCTATTGGAACATCATGTATGTGCGTTCTACGCCGGACCTGGTTCCGTCTTTATTATTCTGTCAGAATATCTTGTCTGTGCGTTCTACGCCGGACCTAGTTCCCTCTTTATTATTCTGTCGGAATATCCTATCTGTGCGTTCTACGCCGGACCTGGTTTCATTATTATTATTCTGTTTAGAATAACCTGTCTGTGCGGTCTATCGCATGCCTGGTGATTTCTTTTGATATTCCATTCTTTATTATACTTAGTTGGTTAAAACTTTGACTTCTATACTCCATGAAATTAGTGGAATATCTTTGATATTTGCGCTTCATCTAGTATCTTTTCATGAAAATATTCTTCTAAGCATTCTTAAAATTTACTCCACAAAGCAGTATCATGTTGACAATTTGGACGTTATTAATTCATGGATAAATTAATTCTTGAACTTGTTTTATTGAATTCTTATATCATTGTCATCATCCTCATGTTTATATTATGTTGAAAGTCATCTCTGGCCTATAGTGCATAGATGTACTTGGTATGATTATGACCAGGAATTATTCGGTATAATCATGACCGTAATGTTACAAATGATGTGGTAAAAGTCCTCATTGGCCCGTAGTGCGTTGATGGACAGTTGTTGGCATGATCATGACCATTAATGAATATACAAATATTCTTGGCCCGTAGTGCATGGATAATTGTGGTCGTTATACTAAAGAATATCCTTGGCTGTAGTGCAGGGGTGATTCGATGATGTGGATTAATTATTAAGCCGAGCCTCAGCGATAACAGTGATGAAAAACCTTTTTAATCATAAAAGATAGTAGATTTTATTCTCTACTTGACTCTTTTAATGGATTGCTTGTTCCACTACAGTTAAACTTGATGTTTGTTATATTTTATCAGTTTAACACTGTTGAAGGCTAATGATAATTTATTCTGCATTATCTTAGTCCTAATATTTTTCTACTAGGCTAGTTGAGCTCACCCTTTCTTTCACTGTTCTCTTCAAGAAATGAGAACATAGCTGGGACGAGTCGGAGAACAGAGTGATGGTCTTAGATGGTGCATTAGTAGTCCTCACTATTCTGTGAAATAGTGTGGTAATAATTGTAATGAGGACTCCTTTTGAGTTTTTATACTCTCTAGTAGATAATATTTGTATTCAAACTCACAGGCTATGTTTGGTAGTATTGTACACTACAGCTGTATTTGTATTATGTACTTTATATCTAACGACTCAAGATAGGTGATGTATACCTATTTTTGGGGCGTCACAGTTGGTATCAAAGCTTAGGGATATGATCCCTGGCTAAGATGTGAGAATAGAACTAGGAGGGGAGAGACGGGGAATTCCTTCGCTAGTATGACCTACCTAGGTTTATTTGGTATTTAATTGGTCGGTCAAAATATAGGGATAATATGTTACATATCAATTAAATTTTGTTTTGTGGCAGTATCTGAAAATGACATCTGAGAATGTTGAGAATAGCAATGGAGCACAAGCGACCGTTGATTCACCACATATCAATAATCGGGATAATGTGCATCGGGAAGGCGACAACCCTCATGCAAACAACAACACTGACCAAATAATGAATGATGGAATGTTCAGAAGCTTTATGCAGTTCATGCAATAGCAGGGGATGGAGGCTCCTGTCCAAAATGTAGGTGGAAACATTGAAAACTCTCAGACGGTCACCGCTAAACAGTTCAAGGAGCTAGGACCACCGGAGTTTATTGGAGAGCCAAAACCACTTAAGGCGGAGACGTGGATAAAGCAGATCACCAAGATATTTGATGTCTTGGGATGCGTCGAGGAGCAAAAGATTCCCTTTGCCACCTTTATGTTGCGAGGAGAGGCAGATTACTGGTGGGAATCGGTAAAGCGTACTGAACCTGCTGCACTGAAGATGTCTTGGGAGAAGTTTCATGAACTGTTCAACGACAAGTACTTTCCCGAAAGTATTCGTCACATAAAAGAGGTAGAGTTCATCAAGTTGGAGCAGAATAATATGACCGTGTCGTAGTACGAAGCCAAGTTTGCCGAGTTGTCCCGGTTTGCGTCCCACCTGGTGGATAATAAAGAGAGAATGACGCAGATGTTTTTTAGAGGTTTGAAGCCAAAGATACGTCAACATCTTATTTCTCATAAATTGTGTTTGTATTCAGATGTTGTGAATAGGGCTCAGTTAGTGGAGCGCGATAACGAGTCAACGCAACCAAAAGAGAGTACCCGGCAAAATGATAATACAAGTGAGAGCAGTCATTGAAGCAGTGACAACAAGCGTAGAGGGAATCAACAGGCCAAAAATGGTAACCACTTCAGTGGTAATCAGGGCCAAAATAATAAGAATGGACATTTCAAGAAGAGGAGATTCAACAATGATGGAAAGACATCAGCACCAGCAACCGTTGTTAAGGAAGGAGAACGACCACCTATCATATGTTTCAAATACGGAGGGGAGGGACACATCAGTCCAAACTGTGCGATGCCGTCCAAAGCATGTTATAATTGTGGAAGAGAAGGTCATTTAGCTTGATTTTGTCATTTATCGAAAACAAGTTCATCTAGGATGGAGGCACCAAAGGCCGTCCCAGAAAAGTCAAAGCAGGTAGTGTGACAACCCGGAAAATCGGATTGTCAAGAATTTAAGTTAAAGAATTAGTTATTAATAAAATGAATTTTTATTAATACTATTCTATGCTATATGTTCCTTAATCGTTCTATAACCTAGAATGATTATTAATCGGGAGGATTCTAGCTACGAGCTAGACTGAACGAGTAAGAATTTTCAAGACGAAAATAAAAGTTTTCCGGGAATAAAATATTTTCGGGGAAAAAGACGAAATATGCACTATTCATCCGTTTCTGCTCGGAGATTTATTTTGAAATTCCGAGAAGTTTTTGATTGTGTGAAATCTTAAGACGTGATGGAATATTCAATAATATTTCAGTTATGGCAAAAACGAAGTTTTCGCCTGCGGACTCAAAACCTAAGGGTTAGGGAAAGTGAGTTCCGAGAATGTTATGAGTACGTATAATAACTAGGGTTATTATGCGTGAGAAATACGAGTATGATACGAGTTATTATACGAGTATATTACGAAGATTAGTACGACGTATAATACGAATATCGTACGAACAATATACGAAGAGAATACGAGCATACGAGAATGGAATGCGTAGAATACGATTAGTCTTAATGGACTTTGTGTTCATAGACTTTTGTAGAATGCAATTGGACTTGGATTATGTCAAGCCCAATGATTTGTGAAGTTAAGCCCAAGTTAGGCCCACTAAGAATGAGGGTTAAGGCCCAAACCAAGAAAACAAACCGCGGATCGAACCGATGAGTAAACGAATGGGTAAGAACCATTGGGGAAACCCATGGGGTGACCCATGGGCATGTGGGCCGGCCACTTGGCCACCAAGTAAGGGTGGTGGCCAAGTTAACTTGGTTGCAAAGTTTGGAATAATAAGGAGATGGGGGCGAAATGACTATTTGCCCTTAGCTTTGGTTTTCTATAAATAGAAACCTAGAATTTCATTTTCTAGGATTTTTGAAAATCCTACCTTGAGAGAGATAGAGAGAGCTCGGTTGGGAGAGAAGAGGAAGAGCATGATCATGAACGCTCGGATCAAAAGTGATCGTGAAATAGAAAAGCTAGCAAATCACCGGCTTTGTCTAACGGAAGAGAAATAAAGAAGAACGGTAATCCGAACCCTAGTTTCTTCTACTATTTTCTTTAAGTTTAATATGTTTAAAACATAACTTAATGAGAATAAGGAGTAAAAGATGTTAGTAATGATTTCATATGGTTGAAATCATGAGAAAATAAGAAATGAGAAATAAGAAATTTAGTTTATAAATTTCTTAAGCAAGTATAAGATTCGTGAGGATTTTGAGCGATCCGAATGAATATTATGAACGAGTAGGTGAATTAAGTAAGGAATGGTGTTATATAACATCAAATTCCAAGAAAAAGTGAAATCGTAATCCAAAATATCGATTAAAAACGAAGAACACGAAGAACACGCGAAGAACGCGTAGAACGTTGTTGATGGACAAATTTAAAACCATCGTAGTGTAAATGTTGCTGATGGACAAGTTTAAAACCATCGTGTATAAGTTAGTTGCTTCTTGCTTGGTTAGGAGCGTTAGAAACGTTCATGAAGAACGGATTTAAATTGAGCTATAACGAAGTTATGGCGAAATTTTCGTAAAAGACGAACGAGAATTTGAAAGTTAGTAAATGAACCCGAACGTGTGGGGTTTCATAAGAATGTAAGAGAACGTATAAAACGTGAGTCGTGGACTCAAGAACGAACGAATTTCGAGTTCGGATGACCGAATTACGGACGAACGAACGAAAAACGTTAAAAGCGTAAAATGAACGAAGGTTTAAGATTAAGCCAATTGAATGGTATGTTAACGGATCCAGAATGAAGTTCTGTCCAAGGCATATTAAAGTGCGTAAGATAAGAAAGAGAATGGCTTTGGAACGACCTCGTTCCGAGTTATAACGAAGAAGTTATGAGATCGTAAAGTAAGCATCTCAAACTTGATTCAACACTTAGAAAAATTTTCTAGGTTTTTGTCTTGGCGCCGCAGCGCGAGAAGGGGCGCCTCAGCGCGAGCTCAGCCATACACTTCTGGAGAGTGGCACCGCAGCGCGAGAGGAAAAGAAGGACTTGGCGCCGCAGTGCCAGGCCGGAAAGAGAAGAGAGAGAAGTAGCTCGCGCCGCAGCGTGAGAGGAAAGGAAGGGCAAGTAACAGGGCCAGTGCATAGCAATGCCCAGAAATGAGATTTTTAGTTCTCAGATACTGGGGGATGTGCAAGAAAGAAGTATGAACATATATTTCATGTAATGTAACACTTAGTCAAGTATTTTAAACCTTTAGCAAAGGTTGAACGAAAAGATTAAACGAGAATAAAAGACAAAGAATGTTGATGCGGGTTACGGAACCGATGTCCGGGGGCCGTAGTCGTGATAAACGAATGTGAGGGATTGCTATGGTTGTGATTCCTTAGACGTTGGTTGACGATGTTAATGTATAACATTTTGATGTTATGACATGGCAATGAGAGATGAATGTAAAGCTTATAGACTCTATGAACGCAATGTAGTTACAATGAACGATCGGTCTTAGCATACAACGAACGGTATGGCTTCGACATTAAGAAAGAATAATGAACATGGGGTTCATGGGATGGATAATGATGAAAGTAATTGAAACCTTGAGTAAAGGTTGAATGAGAGATTAAAAGACGAACAAGTAAAACGTTGAATACGTAAACGATCCTTGTGAATTGTATTCGCGTTGGACAAACGTTCTAAGTATACCGTGGTTGTATGACATAGACGTTGATGAAGGTAGTAAGTAAGATACGAATGGTATCAAGAGAGCCGTAACGAACGGTAATAAGATTACTGAAAGCCGAATATAAGTCGGGTGAGAATGATAGAATGAAAAGTAAGCGCTGAACACTTTAACTAGCGTAAGGGTTGAGTGTAAGCGAGTGTTAAACGGGCAGAACCTACACCCTGTGTATGGTTTAACCGTAATATAATGAAGAATGTTGATTAACCGTGAACAGTGAAGAAACTAAATTGGAGATAATAACGTATAACGTTAAGAAGCCGAGTTAATAAGTATAACTTGGACAATGTTCCGAGTTGAGGGAACCGGACGTTGTAAGATATGAATAAGCTCATATGAAATGTTTAACGCTATGGTCTCATAGTATTGATAATGAATGATCGTTCCGAGTATATAAAAGATTGTATGACTTAGGCAATAAAGAATGATTCCTGAGGTATGGCATTTAGTTGCCAGAAAGCCATAAGGAATAAGAAGTTGACTTAACGAACATTATAGTTTAATGGTTCGGATAAGTTAAGGTAAGTTAGGTTGTAGTACAATTGTAACCTTTGATGGTTGACATATGGGAGCTGGGCTAAACAATTCCTTCAGAGAGCGAAGGTATATACAAAACTGGCAACCGATCTAACTCACTGTGTGGGCAATGTAGATGAGACGGAAACTTGTTTGTTGGTTGTTTGTGGGAAACCACTCAGAGTACCATATGGACTACTAGCAGAAAAGCAATGTGTGCTGAGTCCTAGAGAAGTATAAGAAGAAGATAAGAATGTGAATCATCAAAGATGATGAACGTGTTGAGTAAGACATCTCTGAATGTCATGAAGCCGTAAACCGGTAGTAAAGAAAGTTAGTCGCGTAAACTTAAATTACAATAGCGCGAACCTTAAGAAGTAAAGTTAAGTAAACCAATGCGTAAGTCAAGTATATGACTAATTGGTGTACTTGTTATTTCCTTATTTGTTATATAGGGTTTTGGAATAAGCATTTCAGCGTAAACTGTAAGCTGTAGCTATGCGTAAGGCAGGTTTCCTAACTTCATTCATATTTTAAATGAATGCTAGTTTTTAAAACTTCTCAGATGTTAAACTTGAGAGGTTTTGTCTATGTGTGAATGTGCGATATTTGTACAAGATGGTAGTATGTACGAGGTCTTGAGCCACAATGTGAGCACTTCGGTGTTTATATGAGATGAGCTGTTTTGTGATCGAACTGTTCAATACAAGTATGTTTGGTTTATACATGAACCGTTATTATTAAGTCTGTGCTATTGATTCTAGCCAGACCGATTGTGCATGAAATAAAGTAGAGAATGAAAGTATTTCAAAGTGCATGTGACTAATGTTTTAAAATGATAGGAATCAAGACTATTCCTATTATTCAAGCTGCTTCATAACCTTTGTTCGGTTATTGAAATTCTGAAGAATGTTTACACTCTTGAAGTTGTTTGTTCAACTGTTATGACTTGCTGGGCAATTGAATGCTCACACTTGCTTTAAATAAAAACATTTTTCAGTGAACGATGTTAAAAAGAACTTAAGGACCCCGTAAAGATCAAGCTGAGCGGTATTCAGACGAAGTGCCATTCATTATATGAATGTGCGTGAAGAGCAAGTAAAGACTCGTAATATAGAATGATAGAATTAAACTATAGACTAGTTTAATGAACAGTTATGAATCCTTTGTGACGGATGAAAGTCACTCGTGTGAGATGTAAATAATAATGTAATTATCATTATTTGTAATGAAAGAGGTTTTGTGGTTATAGAACCTGGGATTTTAGAATATATATGTTATTATATTTTAGTATATAATGATGTATGTTTGGAAGAAAATGGGATAGTGACGTACGAAATCTGGATGTGAAAATAGACCGAATTTCGGGGCGTTACAGGTAGTGCAAGGGAGAGCGTTTGTTGTGACCTCCCAGAAAGCAAGGAACACAAATGAGGTCATCACGAGTAAGCTTATCATAAATTCTAGCGAATTCTATACCTTATTTAATACCGGTTCTACCCATTCTTTTATTTCTCCTACTTGCGCTCAATGATTAAATTTGACTCTGGAAAAATTAGACTTTGACTTATCTGTGAAAACTCCGTTGGGAGAAACCTTCATTACATCCACTATTTATAAATCTTGTTTGGTTCAAATCGATACCCTCATATTACCTGTCGATCTTATTTCATTGAAAATACTTGCATTTGACGTGATTCTAGGGATTGATTGGTTAACTACTCATCATGCTAAAATTGATTGTTTTCGTAAGGTTGTTAGTTTTCATATTCCTAATCAACCTATTATGCGAATTCAAGTGACCAAACCATTAAAATCAATTAATGTCATCTCAAGCCATAAATATATTCGTTTATTGAAAAACGGATGTAAAGCTTTCTTAGCTTATGTCACGGATCTAAATAAGAATATGTCAGTTTTGAATGATATTTCTATTGTTAATAAATTCCCTGACGTATTCCCTGAAGAACTTCCTGGCCTACCCCCAGAGTGTGAAATTAAATTTTGTATCGACCTTGAACCCGGTATAAAACCCATTTCCAAAGCCCTATATCGAATGGCTCTTATTGAACTTCAGGAGTTAAAGATCCAACTGTAGGAATTGTTAGACATTGGCTTTATTCGTCCTAGTACTTCTCCTTGGAGTGCTCCTGTTCTATTCGTGAAGAAGAAAGATGGAAGTATGCGACTTTGTATTGATTATCGGGAGTGGAATCATGTCACCATCAAAAATAGGTACCCATTGCCACGTATTGATGACCTGTTTGACCAGTTACAAGGAGCCAAATTCTTTTCAAAGATCGATCTTCATTCTGGATATCATCAGCTGAGGGTTAGAACTGAGGATATTCCAAAGACTGCCTTCAGAACTCGGTACGGGCATTATGAATTTCTAGTCATGTCCTTTGGATTGACTAATGCTCCTGCTGCCTTCATGGATATGATGAACCGAGTATTCAAGGAATATTTGGATCACTTTGTGGTCGTCTTTATTGATGACATCCTTATTTATTCCAAAAGCCGTGAAGATCATGAACAACACTTGAGACTGGTACTCCAAAAGCTTCGTGAATACAAGCTTTATGCCAAGTTGAAGAAATGCGAGTTCTGGCTGGAGGAGGTAGCATTCCTTGGGCATGTAGTATCAAGACATGGAATATCTATTGACCCGGCAAAGATTGAAGCAATTCAAAGTTGGGAGCAACCTAATTCAGTGACCGAAGTACGTAGCTTTTTTGGTTTAGCTAGTTATTATCGGAGATTCGTGGAAGGATTTTCTCGAATCACTACTCCATTAACTCAGTTGACTCAGAAAGATATAAAGTTCGGTTTGAACGAAGAATGTGAGAAGAGTTTTCAAGAACTCAAGAGGAGACTCATTTCAGCACCTGTTCAGACAATACCATCTGGCTCGGAGGGATTTTTCATCTACAGTGATGCTTCGAGCAAAGGATTGGGATGTGTTCTCATGCAGTATGGGAAAGTCATAGCATATGACTCGCGACAACTCAAAGAATATGAGAGGAATTATCCTACTCATGATCTAGAGTTGGCAGTTGTTGTCTTTTCACTTAAAATTTGGAGGCATTACTTGTACGGAGAGAAGGTGGGGATCTTTACGGATCATAAAAGCCTCAAATATTTCTTCACTCAAAAGGAACTCAACATGAGACAACGACGTTGGCTTGAGCTGTTGAAAGATTATTATTGTGACGCCCCCAAAATAGGTATACAACACCCATTCTGAGTCGCCAAATACATGGTACAGAAAACAAACTATAACTTCAATAATACAATTGTCTTGCAAAATACGACAACACATACTGTGAGTTTAAATACAAATATTGTCTTCTAGACAATATCCACACTCAAATAAGTCCTCGTTACAATTATTCAAACACTATTTTACAGAAATAGTGAGGACTGCTAAAACATCTTTCTAGAACCATCACTCCGTACCCCGACTAGTTCCTGCTATGTTCTCACCTCCTGAGAAGAAAAAATGGAACAAAAAGGAAAAGGGTGAGCTCAACTAGCCCAGTAAAGAATATTATGACTAAGATAATATACAAACAAATTATCGTTAGTCTTCAACAGGGAAAAATCTGATAGAATATAATCGACAACAAGTTTTAGATCAACAACTGCAGCGGAAACAGCAAACCATTAGAAGAGTCAAGTAGAGAAAGAATTCTACTATCTTCTAAGATTTAAAAGTCCATCATCAATATTTTATCCCTGTAACATCAATTAATAATCATCTTTATCCAAATATTCATCTTTGCACTACAGGCCAAAGATATTCATTTGTATCACCTGTCGGTCATGTTCATCTCAACACCTGTTCATCTTTGCACTACAGGCCAAAGATATTCATCAAGTAATCATACATCTTTGCACTACAGGCCAAAGATATTCAGTAATATCATCATTTAGGACTGAGGATGATGAAAAATATCTTAAAGAGAACGAATCCAGTGAGACAGAAGGACAAATAGTAGGGATTCGTATAACAGTTTATCCAAGATCAATAATACTTCATAATAATAAATTGTGAAGCAGAATTCAAAAATAAAGATCAAAACATGGATACAATCAAAGATAGTAACCATAATAGACATCTTGGACAAAAAGAGAAAATTTTATTTTTCGGTGAATAGTGCCGTATTCGTGAATAGTACCGTATACGTGAATAGTGCCGTATACGTAAATAGTAACCCCGACACAAAAAGTTTAAAATTTGATAAAAACTCATATCAATATTTCAGCATAATGATATTGAAGAAAATAATATCATTAAGAAGAAAATAATATCCCTTACCTCAAAATATCAGTACTTCTGGTCGGAATACCGGTATAAGGCTGAAAGAAACTTGCTCTGATGAATAGAAACTCTCAAAATATCTAAATACTCACAAAATACACTCAATAATCTAGAGAGAGAAAGAGAGAAAACTTGTTTCTGGTGTGATTTTCAATTCTAACTTAGCCCTCTATTTATAGGAAAATTTTGGTAGGTTTGACCTGCAACCTGATGGCTTTACCTGCTACTATTCCCACCCACCACATTTGAAATATAATTCAGCACATTTCTTCACCAACCACAAGTGGGGCCCACCAATTCTAGAATTTTCCACCAAAATGATAAACTCCGAAAATTCAACAATTTCTGAACCAGTCATCTTGTAAAATTCGTAATAAATCATACGTTCATTTTTAACGGTTCAAAATTTGTGGGCATATACTCAACTTATATATGTATAACATATCCAAAAATTACCACGATCCAACGGTCGGATTAAAAATTATAACCCCCGCAAAATATCTCAAAAACCCTGATTTTTAATACCTCCATTCTGACAAAAATACGGATAAAAATCTCAACATTAACTCCTTCATTTTTAACCACAAAAATATATTCCTCATTTATATCTACATAAAATAAATATTTTCTTATCATATGAATCAATAATTAATTATTCACAAATAATATTACAGAATCACATTTATGACAACCAGGCCGTTCCCAGGAAAGAGGGGGCTTTCCAATAAGGATTTTTCCTTACTGGCGCGCAATTAGATGACCAAACCTCTCCTTAGACAGAACTTTCTAGACATTGCCAATAATGTTATCTAATAATATTATTCAAATAATATGAATTATTGATCTGATAATGGAAAATACTGTGCACAACAATTATTGAAACAACAATAATATAAAATATCAACGCAGCAATTATTGAATCAATAAAATAAAATATTGAATAATAACTACTGTAACAATTATTGAGTAGTGCCTTCTTACGTAAGAATCAATAATTGGTGCAATACCGTGTGCTACTGTATTTTAACCACCGGGTATTCCAACAGTATTAACGGTAACAACTACGCCGTTATTTATAAACAACTTATACTTGTCGTTTTCTTCATCCAATCGCTTTCCGTTATGGGGCCCACACAAGGCTGCGCCGTCGTACGAATATTCCCCGACAGCAAGAATATTCCACAACCAAACGAATATTCCCCGACAAAATGAATATTTTATAACCACTTGCTTATTTTGTAAAATTTGCACATTTCACCCACAACCAAAGTATTATATCAAATTAACCCCTTATTATTCACAATAATATTTAAAGAAAATTTGATTTTATTCATTAATAAGTTGGGGTCTTACAACCTCCCCTCCTTATGAAATTTCGTCCTCGGAATTGACGTACGTACCTGATGTTTCAAAAAGGTGAGGATACCTCGCTTTCATTTCTGATTCCAACTCCCAGGTCATTTCTTCAATAGCATGGTTTCTCCACAAAACCTTAACTTGTGGTATAACCTTCGTGCGTAGGACATGCTCTTTCCTATCCAAGATCTTAACAGGTACCTCCTCGTACGTTAAATCTTCAGCTATCTCGTCTGGTTCTAACTCAATAATGTGGTTCGGGTCTTTAACATATTTACGAAGCATAGATATGTGAAAAACATTATGAACACGAGACATGCTTGGAGGTAATGCGAGTCTATATGCCACATTTCCTATTCGCTCAAGAATCTCAAATGGACCAACAAATCTTGGATTGAGCTTTCCTCTCTTCCCAAATCTTGTAACTCCCTTCCATGGTGCAACACGTAACAATACATGATCCCCAATATTAAATTCCACGTCCTTCCGATGAAGATCCGCATAACTCTTTTGTCGATCCTGTGCCGTTTGTATACGTTGTCGAATCGTTTGGATCTTCTCTGTAGTAATGCGTACCAATTCTGGTCCCAACAATGTTGCTTCACCCACCTCGTCCCAGCATACTGGAGAACGACATTTTCTTCCATACAACGCCTCAAATGGAGCCATACCTATGCTCACCTGATAACTGTTGTTGTAGGAGAATTCCACCAATGGTAGGTACTTATCCCAACTCCCTTTGAGATCTAAGACACAAAGTCTTAATAGATCTTCAAGAGTTTGAATAGTCCTCTCTGATTGTCCGTCCGTTTGAGGATGGTATGCTGAACTGAATCGTAAATCCGTGCCCATAGCTTTCTGCAAGCTAACCCAAAATCGTGAAGTGAATCTTGGGTCACGATCCGAAACTATGGATACTGGCATGCCATGCAATCTCACAATCTCGTTCACATACATACTAGCAAGACGTTCAAGGGAATAAGTCTCACGTATCGGTAAGAAATGAGCGGACTTGGTTAATCTATCAACAATAACCCAAATCGCATCTATGCCTTGAGAAACCTTGGGAAGACCCGTAACAAAATCCATAGTAATGTGTTCCCACTTCCATTTCGGGATCTCAAGTGGTTGCAATGGACCCTTTGGCACTTGATGCTCCGCCTTTACACGTTGACAAGTTAAACACCTCGAGATAAACTCCGCGATCTCTCTTTTCATATTGCTCCACCAAAATGTATGTCGAAGATCGTGATACATTTTGGTACTCCCAGGATGGATTGCAAACGGTGTGTTGTGTGCCTCCATCATTATTCTATGCTTCAAGTCAAAATCGTTAGGAACACAAAGTCTGGAGTTGACTCGAAGTATTCCTTCTTCATCGATTCTTGCTTCTGGAATAGCACCTTCTTGCACTTTCTTCTTCATACGCATCAGCTCCATGTCCGTAGCTTGAGCAGCTTTAACTTTATCGATTAAAGTCGGTTCTACTCGTATATTTGATATCATCATGTGGGTACTTGGAGCCTTCATCTCTATCTCCATCCTTTGCAAGTCATACAAAATGGGCCTTTGTGTTAAAAACATTGCACTCGTACCCGCATATGATCTTCTACTCAATGCGTCAGCTACTACGTTTGCTTTTCCAGGATGATATTGGATGGTATGATCGTAATCTTTCAACAGCTCAAGCCAACGTCGTTGCCGCATGTTGAGTTCCTTTTGGGTGAAGAAATATTTGAGGCTTTTATGATCTGTATAGATCTCCACTTTCTCCCCATACAGGTAGTGTCTCCAGATCTTCAACGCAAAAACGACTGCTGCCAACTCCAAATCATGAGTAGGATAATTCCTCTCATATTCTTTGAGTTGTCGTGAGGCATAGGCTATGACTTTCCCATGTTGCATGAGAACACATCCTAACCCTTTGCCTGAAGCATCGATGTAGATAACAAATCCATCCGAACCAGATGGTATTGTCAAAACAGGTGCCGAAATGAGTCTCCTCTTGAGTTCTTGGAAACTCTTCTCACATTCCTCACTCCATACGAATTTTGTATCTTTCCGAGTCAGCTGAGTTAACGGAGTAGCGATTCGAGAAAATCCTTCCACAAATCTCCGATAATAACCAGCTAAGCCCAGAAAGCTACGTACTTCGGTTACCGACTTCGGTTGCTCCCAACTTTGTATGGCTTCAATCTTCGCCGGGTCGACAGATACTCCATGTTTTGACACCACGTGCCCAAGGAATGCTACTTCCTCAAGCCAGAACTCGCATTTCTTCAGTTTGGCATATAGCTTGTTTTCACGAAGCCTTTGCAATACCAGCTTCAAATGGTGCTCATGATCTTCACGGCTTTTGGAATAGATGAGGATGTCATCAATAAAGACAACAACGAACTGATCCAAATATTCTTTGAATACACGGTTCATCATATCCATGAAGGCAGCAGGAGCATTAGTCAATCCAAAAGACATTACTAAGAATTCATAATGCCCGTACCGAGTTCTGAAGGCAGTCTTTGGAATATCCTCAGTTTTAATCTTCAGCTGATGATATCCAGAACGAAGATCGATCTTTGAAAAGAATTGTGCTCCTTGCAACTGGTCAAACAGGTCATCAATACGAGGTAGCGGATACCTATTCTTGATAGTGACATGATTCAATTCTCGATAGTCGATACAAAGTCGCATACTCCCGTCTTTCTTCTTTACGAATAACACCGGAGCACCCCAAGGAGATGTACTAGGACGAATAAAACCGATGTCCAACAACTCCTGTAGTTGGACTTTTAACTCCTGAAGTTCAATAGGAGCCATTCGATATGGGGTTTTAGAAATGGGCTTTGTACCGGGTTCAAGGTCAATAAAGAATTCAACTTCACGTTCTGGGGGTAGACCAGGAAGTTCTTCAGGAAATACGTCGGGAAATTCTCTAACAATAGAAATATTATTCAAATCTGACTTGTCTTTGTTCAAATCCATAACATGGGCTAAGAAAGCTTGACATCCGTTTTTCAATAAACGAATAGCTTTGTGGCTTGATATGACAGTGACTGATTTTAGTGGTTTAGTAGTTTGAATTCGTATGACAGGTTGGTTAGGAATATGAAAACTAACAACCTTACGAAAACAATCAATTTTAGCATGATGAGTGGTTAACCAATCAATTCCTAAAATCACATCAAAAGCAAGTATCTTTAAAGAGATAAGATCAACAGGTAATGTGATAGTGCCAACTTGGATCATGCAAGATTTATAAACTGTAGATGTAACGAAGGTTTCACCCAACGGAGTTTCAACAGATAAGTTAAAGTCCAATTTCTCCGGAGTCAAGTTTAAACGTTGAGCACAAGCAGGAGAGATAAAAGAATGGGTAGAACCGGTATCTAGTAAAGTATAAACTTCGCAAGAATTCAAGATTAGCTTACCCGTGATCACCTCGTTCGGGTTTCTCGCGTTTTGGCCAGTAACGACAAACGCCCTTCCAGGAACCGCTGATTTCGACTTATCCGGGATAACTTTTGGAGTCACCATCCCCGCTGAACTTGGTTTTGCCACAGAACACTCTCGAGCTATATGACCTTCCTTTCCACAGTTATAACATACCTTGGATTGTTGTGGGCAGTTTGGGCTGATATGTCCCTCTTTCCCACATTTGTAACATACGACCGGTGGTCGTTCTCCTCCCCTAGAAACAGTTGATGTTTGTGCTGACGTCTTCACGTTATCATTGTTGTACCTTCTCTTCTTGAAATCTCCTCCCGACTCGCTCCTTCTATTATCACGACCACGATTACCACCAGAGTGGTTACCGCTTTTGTCCGAATGTTTTCCTCCCTGCTGGTTTTCATTGCTTCGATGACTGCCGCCACCGGTATGACCCTGGTTGTGGTCCCTCGGTTGCACATACTCATTATCTCGCTCTAATAATTGAGCCCTGTTTACAACATCTGAATATATAGAAAATTTATGAGAGATAAGATATTGCCGAATCTCGGGTTTTAGACCTCTCAGAAACATCCTTGTCATTCGTTCCTCATTTTCGACCAAATGAGGTGCAAACCTGGATAACCCTGCAAACTTCGCCTCGTACTGGGACACCGTCATGTTGTTTTGTTCCAGTCTAATAAACTCAACCTCCTTCATATGACGAATACTTTCAGGAAAGTACTTGTCATTGAACAGTTTTTGAAATGTTTCCCAGGACATGTTGAGTGCGTCAGGCTGGGTACGCTTCACAGACTCCCACCAGTAGTCTGCCTCACCGCGGAACATAAATGTGGCGAATGGAACCTTATGTTCCTCCGTGCATCCCAAGACATCAAATATCTTGGTAATTTGCTTGACCCACGTTTCCGCCATGATCGGATCCGGCTTTCCCTTAAATTCTGGTGGTCCCAATTCTTTGAACTGCTTAGCTGTGACAAACCGCGCGTTGTTATCATTTCCACCCGTATTCTGCACACGAGTCTCCCTCGTCTGATTTTGCATGAACTGCAAAAAGCTCCTAAACATTCCATCATTCATCGTTTGCTCGGTAACGTTGTTTACAGGAGGAATATTGCCTTCCTGTTGCACGTTCCCCTGGGTAGTGATCAAAGGTGTCTCCACGGTCTGATTTACTCCATTATTAACGTTCTCAGCTGCCATTCTTAAATACTGCCATAAAACAAGGGTTAATAGTCATGTCATATATTATCCCTATACTCTGACCGACCAAATAAACACCAAATAAACTTAGTCAGGTCATACTAGCGAAGGAATTCCCCATCTCTCCCCTCCTAGTTCTTGTCTCACATCTCAGCCAGGGATCATATCCCTAAGCTCTGATACCAACTGTGACACCCCCAAAATAGGTATACAACACCCATTCTGAGTCGCCAAATACATGGTACAGAAAACAAACTATAACTTCAATAATACAATTGTCTTGCAAAATACGACAACACATACTGTGAGTTTAAATACAAATATTGTCTTCTAGACAATATCCACACTCAAATAAGTCCTCGTTACAATTATTCAAACACTATTTTACAGAAATAGTGAGGACTGCTAAAACATCTTTCTAGAACCATCACTCCGTACCCCGACTAGTTCCTGCTATGTTCTCACCTCCTGAGAAGAAAAAATGGAACAAAAAGGAAAAGGGTGAGCTCAACTAGCCCAGTAAAGAATATTATGACTAAGATAATATACAAACAAATTATCGTTAGTCTTCAACAGGGAAAAATCTGATAGAATATAATCGACAACAAGTTTTAGATCAACAACTGCAGCGGAAACAACAAACCATTAGAAGAGTCAAGTAGAGAAAGAATTCTACTATCTTCTAAGATTTAAAAGTCCATCATCAATATTTTATCCCTGTAACATCAATTAATAATCATCTTTATCCAAATATTCATCTTTGCACTACAGGCCAAAGATATTCATTTGTATCACCTGTCGGTCATGTTCACCTCAACACCTGTTCATCTTTGCACTACAGGCCAAAGATATTCATCAAGTAATCATACATCTTTGCACTACAGGCCAAAGATATTCAGTAATATCATCATTTAGGACTGAGGATGATGAAAAATATCTTAAAGAGAACGAATCCAGTGAGACAGAAGGACAAATAGTAGGGATTCGTATAACAGTTTATCCAAGATCAATAATACTTCATAATAATAAATTGTGAAGCAGAATTCAAAAATAAAGATCAAAACATGGATACAATCAAAGATAGTAACCATAATAGACATCTTGGACAAAAAGAGAAAATTTTATTTTTCGGTGAATAGTGCCGTATTCGTGAATAGTACCGTATACGTGAATAGTGCCGTATACGTAAATAGTAACCCCGACACAAAAAGTTCCAAATTTGATAAAAACTCATATCAATATTTTAGCATAATGATATTGAAGAAAATAATATCATTAAGAAGAAAATAATATCCCTTACCTCAAAATATCAGTACTTCTGGTCGGAATACCGGTATAAGGCTGAAAGAAACTTGCTCTGATGAATAGAAACTCTCAAAATATCTAAATACTCACAAAATACACTCAATAATCTAGAGAGAGAAAGATAGAAAACTTGTTTCTGGTGTGATTTTCAATTCTAACTTAGCCCTCTATTTATAGGAAAATTTTGGTAGGTTTGACCTGCAACCTGATGGCTTTACCTGCTACTATTCCCACCCACCACATTTGAAATATAATTCAGCACATTTCTTCACCAACCACAAGTGGGGCCCACCAATTCTAGAATTTTCCACCAAAATGATAAACTCCGAAAATTCAATAATTTCTGAACCAGTCATCTTGTAAAATTCGTAATAAATCATACGTTCATTTTTAACGGTTCAAAATTTGTGGGCATATACTCAACTTATATATGTATAACATATCCAAAAATTACCACGATCCAACGGTCGGATTAAAAATTATAACCCCCGCAAAATATCTCAAAAACCCTGATTTTTAATACCTCCATTCTGACAAAAATACGGATAAAAATCTCAACATTAACTCCTTCATTTTTAACCACAAAAATATATTCCTCATTTATATCCACATAAAATAAATATTTTCTTATCATATGAATCAATAATTAATTATTCACAAATAATATTACAGAATCACATTTATGACAACCAGGCCGTTCCCAGGAAAGAGGGGGCTTTCCAATAAGGATTTTTCCTTACTGGCGCGCAATTAGATGACCAAACCTCTCCTTAGACAGAACTTTCTAGACATTGCCAATAATGTTATCTAATAATATTATTCAAATAATATGAATTATTGATCTGATAATGGAAAATATTGTGCAGCAACAATTATTGAAACAACAATAATATAAAATATCAACGCAGCAATTATTGAATCAATAAAATAAAATATTGAATAATAACTACTGTAACAATTATTGAGTAGTGCCTTCTTACGTAAGAATCAATAATTGGTGCAATACCGTGTGCTACTGTATTTTAACCACCGGGTATTCCAACAGTATTAACGGTAACAACTACGCCGTTATTTATAAACAACTTATACTTGTCGTTTTCTTCATCCAATCGCTTTCCGTTATGGGGCCTACACAAGGCTGCGCCGTCGTACGAATATTCCCCGACAGCAAGAATATTCCACAACCAAACGAATATTCCCCGACAAAATGAATATTTTATAACCACTTGCTTATTTTGTAAAATTTGCACATTTCACCCACAACCAAAGTATTATATCAAATTAACCCCTTATTATTCACAATAATATTTAAAGAAAATTTGATTTTATTCATTAATAAGTTGGGGTCTTACAATTATCATACCATCCAATACCATCCTGGAAAAGAGAATGTGGTAGCTGACGCATTAAGTAGAAGATCATATGCAAATACGAGTGCAATATTGTTAACGCAAAGGCCCATTTTGTATGACTTGCAAAGGATGGAGATAGAGTTAAAGACTCTAGGGACCCATCTGATGATGGAGAATATATGAGTAAAACCGACTTTAATTGATAAAGTTAAAGCTGCTCAAGCTACAAACCTGGAGCTGATGCGTATGAGGAAGAAAGTGCAAGAAGGTGCTATGCCGGAAGCAAGAATCAATGAAGAAAGAATACTTTGAGTCAACTCCAGATTTTGTGTTCCTAACAACCCTGATTTAAAGTATAAAATCATGATGGAGGCGCACAACACACCGTTTGCAATCCATCCAGTGAGTACCAAAATGTATCATGATCTTCATCAAATATTTTGGCGGAGCAATATGAAGAGGGAGATAACGTTGTTTATCTCAAGGTGTCTAACTTGTCAACGAGTTAAAGCGGAGCATCAAGTACCAAAAGTTCCGTTGCAACCACTTGAAATTCTAGAATAGAAGTGGGAGCACATTACCATGGATTTCGTTACCGGTCTTCCTAGGGTTTCTCAAGGTATAGATGCGATTTGGGTCATTGTTGATAGATTGACCAAGTCTGCTCATTTCTTATCGATACGAGAAACTTATACACTTGAACATCTTGTTCGTATGTACATAAATGAGATTGTAAGACTGCATGGTATGCTAGTATCCATAGTTTCTCATCGAGACCAAAGATTCACTTCACGATTCTGGGTTAGTTTGCAAAAAGCTATGATCACGGATTTACGATTTAGTTTGGCATATCATCCTCAGACGGACGGACAATCAAAGAGGACTATTCAAAATTTAGAAGATTTATTTAGACTCTGTGTCCTTGACTTCAAGGAAAGTTGGGACAAGTTCTTATCATTGGTGGAGTTTTCCTACAACAACAGTTATCAAGCAAGTATTGGCATGGCTCCATTTAAAGCGTTGTATGGAAGAAAGTGTCATTCTCCAGTATATTGGGATGAGGTGGGTGAAGCAATGTTGTTGGGACTGGAGTTGGTACGTATGACTACAAAAAAGATTCGAACGATTCGACAACGTATAAAAACCTCACAAGATTGACAAAAGAGTTATGCTGATCTTCATCGAAAGGATGTGAAATTTGATATAGGAGATCATGTGTTCTTACGTGTTGCTCCATGGAAAGGAGTTACGAGATTTGGAAAGAGAGGAAAGCTCAATCCTCGATTCATCGGCCCATTTTTAATCCTTGATCGACTAGGAACTGTGGCTTATAAACTCGCTTTACCACCAAGTATGTCTCGTGTTCATAACGTTTTTCACATATCCATGCTACGTAAATATGTGGAAGACCCGAACCACATTATTGAGTTGGAATCGGACGAAATAACAGAAGATTTGACGTATGAAGAGGTTCCTATTCAAATCTTGGATAGGAAGGAACATATTCTACGCACCAAGGTTATACCTCAAGTCAAAGTTTTGTGGAGAAACCACGATGTTGAGGAAATGACTTGGGAGTTAGAATCTGAAATGAAATCAAGGTATCCTTACCTCTTCGACATACCAGGTACGTACCCTAATTTCGAGGGATAAATTTCATAAGAAGGGGATGTTGTAAGACCCTAACTTTTATAAATAAAGATGAATTTCTATAAATATCATTTTTGAATATTATGGAGTTAATTTGATATAATGTTCTAGTTGTGGGTAATATTTATAAATTTTGCAAAGTACGCAAGTTGTTATATAATATTCGATTGGTGGGAATATTCATTTTAACAGGGAATATTCGTACAACGACACAATCATTGGTGGACCCCACAGCGAAATTATTGTCGGATGGAGAAAATGACAAAAATATTTTATAAAAAATAACGGCAGAAGTTTTACCGTTAATACTGTTGAACTACTCGGTAGTAAAAGTACAGTAATATGTGTGGTTGCATAGTAGCACACGATATTGATTATTAATGCTTATGTGAGAAGTCTCTCAGTTTGATTCAATTATTGTCAATTAATAATATGAATTATTTAGCGATAATGAAGTTTTGTTTTATTCGTATTATTAACGTAATAAAACAGAAACATCTTTTTGTATAAAACAGAATACTTTATTAAAGTTATTCTATAAATAGAATATATTTTATTTTATTTTAAAGATTTTTCTTTAAATATGGACCGTCAGATTAAAGTAAATCAATCTGGACCGCTCATGGATTAGTTGCTATGCATTCTATTTTCCTATAAATAGCAGCTCATTCCTTCATTATTTCTTACGAATTCACTGAAACCCTTTAGAGAGATAAACTATAGAGAGAAAGAAGAAAAGTATTCTGCTACTTCACTACTCATATATCTAGTACTCTTCTTCTTAAGGTAGGGAATATTATTTCTTTTATATTCATGAAGAGAACTTCTGTTATTCCATTCTTTATTATTCTGTTGGAATAACCAGTATACGCGGACTTCCCTATACTTGGTGAAATTCTCCTGTTATTTTTTTCTTTATTATTCTGTTGGAACATCCTGTCGGTGCGAATTTTGCCTGACCTGGTTCCGTCTTTATTATTCTATTGGAACATCATGTATGTGCGTTCTACGCCGGACCTGGTTCCGTCTTTATTATTCTGTCAGAATATCCTGTCTGTGCGTTCTACGCCGGACCTGGTTCCCTCTTTATTATTCTGTCGGAATATCCTATCTGTGCGTTCTACGTCGGACCTGGTTTCATTATTATTATTCTGTTTAGAATAACCTGTCTGTGCGGTCTATCGCATGCCTGGTGATTTCTTTTGATATTCCATTCTTTATTATACTCAGTTGGTTAAAACTTTGACTTCTATACTCCATGAAATTAGTGGAATATCTTTGATATTTGCGCTTCATCTGGTATCTTTTCATGGAAATATTCTTCTAAGCATTCTTGAATTTTACTCCACAAAGCAGTATCATGTTGACAATTTGGACGTTATTAATTCCTGGATAAATTAATTTTTGAACTTATTTTATTGAATTCTTATATCATTGTCATCATCCTCATGTTTATATTATGTTAAAAGTCATCTGTGGCCTGTAGTGCATAGATGGACTTGGTATGATTATGACCAGGGATTATTCGGTATAATCATGATCGTAATGTTACAAATGATATGGTAAAAGTCCTCATTGGCCCGTAGTGCGTTGATGGACAGTTGTTGGCATGATCATGACCATTAATGAATACACAAATATTCTTGGCCCGTAGTGCATGGATAATTGTGGTCGTGATACTAAAGAATATCCTTGGCCGTAGTGCAGGGGTGATTCGATGATGTGGATTAATTATTAAGCTGAGTCTCAGCGATAACAGTGATGAAAAACCTTTTTAATCATAAAAGATAGTAGATTTTATTCTCTACTTGACTCTTTTAATGGATTGCTTGTTCCACTGCAGTTAAACTTGATGTTTGTTATATTTTATCAGTTTAACACTGTTGAAGGCTAATGATAATTTATTCTGCATTATCTTAGTCCTAATATTTTTCTACTGGGCTAGTTGAGCTCACCCTTTCTTTCACTGTTCTCTTCAGGAAATGAGAACGTAGCTGGGAAGAGTCGGGGAACAGAGTGGTGGTCTTAGATGGTGCATTAGTAGTCCTCACTATTCTGTGAAATAGTGTGATAATAATTGTAATGAGGACTCCTTTTGAGTTTTTATACTCTCTAGTAGACAATATTTGTATTCAAACTCACAGGCTATGTTTGGTAGTATTGTACACTACAGTTGTATTTGTATTCTGTACTTTATATCTGACGACTCAAGATGGGTGATGTATACCTATTCTGGGGACGTCACAATTATGATGAGTTCTATCCTACTTATGATCTAGAATTGGCAGTTGTAGTCTTTGAATTAAAAATCTTCAGATAGTATTTATACGGGGAGAAGTGTGAGATATACACGGACTCTAAGAGTCTGAAATATATCTCCACACAGAAGAAGTTGAATATGCAGTAGAGAGAGGAGTGTGATGTCTTATATCATTCAAGAAAGGTAGACGTTGTAGCCGACGCGGTAAGTAGGAAGGGTAGGGAAAGCTATCGATGTTAACTGTGACGAACGAGATTTTTGTAATTTAATTTTAATATTTATTGAATTAAATAAATATTTTTGATGATTTAATTATTAGATTAAATAATTAATTGATGCAATTGTGATAGATTAATTTAATTATATGTGTTATATTTATTAAATTAATGTGGAGAATTTGATTATTCAAAGTATATAATTATGTGAGTTTATTGAATTAAAAGAAATATTTAATAAGCCTAATATTATTTTATAATTAATGAGAAAATTAATTATATGACTATGTGAATTAATGAGAAATTATTATATTTTATTCAAATTAAAATAAATAAGATATTTGATTTATTTTATAATTGGATGTGATATTATTAAACAATAGGATAAAAGAGTTATTGAATTAAATAATTTTGAGCCATTTAAGGCTTGCCAAACAAGGCCCTAGTGAAGGTTGAGAGCAGTTAACCATTACTGGGTAACTGGCCACCACTCTGCGCGTCAGTTTCTTTTATTAATACATCGTATTATTCTTCTTCCGATTTTCTAAGTTTTCAAAGCAAATCACAGAGAGAATTTATAAATTTTGAGAGTAAAAGAGAAGGTTTGTGAGAGATTGTAAGTTGTGATCAACCTTGTGTAATCCAAGCAGAGCAATCAAGGGTAAGCCCTTAAACTTAAATTTTTATTATGTTGTTTAAGATTTTATGAAAATGGCTTCACGTTTTATTAAAAACTTTGTAAATGGGAAAAGGATATGATTATGGGTTTGTGTATGCGTTAAGATGTCATCATATCATATTTTTCTATATATTGTATGTTAACCATAACATCAATTTCATAAAATACTTCGTATATTGTTGCTACAAAATTACATAGTATTAAATATGGCCATATGGACTTACGTACCAAATTTGATACATCTATCATAGGTTATATCATAAATTTATACTTGTAAAGGATTATGTATATTAAAACGAAGAGACCAAACTTCAAATGAACGGATTCAGTGTTATAGCGAACCCGTAGTATTGAATTGCATGTTTTGTTTTCAAAACTTTCAAGAACATCAAGAACAGTAAAATCACATGTGATAATTTTGTTAATTATGTGTTTTGACTCCTTAAAATCATACCAGAAGGGTTGAGTAGTTGTTATATGTATATTATAATGTCTGGGTATGTCTAATTTCATGTAAAAAATAAGAAATTGGTAGAAATTTGCATGTTCTGTGAATTTTCGCGAACTGCAATTTCTATTACTGGTGCGCTGTGTTTAAATAAGAAATTTAAGTTTAAGCCCTTAAACTTAAATTTTTATTATGTTGTTTAAGATTTTAAAAAAATGGCTTCACGTTATGTTAAAAACTCTGTAAATGGGAAAAGGGTATGATTATGGGTTTGTGTATGCGTTAAGATGGTATCATATCATATTTTGCTATATATTGTATGTTAACCATAACATCAATTTCATAAAATACTTCGTATATTGTTGCTACAAAATTACATAGTATAAAATATGGCCATATGGACTTACGTACCAAATTTGATACGTCTATCATAGGTTATATCATAAATTTATGCTTGTAAAGGATTATGTATATTAAAACGAAGAGACCAAACTTCAAATGAACAGATTCGGTGTTATAGCGAACCCGTAGTATTGAATTGCATGTTTTGTTTTCAAAACTTTCAAGAACATCAAGAACAGTAAAATCACATGTGATAATTTTGTTAATTATGTGTTTTAACTCCTTAAAATCATACTAGAAGGGTTGAGTAGTTCTTATATGTATATTATAATGTCTGGGTATGTCTAATTTCATGTAAAAAATAAGAAATTGGTAGAAATTGGCATGTTCTGTGATTTTTCGCGAACTGCAATTTCTGTTACTGGTACGCCGCGCCGCAGCGCAGGCTGCAGGCACAAGAACCGCACCGCAGCGCGAGCCACGCCGCAGCGCCATTGACCAGGTCGTAGCGCGGGCCGGGCCTGTAACGACCCCAAAATAGGTCCATTCCATCCAACCTATTCTGAGTCGCCAAATACATGGTACAGAAAATAACTACAACTTTATTACAACAATTGTCGTGCAAAATACAACAACACATGCTGTGAGTTTGGATACAAATATATACCAAATATGACTCATGTTCCAATCGTGGACATCACCTCACAATGACACCTTACATAAAGGTATAGTCAAAAACTGTTTTGGAAATTAGAATCTTTGGGAAGTGCTTAAGGAAACCTTCGTACATGGGAGGCCACGCATCTAGGTTATGATAGATATCATATGGCCACAGAATTATCCTTGGTTGACCCAATAGACCCCAAAGAAAAACGAGAAGATTACTATCATATTCTTCCCAATGGTGAGTCTTCTCTTGACTTATCATTATCTCCACTGTCTCTAATTGAGAATTATACTTCAAACAAACACCAAGATTATATAGGTAGTGCCCATAGATATACTCAGCAAGTGGATGAGCACAACCCTGTCTTATGATGACACGAGGTTGTATGTCATTAGACATCTTGTATGATAGTAACAAAACACCCTTCCAACGTTGGGTTCGCCTCACCCTATTTTCTTCACCAAATATAACTACTAAATGATGACCACCGTTCTATTCCCTTGTTACCCCCGCTCGACCCAGCTACACTCTTATTACCTGAAAGGAATTGTGAAGCAAAAGGGTGAGCACAACTAGCTCAGTAAAGAATATCATGACTAAAGATAATTCAATTATCAATAGCCTTCATCAACAATAAATCAGAGATTTAGAACATATGGTAAATGATAAAAATTTCAACCATAGTTGCAGCGGAACGAGCAATCCATTAGAAGAGTCAAATAGACTATAAAGTCTATTATCTTCTCCATGTTAAAAATCCACCAACAATGTTTTATCCCTGTAACATCAATCAACAATTCTGGTCCACAATCATATGAATAACTCATAATCATAACTGTAGTTCTAAATTCCTCTTCTCATCCAGGACGATGATAATTTTCATCACCTATCTTTACCTGAAACATCAAAGATCATGGTTATACCAAATCACAGTTCCTGTTCATAATCATACTAATAACTTCATCTTTGCACTACGGGCCAAAGATATTCATCAACAAGTCATCTTTGCACTACAGGCCAAAGATATTCATCAACAATTCATCTTTGCATTACTGGCCAAAGATATTCAACAACAGGTCATCTTTGCACTACGGGCCAAAGATATTCATCAACAGACCATCTTTGCACTGCAGGCCAAAGATATTCATCTACAATTCATCTTTGCACTACAGGCCAAAGATATTCCTCAACAATTCATATTTGCACTACAGGCCAAAGATATTCATATCTCAAAGAAATATATAATCATTTCAGAATTTATATAAACAATAATTATAACCATGTTGATCAATTCACCTTTGCACTTAAGCTTAAGATATTCAATTATAAATTCAATGGTCATGATCATACCAGTCACAATTCAACTTTGCACTACAGGCCAAAGAGAACCCTAGTCATGATCATACCAATAATCTACCCATCTTTACACTCCAGTGAAAGAAAATTTCAACATCAGGGTTATAAAAATGTTATATATGATGATAAAAATAATATGATCAACATATAATTTTAATCTCAAGAGTAATATTCGTAACTCATGAATAGTAAATCGTGAATAGTAACTCATGAATAGTAACCCCGACACAAAAGATAAAAATTCCACAATAAAATCCATACCAATATTTCGGTATAATGATATTGAAAGAATAACATTACTTAAATTTATAAACAATTTATTTTAATTGTTTACACTTTACTAATTAATGCATTTAATCATCATAAAATGCCAACTCTTACAATTTCATCATCAATAACCAAAACCCTCATCAAAAATCTGCATATACCTCATATAGGATTCTCAAGCTATAAAATCATATTTTCCAATTTTCTTACTTCACATAACATATTTAATTCATTTACTCATAACTAGTACATTTTCATGAAAAATACCAAATCAGTTCCAAAAATATTTCTTTTATGGGATTTATCAGAATATAGTCCCATATTGAACATATATTTTTCTCAGAATTTTTAAAAGTCATTTACTATTTTTTATATGGTCAAAACAGCCGAATATTTAGACATTTATCAAAAATTGTACTTTTGTCCAAAAATTCTGAAATTAACAGAGTATACTTCCATCATATACATGTACTCCCAATAAAAATTTCATCAATTTTGGAGTTAACCACAAGAAATTATAAGCAGTTACTTTTAAAATAGTCTTTTTTCCGTAAAATTCATAACTCTCAATATATACATCCAAAAATCACCATTTTTGGACACAATCAAGAAAACTCATCAAAATATCATTTCAAATTTTTCCAGAATTTTTGAAGGTCAGAAAAATTACGAAACTGAAAAACATAACAACCCTTAAAATCCCTTATTATCCCATACTATCCCTTACAATCCCTTACCTCAAAAGAGCAGTACTTCTGATCGGTATAAGGCTGAAGGAAACTTGCACTGATGAATAGCAACTCACCAAGTATCTAAATACTCACAAAATACACTCAATAATCTAGAGAGAGAAAGAGAGAAAGCTTATGTTTCTGGTGTGATTTTCAATTCTAACTTAGCCCTCTATTTATAGGAAATTTTTGGTAGGTTTGACCTGCAACCTGATGGCTTTACCTGCTACTATTCCCACCCACCACATTTGAAATATAATTCAGCACATTTCTTCACCAACCACAAGTGGGGCCCACCAATTCTAGAATTTTCCACCAAAATGATAAACTCTGAAAATTCAACAATTTCTGAACCAGTCATCTCGTAAAATTCATAATAAATCATACGTTCATTTTTAACGGTTCAAAATTTGTGGGCATATACTCAACTTATATATGTATAACATATCCAAAAATTACCACGATCCAACGGTCGGATTAAAAATTATAACCCCCGCAAAATATCTCAAAAACCCTAATTTTTAATACCTCCATTCCGACAAAAATACGGATAAAAATCTCAACATTAACTCCTTCATTTTTTAACCACAAAAATATATCCCTCATTTATATCCACATAAAATAAATATTTTCTTATCATATGAATCAATAATTAATTATTCACAAATAATATTACAGAATCACATTTATGACAACCAGGTCGTTCCCAGGAAAGAGGGGGCTTTCCAATAAGAATTTTTCCTTACTGACGCGCAATTAGATGACCAAACCTCTCCTTAGACAGAACTTTCTAGACATTGACAATAATGTTATCTAATAATATTATTCAAATAATATGAATTATTGATCTGATAAAGGAAAATACTGTGCAGCAACAATTATTGAAACAATAAAATAAAATATTGAACAGTAACTACTGTAACAATTATTGAGTAGTGCCTTCTTACGTAAGAATCAATAATTTCAAAAATACTATGCAATACCGTGTGCTACTGTGCAATAACGCGTATTACTGTATTTTAACCACCGGGTATTCCAACAGTGTTAACGGTAACAACTACGCAGTTATTTGTAAAAACTCAAATTTGTCGTTTTCTTCAC
The DNA here is from genome assembly GCA_016801055.1 of Panax notoginseng. Taxonomy (NCBI): domain Eukaryota; kingdom Viridiplantae; phylum Streptophyta; class Magnoliopsida; order Apiales; family Araliaceae; genus Panax; species Panax notoginseng. The sequence goes on from CM029023.1 coordinate 72,644,430, forward strand.
CTGACAGTTATTCTGTTATGGGGCCCACAAATGGCTGCGCCATCGTACGAATATTCTCCGACAGAAAGAATATTCCACGACCAAACGAATATTCCCCGACAAGAATGATTATTTTATAACCACTTGCTTATTTTGAAAAAAAAAATTCATATTTCACCCATAACTTTAAACTTTTATCAATTTAACCATTTACTGAATAGAAAAATTGAATACTTTTATTTCATAAAATTCGGGGTCTTACAATCTCCCCTCCTTATGAAATTTCGTCCCCGAAATTTACGTACCTGGTATTTCAAAGAGTTGAGAATACCTTGCTTTCATTTCAGATTCCATCTTCCTTATCATCATGATTTCTCCATTGCTCATCTCCTGTATTTCAGATATCTTTCTAGAATACAGCTTCAAAACAAGGGTTAATTTAACAAATTAACATATCACATAATATCCCGATATTATGACTGACCAACAAATAAGCTTAGGTAGGACACACTAGCGAAGGATTTACTCATCTCTCCCCTCCTAGTTATATTCCCCGATCTCCGCTAGAGATCATATCCCTAAGCTCTGATACCAAATGTAACGACCCCAAAATAGGTCCATTCCATCCAACCTATTCTGAGTCGCCAAATACATGGTACAGAAAATAACTACAACTTTATTACAACAATTGTCGTGCAAAATACAACAACACATATGCTGTGAGTTTGGATACAAATATATACCAAATATGACTCATGTTCCAATCGTGGACATCACCTCACAATGACACCTTACATAAAGGTATAGTCAAAAACTGTTTTGGAAATTAGAATCTTTGGGAAGTGCTTAAGGAAACCTTCGTACATGGGAGGCCACGCATCTAGGTTATGATAGATATCATATGGCCACAGAATTATCCTTGGTTGACCTAATAGACCCCAAAGAAAAACGAGAAGATTACTATCATATTCTTCCCAATGGTGAGTCTTCTCTTGACTTATCATTATCTCCACTGTCTCTAATTGAGAATTATACTTCAAACAAACACCAAGATTATATAGGTAGTGCCCATAGATATACTCAGCAAGTGGATGAGCACAACCCTGTCTTATGATGACACGAGGTTGTATGTCATTAGACATCTTGTATGATAGTAACAAAACACCCTTCCAACGTTGGGTTCGCCTCACCCTATTTTCTTCACCAAATATAACTACTAAATGATGACCACCGTTCTATTCCCTTGTTACCCCCGCTCGACCCAGCTACACTCTTATTACCTGAAAGGAATTGTGAAGCAAAAGGGTGAGCACAACTAGCTCAGTAAAGAATATCATGACTAAAGATAATTCAATTATCAATAGCCTTCATCAACAATAAATCAGAGATTTAGAACATATGGTAAATGATAAAAATTTCAACCATAGTTGCAGCGGAACGAGCAATCCATTAGAAGAGTCAAATAGACTATAAAGTCTATTATCTTCTCCATGTTAAAAATCCACCAACAATGTTTTATCCCTGTAACATCAATCAACAATTCTGGTCCACAATCATATGAATAACTCATAATCATAACTGTAGTTCTAAATTCCTCTTCTCATCCAGGACGATGATAATTTTCATCACCTATCTTTACCTGAAACATCAAAGATCATGGTTATACCAAATCACAGTTCCTGTTCATAATCATACTAATAACTTCATCTTTGCCCTACGGGCCAAAGATATTCATCAACAAGTCATCTTTGCACTACAGGCCAAAGATATTCATCAACAGTTCATCTTTGCATTACTGGCCAAAGATATTCAACAACAGGTCATCTTTGCACTACGGGCCAAAGATATTCATCAACAGACCATCTTTGCACTACAGGCCAAAGATATTCATCTACAATTCATCTTTGCACTACAGGCCAAAGATATTCCTCAACAATTCATATTTGCACTACAGGCCAAAGATATTCATATCTCAAAGAAATATATAATCATTTCAGAATTTATATAAACAATAATTATAACCATGTTGATCAATTCACCTTTGCACTTAAGCTTAAGATATTCAATTATAAATTCAATGGTCATGATCATACCAGTCACAATTCAACTTTGCACTACAGGCCAAAGAGAACCCTAGTCATGATCATACCAATAATCTACCCATCTTTACACTCCAGTGAAAGAAAATTTCAACATCAGGGTTATAAAAATGTTATATATGATGATAAAAATAATATGATCAACATATAATTTTAATCTCAAGAGTAATATTCGTAACTCATGAATAGTAAATCGTGAATAGTAACTCATGAATAGTAACCCCGACACAAAAGATAAAAATTCCACAATAAAATCCATACCAATATTTCGGTATAATGATATTGAAAGAATAACATTACTTAAATTTATAAACAATTTATTTTAATTGTTTACACTTTACTAATTAATGCATTTAATCATCATAAAATGCCAACTCTTACAATTTCATCATCAATAACCAAAACCCTCATCAAAAATCTGCATATACCTCATATAGGATTCTCAAGCTATAAAATCATATTTTCCAATTTTCTTACTTCACATAACATATTTAATTCATTTACTCATAACTAGTATATTTTCATGAAAAATACCAAATCAGTTCCAAAAATATTTCTTTTATGGGATTTATCAGAATATAGTCCCATATTGAACATATATTTTTCTCAGAATTTTTAAAAGTCATTTACTATTTTTTATATGGTCAAAACAGCCGAATATTTAGATATTTATCAAAAATTGTACTTTTGTCCAAAAATTCTGAAATTAACAGAGTATACTTCCATCATATACATGTACTCCCAATAAAAATTTCATCAATTTTGGAGTTAACCACAAGAAATTATAAGCAGTTACTTTTAAAATAGTCTTTTTCCGTAAAATTCATAACTCTCAATATATACATCCAAAAATCACCATTTTTGGACACAATCAAGAAAACTCATCAAAATATCATTTCAAATTTTTCCAGAATTTTTGAAGGTCAGAAAAATTACGAAACTGAAAAACATAACAACCCTTAAAATCCCTTATTATCCCATACTATCCCTTACAATCCCTTACCTCAAAAGAGCAGTACTTCTGATCGGTATAAGGCTGAAGGAAACTTGCACTGATGAATAGCAACTCACCAAGTATCTAAATACTCACAAAATACACTCAATAATCTAGAGAGAGAAAGAGAGAAAGCTTATGTTTCTGGTGTGATTTTCAATTCTAACTTAGCCCTCTATTTATAGGAAATTTTTGGTAGGTTTGACCTGCAACCTGATGGCTTTACCTGCTACTATTCCCACCCACCACATTTGAAATATAATTCAGCACATTTCTTCACCAACCACAAGTGGGGCCCACCAATTCTAGAATTTTCCACCAAAATGATAAACTCCGAAAATTCAACAATTTCTGAACCAGTCATCTCGTAAAATTCATAATAAATCATACGTTCATTTTTAACGGTTCAAAATTTGTGGGCATATACTCAACTTATATATGTATAACATATCCAAAAATTACCACGATCCAACGGTCGGATTAAAAATTATAACCCCCGCAAAATATCTCAAAAACCCTAATTTTTAATACCTCCATTCCGACAAAAATACGGATAAAAATCTCAACATTAACTCCTTCATTTTTTAACCACAAAAATATATCCCTCATTTATATCCACATAAAATAAATATTTTCTTATCATATGAATCAATAATTAATTATTCACAAATAATATTACAGAATCACATTTATGACAACCAGGTCGTTCCCAGGAAAGAGGGGGCTTTCCAATAAGAATTTTTCCTTACTGGCGCGCAATTAGATGACCAAACCTCTCCTTAGACAGAACTTTCTAGACATTGACAATAATGTTATCTAATAATATTATTCAAATAATATGAATTATTGATCTGATAAAGGAAAATACTGTGCAGCAACAATTATTGAAACAATAAAATAAAATATTGAACAGTAACTACTGTAACAATTATTGAGTAGTGCCTTCTTACGTAAGAATCAATAATTTCAAAAATACTATGCAATACCGTGTGCTACTGTGCAATAACGCGTATTACTGTATTTTAACCACCGGGTATTCCAACAGTGTTAACGGTAACAACTACGCCGTTATTTGTAAAAACTCAAATTTATCGTTTTCTTCACCTGACAGTTATTCTGTTATGGGGCCCACAAATGGCTGCGCCATCGTACGAATATTCTCCGACAGAAAGAATATTCCACGACCAAACGAATATTCCCCGACAAGAATGATTATTTTATAACCACTTGCTTATTTTGAAAAAAAAAATTCATATTTCACCCAGAACTTTAAACTTTTAACAATTTAACCATTTACTGAATAGAAAAATTGAATACTTTTATTTCATAAAATTCGGGGTCTTACAGGGCCGCAGCGCCACTCCCAGAATATTCAGAAACGAAAATTTTAAAGTGTTCAAGTCCATGAATGTGGTGTTAACCTAATCTAATGAACATAAAAATATGTTAGAAGTATAATGAGATGTTAAAATAGATGCTTAACATGTCAATAATGCATTTATGTGTAAATTGAATTATTAAATGCATAGTTAACTTATTGTTCGTGAAATGTATATTATGTGACAATATGTGTCGTAATTTGACTAAGTATAGTCATTGTGACGCCCCCAAATTCGGGTCTCTTCCAACCCGACAGATGGTGCTCCACGGTGCTATTGTTAACACAAACATTCAATTGAAATGCCTCAAAAGAACGAATATGTCTTATATATATTCCAAAACAATACTACCTTTCCCCAGGTTCTTTATAACTGTGACGCCCCCAAATTCGGGTATCTTCCAACTCGACATATGGTGCTCCAATGTACTAACATTCATACAATCATTCCATTAAAATACAACAAAATGAAGGTAATTACTATCTTCTTATTACAATCAAAGTATAATCCTTCCCAGGTTCATAAACCGGTTACATTGTTCATTTTTCATAATGTATAATACATACAAACTTACTAAACTATTACACAATGCCTAAGCATCCATCTTAGCTTTGCCCTTATCTTTCTTATCATTCACAGTACGTTCATCTTTAACTGCAGTTATATAATTCACGCAAGAAGTGAGCATGACAGCTCAGCAAGTTTAATCAAGGATAACAGTAATACCACATTCGTGAATCATATAACAATTCTGACATAACTGAACAATAGTTATGAAGTATTATGAATCAATAATACGTTAATAGTTCATAACATCAATTCCCAAGGTATAGAATAGATTAGGAATTCTAAACCGGTCGATAGACCATAAACAGTAACTTTTAGTTTTCATACTTAAAAAAAGGAGTCCACAACACTAAGGTCGTTCATCCGTATAACTTACGAGCACTTCTAGGTGATCAGCCTATAGTACTCTATGTTTATCAACACTCATTCATTAAACGTATTTACGTTTAATATTTTTGGCAAACTCACGTGCCCATCGAATAATCGATGAAAAATACTTTTGTTTGTTTATAGACAAATCTTACCTTCACGTCCGTACCAATTACTTGGCATAGGATAGCGTTAACATTTCTATATAGAATGATATGAATAACAATCAATCTATATATTACGAATAGTCTAGCCGAGTTAAAATCTGGCATCGACCCTTTCTTTAAAACAAGCCTTGCAATTCAGTTTAACGAATCACATAAAACTTGGCTAACATGGAAGTTAGACAAGCGTTAAGAAAACTTGCCTTTCATCGTCTTCAAATAACTTAATCAACTTACCACAACCTTTACAGAATCTACATGATATATTCACATAGCACACTATAATTAGCTATCAAACAACTATTCATATTGTTCCTACAAGCTTCTTTCTCTTATATGTATTTGTTAACTTAATATCTTTATTAAAGTCAACATGTCTTATTACCCTTCATCCCGGTTTATCACTCAACTAACGTTTATTAATCAGACTCAAACATTGTTGATAAGGTACCAACTTTGTTCCTCGTACATATCTTGTTAACATGCATTACCTTCCTAAGTTTCATACCGTATACTTTAGTATAGGTAATATAGGATTAGTCTTAGTACATTCATTGAGTATATAAACTCAACTCATGTAGGTCTCGCAACAATTTAAGTTTAAAACTTAAGTTACTATCACAAGCCCTGAACTCGCGCTGTGGCGCGACATCATAAGCATTCTAGTGGCGCTGCGGCGCCACTCTCCAGAGGTTTTGCCTGGACTTGGCGCTGCAGCGCGAGTCCATATACAAACTCTCGCGCTGCGGCACGAGTCTCCAGACCTTTTTAATTATTCCCAGCCACAACTGGCGCTGCGGCGCGGTCTTTTTACACTACGTCTGGCGCCGCGGCGCCAGACCTCAGCACCAGATTCTCAGCAGTTTGAAAAATCTTTGTGAAATTCCCGGGGTCGTAACTTCTTCGTTATAAGCCCGATTTGGTCCGTTCAAAAGCCTACACATCATAAATGACATATCCTACGCGTTCCTATAAGAATTCGACACTTTCAAATCCGTTAACTCAAAATTCACTATTGAGTTCAATTTATAGACGTTTGGAAACGTTAATGAGCGTTCAATGCTCGTTTTCTTCGTTTTAAGTCGGAATCTGACGATTCTCGAACCCACAACTCTTAATCACCCTATCTCACGTGTTAACATTAAAAACCAACGTTTTCAAGTCTCACGGTAACTTTTGACTACCATTCCGGAATTTCTACGTTTTCGACGTCAATGTCTATTGCCGTAAAATTCGTCATAACTTCGTTACTAATGTTCTCTAATCCAAATCACATGGAATACTCCATGGATTTCATATCTACATCCTAACCAAACAAGATGCATATATTAACTTATTGATGGTGCTCAATTGTTTATCACCAATCGATCTCAACTATCAATATTCATATGGTTCAAAACTATATTAAACCTTATGATTCTTATAATCTCATGACTTATAGAGATTGAATCTATGGTAAGTCATCTTTAAATTCTCACACAAGACATATACCACCCCTTCTATGATTCTCTAAGATTTAAGAAAATCTAAAAGGGATGGAAATGAGAAGCAAGAAGTATTACCTCAAGAACTCTTAAGCAATCTCTTGGAAGAATAGAAGTTAAAGCTTCCAAAGTGTATGTTTTGCAAGTATAGCTCTCTTTCTCTCTCAAATAATCTAGGTTGGCAAGTTGGAAAACTCCCAAATGAATCAACCTAGCTTTCTATTTATAGAAAACTAGAATGGAGGGCATAATTATCAAAGAACCATCACCTCCTTACTATTCATGTGTGGTCACCAAGTAAAACATTTGGTGACCAAGCCTTATGCTTGGCTTCCACACTAAGGTGGCCGGCCCACCACCTCATGTGACATCCCATGGGTTGCCCCATGGGTTTTACCCATTCGGTGACCCACCGATTCGACCCGCGGTTCGATTTTAATGAATTGGGCTTAAATAAATTAACATTGGCCTTGATCATTCAAATGATTGGATTAATTAATAATCCAACTCAAATGAATTAGTCATTAAGTCTTAACTTAATTCTATAATATTAATCGTGTCACATACGTATATTTTACGTATTTTCTCCGTATACTACTCGTACAATAATCGTATTGTACTTCGTATTTACTCAACGTATTATACATAGATACGAAATAGTATCACCTAATGTACAACACTCGCATTAACCCTAACGCCATTACTTCTACGCATATTATTTCTTTCTCGTAAATTAATATACTCAACCCTTAGGTTTTAAGTCCGCAGGCAAAAACTGTGTTTGCCATAAATGAAATATTATCAGATATTCCATCTTATCACGTTTGAAAATAATTCCCCCAATAGAAACGGATGAATATTGTTTTTACGGAACTTTCTCGAAAAACAAATATTTTCGTCTTGGAAATTCGTAATAATTATTTCTAACACATAGCCATAATACTAACCATGTTAGCATATTCTAGGTCATAGAACGACCTTCACATAGCATACTCACAAAGAAATCAATTAAATTCATTTAATTCACATAATCAAATAAAAATTTAATTGTCATAAAATCTGATTTTTCTCGGGCGTTACAATAATCGTTACATTTGTTCTTGTCATAATATCAAATATTATCATTACAAATCTATACTATTACATAGGTAATCTACAAGTTCGCTTTAGCCTTCACTTTATCCTTGTCGAATTCTTCAGTCCATTCGGTCTAAGCTGCATTCATATGGTTCAAGCAAGAGTGAGCATAACAAGCTCAGCAAGTACAACAATTTTATTTTAAAAGCATGCTTGAAACATAGGAATCGTATATCTTCAATAACTGGATGATAGTTATGAAGTACTATCAATAACTTAAAATAGCGTTTCTTTTCCTTCAAAACATTTTACAATCACAATATTCAGTAATACATCAATTCTAGTTCAAGACGTGAACGTCTTATAGTTTCTTTAAAAAGGACAACCCGGCACGAAGTCCATAAGTCTGACATATCTTACGAGCACTTCTAGGTGATCAGCGTATAGTACTTTATGTTGATCAACACTACATCCATTAAAAGTGTGTACGTTTAAGTTGTGGCAACCTCACGTGCCCATCGAATACTCGATGAAAATACATTTGTTTATTCATATTCATTTTTACCTTGAATTCGTACCAAATAATTGGCGTAGGATAGTGTTAGCAATTCTATATTGAAAGACTTGTAAACAGTTCAATCAATTTATCAAGATTAGTCTAGCCGAGTTAAAACTGGCATCGACTCTTTCTTTAAAACCATACATGCATCTCATAACTTGAATCATTTTGAAAACCTGGCTAACACGAAGGTTAGACAAGCGTTTCAAAAAAACTTGCCTTCAGCATCTGCTACAGTATAATTACGTTTCTTTGAGTCCTTACGGTCTCTACAACACATAACCATATAACATACCACATTAGGTCATGATTGAACATATATAGTTCCTAAAGAATCTTACCCTACTTCTCAATCTAATCCCGTATTAGATTTGTTATTAATGGTTCTGGCTTTCCATCATTCTTTACATCATTCTTACCAACTTCTGTCTCTTCAATAACTTAAGTAAAATTATTTCATTAATACAACTCGGTTCGAGTTAACTATCCTTCCTCATGGCTTACTAGCGTCCTTACGTTATTAACCGAAACTCGATCGTCATTGGTTGAGTACGCTTAGTGCATACCGTTCGCGTTCATCTTTAATTGACTTACTTTAACTCGAAGTGATCATACTAGAGTTTTAATTATGACTTAATAATATTTTAATAAGTCCCTTAGTTCATTGTTAAATAATTTCCATTTAAGCTCTACTTGTAACCATTCTTTAATGTCTAGGGTTTAAGGCTGGCGCTGGGTGCCGCGCTGCGGCGTCACCACTTATTGTTCAAAAACCTAGACTCGGCGCCGCGACGCGAGTTTCTGTGTTATATGTCGGACTGTGGCGTGACTTTCCAGGGGCTGATGGCCATTTTGGCGCTGCGGCGCGGGCTTATTTACCTTGGGCTGGCGCCGCGGCGCCAGCTCTGTGCACCAGAAAACTTGGACAGTTTTGAAACTTTTGTGAAACTCCCTGACTCGTAACATCTTCGTTATAAGTCCGAATTGGCTCGTTCAAGAGCCTACACTTCACAAATTACGTACTCTACATGTTCATGCAAAAACTTTATCTATTCGACTCTGTTTGCTAAAAATTCACCTATTAGTCCATTTTTAACTAAAATGATAAACGTTCGTGAACGTTCAATGCACGATTCTTCGTTTTAAGTAGGAATCCAGCCATTTTCGAGTCCGCAACTCTATAATGCCAAATAATACTTGTCTCCATTGAAAACTAACGTTTCTGAGTTCAAACACAAAATACGACTTCCATTCCGAGAATTTCATGAATTCGACGATTATCGTCCAATCGTGTTAATTCTGGCGAAACGTCATTACTCAAGATTTTTAAACCGTTCTAATTGGATTCAATCCATTATACTAACATCTTGACATACATGCTTCATTAACTTATAAACATGATAAGTTATTATTAGTTCATTGTGAGTTTGTAACTTATGAAAATATAGATTACTTACTATGATTCCATGACTTATCATGATCTTAATCTTTAACCACCATTATTGCTTCTTACTTTCATACCAATTCCATTCATGTGAACATGTTATAAACTTTTACAAGTTCTTATACTTTCATTCTAAGTTCAAAACTTATATAAGTATAAATGACTTATTCATAACTTATTACGGCTTAAGTCCATTTATTAATCATTCTTATCATTTCTTAGCATGCTAGTTCTACCAATACCCCCTTCTCTAACAATGGAAGAGAGAGAGAAACCTGGTTCAAGAACACTTAATCTTTGATCTTCTTCTTACTTCTTGAAATATGAAAGACTAACTTTCTAACTTATTCTCTCTAACCAATAAGTTATAAGTTATTGGTGGAAAAGCTAACAAGAAAAGTCTAACTTTATATGTGCTTATTCTCTCAACCAAATAAGTTGTTGGATGAAAAACTAACAACTAACAAATGAAATCTAAGCTTTCTATTTATAGAAATCTCAAAGTGAGGGTATGATGGCCATAAGGCCACTCTACCTCCTTAATCACATCCTTACTATTCATTCCTTCCTAATTAAGTTAACTTACTTCTCACCTTATTTACTTGGCCATCACAACACTTAAGCATTAAGTTTACTTTGCCATTAAGTCTACTTGTTCATCACACAAAGGTCTTGCTCTCCACTTCACCCATGGGTTGCCCCATTGATCTTATTTAACTTATGGGCTTGATTAATTAAATTAACTTCTACTTTGGGCTTGTCTTCACTTTACTTTGGGCTTATATTAATAAACACTTAGGCTTAGTATTAGTAAATACTTGGGCTAAACATTAATCCATCTTAGGCTTGCCTTTAAAGTTTATGGACTTGAATTTCATACACAATCCACAATCCTATTCATAAATGGCTTAAAGCCTTATAACATATACTCTACGTATAATTCACGTATTCTATCTCGTATACTTATTCAATACATACAACATACCATCATTCATACGTACTCATATAATATCTCGTATCATACTCGTATTCATTACTTCGTATAATACCTACGTAGTATACGATAATCGCTTAATTCATTAATCGCATTGCATTTCCTTCTCGTAAATCATTTTCCTTAAACATTAGGTTTTAAGTCCACAGGCGAAATATTACGTTTTCCATACCTAAAATATTATTGGATATTCCATCTCACCTCGATATTCTATCGTTACGTATTTCTCGGAAGTTCAAAAATAATTCCCGAGCAGAAATGCGTGAATAGTATTTTTTGAAAAATTTCTCGGAAGGCTTTTATTTTCGTCTTGGAAATTCAAACACTTTAATTCTACCACGTAGACAAAATCCTACGATGTTCTGACATGTCTAGGTCATATAACGACCTTCAATTAGCTCTCTCCTTTAAATAAATAATTAAATTCATTTAATCAAATAAAAATTTAATTCTCAAAAATCCAATTTTCTCGGGCGTTACATTCTTCCCTCCTTATAAGGATTTTGTCCCCAGAATCTCGCTAATAATTATATACACAATTGAGGAAACGTTTTCTTCATTTTAATCTTGAGTTCCCACAATGCTTCTTTGACATTGTGGTTCTTTTATTTCACCTTCACTGAAGGTATTGTCTTAATTTACATGACTTATCACTTCCTAGCAATAATTTGAATTGGAAGTTAAATACTTACTAACATATTACACTATCTTCCTTTTATTAGTTCTTCTTTTAACTTGGAATTATAAGAAACTCAAATTCCTCCTTCAAAACAAGACTATACTTAGTCTTCTATTTATCCGGCGTCTTCTTCTTCATCTGCTTATACTCCTCGTTACCTAATTGTACTTACTTAACTCGTTCCATTATCATGGATTGAGTCTACATTATAAATAACATTTCTACCCCTTCATTCCGTAATTTAACTCCTAACTCCGTTCTCGCCATTTTCGTTATTAACTCATTCTGAGTTGTTAACATCAACAGCTTTCCCTACCCTTCATACTTAACGCGTCGGCTACAACGTTTACCTTCCCTGAATGATATCAGATATCACAGTCCTCTCTCTACTGCATTTTCAACTTCTTCGGTGTGGAGATATATTTCAGACTCTTAGAGTCCGTGTATATCTTGCCTTTCTCCCCGTATAAATACTATCTTCATATTTTTAATTCAAAAACTATAACTGCCAATTCTAGATCATAAGTAGGATAGACCTCCTCATAATCCTTAACTGGCGTGATACATACACAATGACATTGCCATGATATAAGAGCACGCAGTCATGTCATCTATACGAAACATCGAGATACACTATAAAATTCCTCATATCATCTAATAAAGATAATACAGGTGCTTCACTTAACCTTCCTCTAAAATCCTGTGACGCTAATGGTACCTTCAACCATAGCACCTCACAAGGGAACCTCTTAATTTGCTACCGACCTATTCGATGCCCCTTACGGAAGTCTAGCTCTAGTACATTTAGTCAATCCAAATGACATAACTAGAAACTTGTCATAACTAAGCTTGGGGAGACGTACTCTACACTTAATAATGCAATGAATGAGGCCCGGGATCGAGTTTTGAGGTACCCAATCCAGTTTAAAGGACTACCATCGTACATGCTGGATCGCAGGACGATGTCTCGCATCATAGAAGAAGAACATAGCAAGGCTATTCAGTGCCTTAACAGGCAGTGATAGGATTTGTTTAATTATGTGAAAAACTTATCTGGTTTTAGATGTAAATTTTGACGTGTTTATGAACGAATGAATATTTAATGTTTTAAATCCTATAGATTCTTTATCTCGGGATAGTTGATGTAAATAGCAGTGATGCTATCGTTTGATGTTAAAACTTTTGATTTGAATAAATATATCAAGTTGTTTAAAATAATGTGTTACGTGATTATGTTAAATTATTGAGTTAAGCCTTAACTATTTATAGAATTCACTAGAGATTTAATAAGCATATATTTTAACAGAAATATGCCGCCAAGAAGAAGACAATAACGTTAACCAACTCAAGAAGAATCTACAAATAACAAAAATAACGCCAATGCTAATCCCGTTCAACAATTAGTGAACTTGCTAGCTGGAGCAATGAATAATCAACCTCAAGCTCCACCAAATACAACGTTCAAAGATTTCAAGGCGGTGGGACTGCCAGAGTTTAAAGGATCCATGAACCTGATCAAAGCTCAGACTTGGGTGATGGAGATGGAGAAGGTTTTTGATGTTCCTAGAGTCAGAGAGGGCCAGAAGACCGCTTTTGAAACATTTATGTTGAAATCTGAAGCTAGTTATTGGTGGCAAGCAGACAAGGTCCGTGGAGGAGAAGGTATGATTACTTGGGAGAGGTTCAAAGAGATGTTTTTTGAGATGTATTTCCCAACCAGCTCGTAGAACCAATTGGAGGTTCAGTTTCTAGATTTGAAACAAGGGATTTTGTCCGTACCAGATTATGCGGCTAGATTCAACGAGTTGGCGAGGTTCACCACATATCAAGTACACACGGATGAGAGGAAAACAAGAAGGTTCGAACAAGGACTGAAGCCTTGGTTGTATAGTATGGTATCGATGTTTCAATTAAAGACGTTTGCTGGGGTTCTAGAGAAAGCCATACTGGCTGAAGATGGAAGCGATGCGGTAACCAAATATAATCAAGATCATAAGAAGAACAAGAGTGAAAGCGAAGGAATTAACAAGGCTAGTGGAAGCAACACAGAAAGTGATAATCATCAGAAGAGAAGGTGGTCTGATAACACATCAACCGAAAACTAGCAAAGAGGTCAGAAGAAAAGGATCGAAGCATTTTTGACCTGCGGGAAAGTTCATCTGGGAGTTTGCATGAAGGAAAAAAGAATGTGCTACAATTGTGGTCAGGAAGGCCACATAGCACCTAACTGTCCTAACCCAAAGAAGGGTGCCTGTTTAAATTGTGGTTCAAAGGATCATTTGGCAAGAGACTATCCTAAGAATGGATCTGGAGGGGTAGGATTAGGAGGAAATCGGGGAAACAACAGTGGAAGCGCCTTGACTATCACCGGACTAACCGCAACTAAACGACCGACCGCCAGGACATTCAACATGACGGTGGAGGATGCAATATAGTCTCGTGATGTGGTGTCAGGTATCATTCTGATCAATAAAATTAATGCTTATGTATTATTTAATTCGAGTGCTACTTGTTCATTTATATCCGATGACTTTGCTAAGAACTTAGGATTGCCTAAGGATGAGTTAGAATACCCCATGAACATAGAAATTGTGAATAGAGAAATAATCCTTGTTAAGTACGTACATAAGAATTGTAGAGTGGATATTAAGGGTAATATCATGAACGTAGATCTTATCCCTATTCGACTTGGGGAATTTGACGTTATCTTGGGAATGGACTGGTTATTCAATTACGGAGCTATAGTTAATTGTCAGAAGAAACGTATTAACCTTATGACGCCGTCAAAGGTTGTATTTTATGGTAGCAAGTCGCCTAGACAAGCGAGTTGTCTGACGATGATGCAGGCCAGGAAGTTGTTAAGACAAGGCTGTGTAGGATATTTAGCTTACATAGTCGACAGTCGTAAAGAGAATTCGAAAGTAGAGGAGATACCGGTACTGAGAGACTTCTTCGATGTATTTCCAAATGATTTGCCAAGACTTCCGCCAGATAGAGAGGCTGATTTCGTGATCGATTTGGCATCAAGAACGACTCCAATATCAAAGGCACCATACCGAGTGGCACCGGTAGAGATGAAAAAATTGATGATACAACTACAAGAATTACTGGACAAGAAGTACATTTAATCGAGTGTATTGCCGTGGAGAGCGCCGGTGTTGTTTGTGAAAAAGAAGGACGGAATGATGCGGCTCTGCATTGACTACAGAGAATTGAATAAGGTCACGATTAAGAATAGATATCCATTATCGAGGATCGACGACCTATTTGATCAATTGAAGGGAGCGAGATACTTTTCAAAGATAGACTTGAGAAGTGGTTATCATCAACTGAAGGTTAGGCCAGAGGATGTACCAAAGACAGCGTTCAGAACATGATATGGCCACTACGAATTTTTGGTAATGTCGTTTGGTCTAATAAATGCTCCTACAGCATTTATGGGACTAATGAATTGTGTGTTCAAGCCATTTTTGGACAAGTTCGTAGTGGTATTTATAAATGATATTGTGGTATATTCGAAAACCAAGGTGGAACATGAAGAGCATTTGAGATTAACGTTGGAAGTGTTGAGAAGGGAGAAGTTGTATGCCAAGTTTTTGAAATGCGAATTTTGGATCGAGCGGGTACAATTTCTTGGGCACGTGATCGATAAAAATAGAATTTCAGTAGATCCATCCAAAGTCGAAGCCGTGATAAACTGGGATCAGTCGAGAACGCCGTCAAAAGTACGAAGTTTTCTTGGATTAGCAGGATATTAAAGAAGATTCATTCAAGACTTATCGAAAATCGCAACTCCGTTAACGAATTTGACTCGAAAAGCGGTGAAATTTGTTTGGACGGAGAAGTGTGAGGAAAGTTTTCAAGAATTGAAGAAGAGGTTGAGTACATCACCTGTCTCTTCTAGACGATAAAGGAAATTTTGTTGTTTATAGTGATGCGTCGCATAAAAGACTTGGCTGTGTGCTTATGCAAAACAGCAGAGTCATTACGTATGCATCATGACAATTGAAGGATTACAAGAATGGGTATCCGACCCACAACTTGGAGTTAGCTGCAGTAGTTTTTGCATTGAAAATCTGGAGACACTATCTCTATGGGGAGAAGTGTGAAATATATTTTTACACAGAAGGGCTTGAATATGCGCCATAGAAGGTGGTTGGACTTAATTAAGGACTACGAATGTGAGATTTTATACCATCCGAGTAAGGCAAATATCGTTGCCAACGCCTTAAGTAGAAAGGGTCGGGAGAAGTTAATGATGTTGACCGCTCAGGAGGAGCCAATTTCATAAATGGAGAAACTGGAGTTGGAAGTGAAGTATCCTACAGAAATTGATGAGAAGCTATTTCAGATGCAATCTGGTACAACCCTACTGGATAAAGTTAAGGAGGCTCAACTTCAGGACGAAGAATGTAAAAAGGTGAAAAAAAAGATATATGAAGGAACTGAATCGAGATTCAAGATGGATAAGGAAGGAATATTGAGATTCGAGAGCAGAATTTGGGTACCACCAGTCACAGAGATTAAGGAAGACATTTTGAGCGAGGCTCATAGCTCGCAATATTTGATTCACCCTGGTAGTACCAAGATGTACCAAGATCTTCGACAATATTTCTGCTGGCCAAATCTTAAACGTGATGTTGCAGAATGTGTTGCCAAGTGTCTGACCTATCAGAAAAAGAAAGCTGAACATCAGAGACCGAGTGGGTTGCCACAACCGTTGGAGATCCCAGAATGGAAATGGGAACATATTACAATGGACTTCGTGGTTGGCCTTCCGACAACTCAGAAAAGTTATGACGCAGTATGGGTTATCGTTGACCGATTGACGAAATCCACACACTTCCTTCCGATCAAAATTAGATTTAACTTAGACCAGTTGGCAAGGTTATATGTAAAAGAGATTATTTCGACGCACGGAGTGCTGGTGTCAATTGTTTCCGATAGGGATCCGTGCTTTACATCGAACTTCTGGAAACGTCTACAGGAATGCATGGGTACGCAATTGTAAATAAGTACAACATACCACCCTCAGACAGATGGACAGAGTGAAAGAACAATTCAGACATTAGAAGATATTCTAAGAGCCTGTGTGATGAACTTTAAAGTAAATTGGGATGATCACCTACCGCTCGTAGAGTTTGGCTACAACAACAATTACCACGCTAGTATTGGCATACCGCCTTATGAAGCGTTATACGGCAGAAAGTGCAGAACTCCACTTTACTGGGATGAAGTTGGCGAAAGACAATTGCTAGGCCTAGAATTGGTACAGCAGACAGCAGAAATAGTCAAAGTGATCCGAACACGACTGGTAGCAGCTCAAGATAGATAGAAGAAATGCGCTGATCCTCATCGTAAAAATGTTGAGTTTGAATCGGGTAGTTATGTGATCTTGAAGGTCTCTCCCTGGAAGGGAAAGATCAGGTTCGGAAATAAAGGGAAATTAAGCCCAAGATTCATTGGACCCTTTGAAGTACTGCGAAGAATCGGAGAAGTCGCGTACAAGGTAGCCTTACCTCCATCACTGGAGAATGTCCACAACATCTTTCATGTTTCTGTTTTACGACCCTACAAACCCGATTACAAGCATGTAATTGAATACGAACCCCTGCATTTTGAAAAAGATTTATCTTACGAAGAAATTCTTGTTCAAATTGACGACAGAAAAAAATAAGTTCTCAGAAATAAAGTAATACCTTCTGTTAAGGTAATTTGGAGGAACCACAACGCTGAAGAAGCTATGTGGGAACTCGAAGAGAATATGATAAAGAATTACCCTAGTTTATTTACTTAAATTATGTGTAAGTGATTCTAGGGACAAAATATTTGTAAGGGGGGAGAATGTAACATGTCGAATTTATTGAGTCGTGATTCTAGGGACAGAATCCTTTTAAGGGGGAAAATATGTGACGAACGAGATTTTTGTAATTAAATTTTAATATTTATTGAATTAAATAAATATTTTCGATGATTTAATTATTAGACTAAATAATTAATTGATGTAATTGTGATAGATTAATTTAATTATATGTGTTATATTTATTAAATTAATATGGAGAATTTGATTATTCAAATTATATAATTATGTGAGTTTATTGAATTAAAAGAAATATTTAATAAGCCTAATATTATTTTATAATTAATGAGAAAATTAATTATATGACTATGTGAATTAATGAGAAATTATTATATTTTATTCAAACTAAATTAAATAAGATATTTGATTTATTTTATAATTGGATGTGACATTATTAAACTATAGGATAAAAGAGTTATTAAATTAAATAATTTTGAGCCATTTAAGGCTTGCCAAACGAGGCCCTAGTGGAGGTTGAGAGCAGTTAACCATTACTGGATAACTGACCACCACTCTGCGCGTCAGTTTCTTTTATTAATACGCCATATTATTCTTCTTCCTATTTTCAAAGTTTTCAAAGCAAATCACAGAGAGAATTTAGAAATTTTGAGAGTAAAAGAGAAGGTTTGTGAGAGATTGTAAGTTGTGATCAACCTTGTATAATCCAAGTAGAGCAATCAAGCGTAAGCCCTTAAACTTAAATTTTTATTACGTTGTTTAAGTTTTTAAGAAAATAGCTTCACGTTTTGTTAAAAACTCAGTAAATGGGAAAAGGGTATAATTATGGGTTTGTGTATGCGTTAAGATGTCATCATATCATATTTTGCTATATATTGTATGTTAACCATAACATCAATTTCATAAAATACTTCGTATATTGTTGCTACAAAATTACAGAGTATAAAATATGTCCATATGGCCTTACGTACCAAATTTGATACGTCTATCATAGGTTATATCATAAATTTATGCTTGTAAAGGATTATATATATTAAAACTAAGAGACCAAACTTCAAATGAATGGATTCGGTGTTATAGGAAACCCGTAGTATTGAATTGCATGTTTTGTTTTCAAGACTTTCAAGAACATCAAGAACAGTAAAATCACATGTGATAATTTTGTTAATTATGTTTTTTAACTCCTTAAAATCATGTTAGAAGGGTTGAGTAGTTGTTATATGTATATTATAATGTCTAGGTATGTCTAATTTCATGTAGGAATTAAGAAATTGGTAGAAATTGGCATGTTTTGCGATTTTTCGAGAACTACAACTTTTGTTACTGGTGCGCCGCGCCACAGCGCGAGCCACGCCACAGCGCGAGCCATGCCGCAGCGCCATTGACCAGGCCGTAGCGCCGAAAATAAGTACAACGTGGCACCGCAGCGCCACTCTCTAGAATGTTCAGAAACAGAAATTTTTAAGTGTTCAAGTCCATGAATGTAATGTTAACCTAATCTAATGAACATAAAAATATGTTAGAAGTATAATGAGATATTAAAATAGATGCTTAACATGTCAATAACGTATTTATGTGTGAATTGAATTATTAAACGCATAGTTGACTTATTGTTCGTGAAATGTATATTATATGACAATATGTGTGGTAATTTGACTAAGTATAGTCATAACCAAAGTCTAGACAAAAGAATGAACTTATGATGACTAGTTACATTATAATTAACTAGAGTTATTAATGGAAATGGTATATAGGATTATATCGAAGAACGTGTTTAATTAACGTGTAATCTACGCACGAGGCAAGTTTCATAACCTTACTTGTCATCATTATGCTAGTTTATAAATTTCGTCGAGTAAATTCTCATTATTATTAATCAAGTTCAATTTTCTACGTTAAAGATTATTTATCTTTTCAAAGTATGATTCTGTTATACAATAATTGTTCTATTGTATACCTCTTGAGATGGTTATTCATGTTAAATATTATTTATTGTTGAACCTTGTTAGACTAGCGAATCTTTATTGATTCAACTAGTCCATAGTTGATGAACGTTCTAAATTTCAGAACCCTTATTGATTTATCCAAACCAAACTTCCTTTGGTGTAGACTCTAATGTCAAACTGAGATGAACAACCCTGTATAGGGATTACTTATGCGTTAGCGTTAAGATATTGTGCACAGTATGGTACTAAGGGCTGATCCCCCTAAGTATGAGTAGAAGAGTCCATAGTCTTATGACTGTTAAAGGTTTCAAGTATAACCCTTGATAACCTAGGACATAGTTCAAGGTCTTATGACCCTCAGAAATCTATTGAATTCTTGTTATTCATTCTTGATTCAAAAGTTGAGCTTTTATTTCTAAAGTCTTTGAATCACTCGCATGTTATTATATATTGTTATTTCATTTTTATACTTGTGGGCAATCATGCTCACTCTTGTGTAATAATAACATTGCAGTTAAGAACGAAAGGTACGATGAACCTTCTACTAGCAACGGCAAGGGCAAGATTAACAAGTGATGGAGACTTGTTGTTTATGTGATGTCGAATTTATATGTTAAGACTTATGTTGATATTGTGTAAGACTATAGATTGTTTATGTTTCCGCAGTTAAGATTTAAGGTTAGTATGACTTGGGATTGTATTTATTATTCAGATTATTATTCAGTTGTTGTAACCCCATAAGGGGAGGATTTATTTCTATCTATTGCATGGTTTGCATTTATTATGGGTAGATAGATAGATGATATTTGTGCAGTGAATACCAAATATCGTGGGATTGAAGTACCCGGATTTGGGGGTGTCACATTAAGAACTCAGAATGAGTTAATAACGGAAATGGCAAGAACGGAGTTAGGAGTTAAATTACGGAATAAAGGGCAAGAAATGTTATTCACAACGTAGACTCAATCCATGATAATGGAACGAGTTAAGTAAATACGACTAGGTAATGAGGAATGCAAGCGAATAAAGAAAAGGACGCAGGATAAATAGAAGACTAAGTATAGTTTTGTTTTGAGGGAGGAATTTGAGTTTCATATAATTCCAAATTAAAAGAAGGACTAGTAAATGGAAGATTGTGTAGTACGTTAATAAGTGTTTAACTTCCAACTCAAATTATTGATAGGAAGTGATAAGTTAAGTGAATTAACATAATACCTATAGAGAAGGTAAATGTCAGAAACCACAATGTCGAAATAAAAAGCATTATGGGAACTCGAGATTAAAATGAAGCAAAATTTTCCTCAACGGTGTATGTATTATTAGCAAGATTTTGGGGACAGAATCCTTATAAGGAGGGAAGAATGTAACGCCCGAGAAAATCAAATTTGTAGAAGAATTAAAATTTTATTTAATTATAAGGATTAAATGAATTTAATTGATTATTTATGGGAGAAAGCTAATTGAAGGTCGTTCTATGACCTAAACATATCAGAACGACATAGTATTTTGGCTACGTGATAGAATTAAAGTGTTTGAATTTCCAAGACGAAAATAAAAGCTTTCCGAGAAATTTTCTGAAAAATACTATTCACGCATTTCTGCTCGGGAATTATTTTTGAACTTCCAAGAAATACGTAACGACAGAATATTGATGTGAGATGGAATATCCAATAATATTTTAGTTATGGAAAATGTAATATTTCGCCTATGGACTTAAAACCTAACGGTTAGGAGAAAGTGATTTACGAGAAGGAAATGTAATACGATTAATGAATTAAGCGATGATCGTATAATACGTAGGTATTATACGAAGTAATGAATATGAGTACGATATGAAGTAGTATATGAGTATGTATGGATAATGGTATGTCATATATATTGACTAAGTATACAAATGAGAATACGAGATTTATACGTCAATTATACGTTATAAGGCTTTAAGCCAAATGCATTGGACTTGTAGGATTTATTAAGGATTATGTTAGCCCAATTATGGAAATGGTTAAGCCCAATGTGAACTAATGTTAAAACCAATAGTTGGTTATTATTGTTAGGTTTGTAATATTCATGAACGCAATCAAATTGCAAAAATATGCGGAAACATGGAAAATCAGAGTTTTAAAATTTTACAAACCATATACCCGGATCATCTTTTATGCACAATTATTAATTAAACGAAAAAGAAAGAACAAGAATCTTACCCTTGAAGATCTGAGCTTCCTCAGGTACAAGTTCACCTCCAATCCTTTTCGCGTTTCAACTTGAATCCATCGGGTTTGGTTCTTTCCTTTTGATCAACATTAGCCACCCAAGTGTTTGGCCTCTATAGGTGATCCACCAAGGAAGAAGAAGAATTCAAGAAGATGGGCATTTGACAAAACTCTAGTTTTTCTATCTCTATAGAAAAAGACATACTCTCCCAACTATTGGAATTACGTATTCACGTGTTGTGAAAGTGTCAACCACTCCTCACCCATAATAAGACTCATCTTATTTATAGATGTGGGCAACCCTCCTTAACAATTAAGGAATTGGGTTTTATTTTAATTAAACTCTTTTAATTAAATGGGCTCCCTAATCTTATTAGAGATAATTAATTAAACTCTTTTAATTAATTTGCCTCCTAATCCTATTAGGATATTTGAGAGTACTTTTATTAAATAATTCCCAAACTCCTTTAGGAATTAAATAATAATAATAGTAATAATAATAAGACTCCTCTTATTAATTTATATTTAATATTTTTAAAATATTAAATAATAAATATTAAGCTATTTAATTTATTCTATCACCGTAGATTAAATTAAATATACTTAACTTATTATTATGATTATGCCATTAACTTCTTAAATAATTATTCTTCCTTTTATGGTGTGACCCTTTAGGTTCTCCATATTAAACCGGTTGTAAATAAATCAATTAGAACAATTCTAATCTTATTTAAATAAATAAATTAAACTAATAATTTATTTAAATAAATAATATTTATTCTATAATAGGGATAAGCCTCCCTAGCGATCAACGACTTTTCAGATAATATAGATTTTAACATTAATTATAAAAGAACCTTTGAGTAAATAGTTACCGTACAATTCAATCCTTCCACCATACAATGTCTTAATTAAATATAAGACATGGAATTACTGTCAAGTCTTATTTTATTTAATTATATGTATTTCGACTCTTAAATATGCAACTCCAAATAATGCAAATTAGAAACTCCTTTCTAATTTCATTCTGCCTTGGCCAAGGACTACTGAGTTGTCATTTATCGAATCACATAGGACATTTCTCTTCATTTACTAGAAGTGGCAGATTTTTTATTGATCATACATTATCTCCATGTACAACTTATTATACCCAAGCATACTCTTTGATATACCCTTAGGGTTTTAAGGAATAAGTCAAAGTATAACTTATCATACACAAGATATTATGATGATCTCAAGTCCAAGAATCACTTGTACTATTATCACTACAATAATTCCTATTGACAGGCAAGTAAAACTCCATTAGGTATTCCTTAGCGAGCCACGTTCAGTGAACTTATTCTCTAATAAGCACCTACATACTTGCTTAAGTGTCTCCACACAAATGATCATGAGATCAATCATCATCATCCAATGAGCAAGCAACGTATGTACCAATCTATCTGGATTCACTAATCCCCAATTTAGTAATTCAACGATTGGGAACTATTTTAGTTTTAAGCTTTCTAAGAATTTAGATCTCATTAGAATGATCATCATCATTATTGTAAAAGCATTGCTTAAAACTATGGGTTTATCACATATTGTAAAACAGCATCATGTAGATAATTTAAAAGCCTTTAATAAATTATTACTTTTTATTAATAAATGAATAAGATTGTTACAAAGTATATGCTTTATCATCAAACATGATTGGCTTGTGTGCATATTACTTTCAATTATAGAGTCCAAAAAGGAATTAATGAACAAGCCCACGTATTTGTAAATGTGAAGCCTAATGTATAAGTTGAGATAATTAAGCTAGAAGCCAAAGTATGAACCAATAGGTTATGGGAATGTTTAAACCCATGGGGCAACCCATGGATGACCTAAAGTGGTAACCAAGTAAACTTAATGACAAAGTAAACTTAAGGACTAAGTTGTGTGGGGAGCAAGTAAGCTTAATGGCTAAGATAAGTGGTGAGCAAGTGTTGTGATGGCCAAGAAAAATGTGTGGAGGCCAAGTTTACTTAGGGACAAAGTAATGAATAGTAAGGAGGTGGATTAAGGAAGTGAAAGTGGCTTAATATCCCTTATGCCCTAACCTAGGATGTCTTATAAATAGAAAGCTTAAGAGTTCATTTGTTGGTTGTTTCATTTCCTCCAACACCTTATACATTATAAGTTGAGAGCTTATTTACTTGAGAGAATAAGTACATATAAGTTAGACTTCCTTTGTTACATATTCAAGAAGTAAGAAGAAGATTAAGGATTATCAAGTTTTATTCAAGAGTAAGTATTCTTAAACCATGATTCTCTTTCTCTTCCATTAGTAGAGAAGGGGGTATCGGTAGAACTAGCATGCTAAGGAATGATAAATCAAAGGGCTTAAGTCTTAATAAGCCGTATAAGTCATGAATAAGTAATTCAATCATAAATAAGTTATGAACTTATAATGAAAGTATAAGAACTTGTGAGAACTTGTAACATGTTTACATTAATAAAGTTAGTATGATAATAAGGAGTAAGAAGAATGGTTAAAAGTTATTAACCATAATGTGTCATATGAAAAGAAGACATAAGTCATGAGAAATGGAAACATAAGTATTTTTGTGACAACCCCAAAATAGGTCCATTCCATCCAACCCACTTTGAGTCGTCAAATACATGGTACAGAAAACAACTACAATTTTATTACAACAATTGTTGTGCAAAATACAACAATACATATGCCGTGAGTTTGGATACAAATATATACCAAATGTGACATTGGACACCATCATGTGTCAGCACCTCACAAAGGTACCTTGCATAAAGGTACAGTCAAAAACTGTTTTAGAAACTAGAATCTTTGGGAAGTGCTCAAGGAAACCTTCGTACATGGGAGGTCATGCTTCTAGGTTATGATAGATATCATATGGCCACATAATTATCTTTGGTTGACCCAATAGACCCCAAAGAAAAACGAGAAGATTACTATCATATGCTTCCCAATGGTAAGTCTTCTCTTGACTTATCATTATCTCCACTGTCTCTAATTGAGAATTATACTTCAAACAAACACCAAGATTATATAGGTAGTGCTCGTATATATACTCAGCAAGTGGATGAGCACATCCCTTCTTATGATGAAACGAGATTGTATGTCATTAGACATCTTGTATGATAGTGACAAAACACCCGTCCAACGTTGGGTACACCTTACCCTATTGGATTCACCAAATAAAACTACTAAATGAACTTTTCTATATTGTTTCGGGAGAACCTCCACAGCTAGAGACCACCGTTCTATTTCCCCGTTACCCTCGCTCGACCCAGCTACACTCTTATTACCTGAAAAGAATTGTGAAGAAAAATGGTGATCACAACTAGCTCAGTAAAGAATATCATGACTAAAGATAATTAAATTATCAATAGCCTTCATCAATAATAAATTAGAGATTTAGAACATATGGTAGATGATAAAAAATTTCAACCATAGTTGCAGCGGAACGAGCAATCCATTAGAAGAGTCAAATAGACTATAAAGTCTAATATCTTCTCCACGTTAAAAGTCCACCAACAATGTTTTATCCCCGTAACATCAATCAACAGTTTCTTTCCACAATTATATGAATAACTCATAATCATAATTGTAATTCTAAATTCCTCTTCCCATCTAGGACGAAGATAATTTTCATCACATGTCTTTACCTGAAACATCAAAGATCATGGTTATATCAAATCACAGTTCCTATTTATAATCATACTAACAACTTCATCTTTGCACTACGGCCAATGATATTCATCAACAGTTCATATTTGCATTACAGGACAAATATATTAATATCGCAAAGGAATATATAATCATTTCAGAATTTATATAAATAATAATTATAACCATGTTGATCAATTCACCTTTGCACTTAAGCTAAAGATATTTAATTATAAATTCAATGGTCATGATCATACCAGTCACAATTTAACTTTTCCACTATTGACCAAAGAGAACCCTAGTCATGATCATACCAATAATCTACCCATCTTTACACTCAAGTGAAAGAGAATATCATCATTAGAGTTATAAAAATGTTATATATGTTAATAAAAATAATATAATCAATATATAGTTTTAATCTCCAGAGTAATATTCATAAATCAACTATAATTTGGTTAGAAAAAAAAAACCAATTTTATCATGAATAGTAACTCGTGAATAGTAACCCTGACACAAAAAGGTAAAAATTCTACAATAAAATCCATACCAATATTTCTGTATAATGATATTGAAAGAATAACATTTCTTAAATTTATAAACAATTTATTTTAATTGTTTACACTTTACTAAAATAATGCATTTAATCATTCTAAAATGCCAAACTCATAAAATTTCATCACCAATAACTAAAACCCTCATCAAAAATCTGCATATACCTCATATAGGATTCTCAAGTCATAAAATCTTATTTTCCAATTTTCTTACTTCACATAACATATTTAATTCATTTACTCATAACTAGACTATTTTCATGAAAAATACCAAATCAGTTCCAAAAATATTTTTTTTCTGGAATTTAGCATAATATAGTCCCATAGTGAACATATATTTTTCTCAGAATATTTAAAAGTCATTTACTATTTTTCATATGGCCAAAACAGCCGAATATTTAGACATTTATCAAAAATTGTACTTTTATCTAAAAATTCTGAAATTCACAGAGTATACTCCTATCATATACATGTACTCCCAATAAAAATTTCATCAATTTTGGAGTTAACCACAAAAAGTTATAAGCGGTTACTTTTAAAATAGTATTTTCCCGTAAAATTCATAACTCTTAATCAATACATTCAAAAATCACCATTTTTGGACACAATCAAGAAAACTCATCAAAATATCATTTTAAATTTTTCTAGAATTTTTGAAGGTCAGAAAAATTATAAAACTGAAAAATATAACAACCCTTAAAATCATTTACTATCCCTTACCTCAAAAGATTAGTACTTCTGATCGGTATAAGGCTGAAGGAAACGTGCACTGATGAATATCAACTCACCAACTATCTAAATACTCACAAAATACACTCAATAATCTAGAGAGAGAAAGAGAGAAAACTTATGAATTCTGGTGTGATTTTCAATTCTAACTTAGGCCTCTATTTATAGGAAAATATTAGCACGCCGAAGCAGACTTGACCTGCTACCTGATGGCTTTACCTGCTACTATTTCACCCACCAAAAATCAGCCATCTCTCCTAACAACCAAGAGTGGGGCCCACTCATTTCTAGAATTTTCCACCAAAACCTAATCTCCGTATCAGTCACTTCTTAAAATTCATAACAAATCATTCGTTCATTTTTAATGGTTCAAAATTTGAACACATATACTCAACTTATATATGTATAACATATCCAAAAATTACAACGATCCAACGGTCAGATTAAAAATTATAGCTCCCATAATATATCTCAAAACCCGTAATTTTTAATACCTCCATTCCGATAAAAATACTGATAAAAACCTCAACATTAACTCTTTCATTTTTAACCACAAAAATATATCCCTCATTTATATCCACATAAAATAAATATTTCCTTATCATATGAATCAATAATTAATTATTCACAAATAATATTACAGAATCACATTTAAGACAAACAGGCCGTTCCCAAGAAAGAGGTGGCTTTCCAATAATGATTTCTCCTTACTGGCGCACAATTAGTGGACCAAACCTCTCCTTAGATAGAACTTTCTAAACATTGCCAATAATGTTATCTAATAATATTATTCAGATAATATGAATTATTGATCTGATAATGGAAAATATTGTGCAGTGATAATTATTGAAACAACAATAATATAAAATATCAACGCAGCAATTATTGAATCAATAAAATAAAATATTAAACAGTAACTACTGTAACAATTATTGAGTAGTGTCTTCCTTGGTAAGAATCAATAATTCAAAAATACTATGCAAAACCGTGTGCTACTGTGTAACCACGCGTATTACTGTATTTTAACCATTGGGTATTCCCACAATGTTAACGGTAACAACTACGCCGTTATTTATAAAAACTCATTTTTTATCGTTATCTTCATCCAACAGTTATTCGTTATGGGGCCCACAAATAGCTGCGTCGTCGTACGAATATTCCCCGACAGAAAGAATATTCCACGACCAAACGAATATTCCCTGACAACAATGATTATTTTATAACCACTTGCTTATTTTGAAAAAAATTTCACATTTCACCCATAACTTTAAACTTTTATCAATTTAACCATTTACTGAATAGTAATAATAAGAAAAATTGAATACTTTTATTTCATAATATTCGGTGTTTTACAATCTCCCCTCCTTATGAAATTTCGTCCCCGAAATTTACGTACTTGGTATTTCGAAGAGTTGAGAATACCTTGCTTTCAATTCAGATTCTATCTCTCAGATCATCATGATTTCTCCATTGCTCATCTCCCATGATAACTTCATTTGGGTTCCTCATTTGTTGGGAAGTCATGACAACCGCCATCCCTCGAACTACCCGTTTTGACTTGTCTGGGACAGCATTTGGTGTCATCACTACCGTTAGAATATACTTTTCTATAGGACATATTCCTCCCTCAACTGCCTCGTTATACTCCTCATTTATGATCTGAATCATCAATCTTCGATCCATATCGGATTCAGGTTGACCGCTATGTACAGGATAATTCAAAACTCGATGTTGGGTTCTCCCAATTGCTTTCCAAAAAGAAAAATTCATATCATCTATTTTAGCCTTCTTAGATCGGACATCTCTTTCCACAATATCCACGTGTCGTGTGGCTTTTGCCCATGCATCACTTATTCTCACTCGTTCAGTTTTTTCTTCTTTCAGCTCAGATTCCATCTTTATCATCTTATACTCTGCCAAAGAATGCTTCTGTTCAAGCATCACATATCGGGTAACACAAGCTTGAATTGTTGCATCCTTTTGTTCCACGACCGCCTGTCGTTCTTCAGCCTGCTCTTCTAACTCATGAATACGATTTTGAAATTCTACATTTTGATCATATAATACCTCTAATAAACTCTCCTCAGGTACCTCTTCTTCCTCAGTCTCAGCTGTTACCTCTGCGACTATCTCGGGTGCAACTGTCAATTCTTCACTCACCACATGGATATCTCTAATTCTTTCTTTGTCTGACATCACATTATCATGGTTAGTGATTAGAGGTATCCCCACAGTCTCATTCACTCCATTGTTAGCATTCTCAGTTGCCATTCTCAAATACTGCCATAAAATAAGGGTTAATTAAACAAATTAACATATCACATAATATCCCGATATTATGACTGACCAACAAATAAGCTTAGGTAGGACACACTAGCGAAGGATTTACTCATCTCTCCCCTCCTAGTTATATTCCCCGATCTCCGCCAGAGACCATATCCCTAAGCTCTGATACCAAATGTAACTCATGTCCCATCAGTGGACAGCACCTTACATTGATACCTATCAGTTTACCACCGCAAAATGGCGTCCCCTACGGAGAGTCTGGCTTCGGTGCATCCCCCATCAACAGGAAGTCACCAGTGAGAGGCTCGGGGCCCTTTACTTATAGCTCTGATACCACATGTGACAACCCCAAAATAGGTCCATTCCATCCAACCCACTCTGAGTCGTCAAATACATGGTACAGAAAACAACTACAATTTTATTACAACAAATGTCGTGCAAAATACAACAACACATATGCCGTGAGTTTGGATACAAATATATACCAAATGTGACATTAGACACCATCATGTGTCAGCACCTCACAAAGGTACCTTACATAAAGGTACAGTCAAAAACTATTTTAGAAACTAGAATATTTAGGAAGTGCTCAAGGAAACCTTCGTACATGGGAAGCCATGCTTCTAGGTTATGATAGATATCATATGGCCACAGAATTATTCTTGGTTGACCCAATAGACCCCAAAGAAAAATGAGAAGATTACTATCATATTCTTCCCAATGGTAAGTCTTATCTTGACTTATAATTATCTCCACTGTCTCTAATTGAGAATTATACTTCAAACAAACACCAAGATTATATAGGTAGTGCTCGTATATATACTCAGCAAGTGGATGAGCACATCCATGTCTTATGATGATACGAGGTTGTATGTCATTAGACATCTTGTATGATAGTGACAAAACACCCTTCCAACGTTGGGTACACCTTACCCTATTGGATTCACCAAATAAAATTACTAAATGAACTTTTCTATACTGCTTCGGGAGAACCTCCACAGCTAGAGACCACCATTCTATTTCCCCATTACCCTCGCTCGACCCAGCTACACTCTTATTACCTGAAAGGAATTGTGAAGAAAAAGGGTGAGCACAACTAGCTCAGTAAAGAATATCATGACTAAAGATAATTAAATTATCAATAGCCTTCATCAATAATAAATCAGAGATTTAGAACATATGGTAGATGATAAAAAATTTCAACCATAGTTGCAGCGGAACGAGCAATCCATTAGAAGAGTCAAATAGACTATAAAGTCTATTATCTTCTCCACGTTAAAAGTCCGCCAACAATGTTTTATCCCTGTAACATCAATCAACAGTTCCTTTCCACAATTATATGAATAACTCATAATCATAATTGTAATTCTAAATTCCTCTTCGCATCCAGGACGAAGATAATTTTCATCACATGTCTTTACCTGAAACATCAAAAATCATGGTTATACCAAATCACAGTTCCTGTTTATAATCATACTAACAACTTCATCTTTACACTACGGCCAAAGATATTTATCAACAGTTTATATTTGCATTACAGGACAAATATATTAATATCTCAAAGAAATATATAATCATTTCAGAATTTATATAAACAATAATTATAACCATGTTGATCAATTCACCTTTGCACTTAAGCTAAAGATATTCAATTATAAATTCAATGGTCATGATCATACCAGTCACAATTCAACTTTTCCACTACTGGCCAAAGAGAACCCTAGTCATGATCATACCAATAATCTACCCATCTTTACACTCAAGTAAAAGAGAATATCATCAATAGGGTTATAAAAATGTTATATATGATAATAAAAATAATATAATCAATATATAGTTTTAATCTCCAGAGTAATATTCATAAATCAACTATAATTTGGTTAGAAAAAGAAATCAATTTTGTCGTGAATAGTAACCCCGACACAAAAAGGTAGAAATTCCACAATAAAATCTATACCAATATTTCGATATAAAGATATTGAAAGAATAACATTTCTTAAATTTATAAACAATTTATTTTAATTGTTTACACTTTACTAAAATAATACATTTAATCATTCTAAAATGCCAAACTCATAAGATTTCATCACCAATAACCAAAACCCTCGTAAAAAATCTGCATATACCTCATATAGGATTCTTAAGTCATAAAATCCTATTTTTCAATTTTCTTACTTCACATAACATATTTAATTCATTTACTCATAACTAGACTATTTTCATGAAAAATACCAAATCAGTTCCAAAAATATTTCTTTTCAGGGATTTAGCATAATATAGTCCCATAGTGAACATATATTTTTCTCAGAATTTTTAAAAGTCATTTACTATTTTTCATATGGCCAAAATAGCCGAATATTTAGACATTTATCAAAAATTGTACTTTTATCTAAATATTCTGAAATTCACAGAGTATACTCCTGTCATATGCATGTACTCCCAATAAAATTTTTATCAATTTTGGAGTTAACCACAAGAAGTTATAAGTGGTTACTTTTAAAATAGTATTTTCCCGTAAAATTCATAACTCTTAATTTATACATCCAAAAATTACCATTTTTGGACACAATCAAGAAAACTCATCAAAATATCATTTTAAATTTTTCCAGAATTTTTGATGGTCAGAAAAATTACAAAACTAAAAAATATAACAACCCTTAAAATCCCTTACTATCCCTTACCTCAAAAGAGCAGTACTTCTGATCGGTATAAGATTGAAGGAAACATGCACTGATGAATATCAACTCACCAAGTATCTAAATACTCACAAAATACACTCAATAATCTAGAGAGAGAAAGAGAGAAAACTTATGAATTCTGGTATGGTTTTCAATTGTAACTTAGCCCTCTATTTATAGGAAAATGTTAGCACGCCGAAGTAGACTTGACCTGCTACCTGATGGCTTTACCTGCTACTATTTCACCCACCAAAAATTAGCCATCTCTCCCAACAACCAAGAGTGGGGCCCACTCATTTCTAGAATTTTTCACCAAAACCTAATCTCCGAATCAGTCACCTCTTAAAATTCATAACAAATCATTCGTTCATTTTTAACGGTTCAAAATTTATACACATATGCTCAACTTATATATGCATAACATATCCAAAAATTACAACGATCCAATGGTCGGATTAAAAATTATAGCTCTCATAATATATCTCAAAAACCCTAATTTTTAATACCTCCATTCCGACAAAAATACTGATAAAAACCTCAACGTTAATTCTTTCATTTGTAACCACAAAAATATATCCCTCATTTATATCCACATAAAATAAATATTTCCTTATCATATGAATCAATAATTAATTATTCACAAATAATATTACAGAATCACATTTATGACAACCAAGCCGTTCCTAGGAAAGAGGGAGCTTTCCAATAATGATTTCTCCTTATTGGCACGCAATTAGGTGACCAAACCTCTCCTTAGACAGAACTTTCTAGATATTACCAATAATGTTATCTAACAATATTATTCAGATAATATGAATTATTGATCTGATAATGGAAAATACTGTGCAGTGATAATTATTGAAACAACAATAATATAAATTATCAACGCAACAATTATTGAATCAATAAAATAAAATATTAAATAGTAACTACTGTAACAATTATTGAGTAGTGTCTTCCTTGGTAAGAATCAATAATTCAAAAATACTGTACAAAACCGTGTGCTACTGTGTAACCACGCGTATTACTGTATTTTAACCATCGGGTATTCCCACAGTGTTAACGGTAACAACTACGCCGTTATTTATAAAAACTAAATTTTTGTCGTTATCTTCATCCGACAGTTATTCGTTATGGGGCCCACAAATAGCTGCACCGTCGTACGAATATTCTCCGACAGAAAGAATATTCCACGACCAAATGAATATTCCTTAACAACAATGATTATTTTATAACCACTTGCTTATTTTGAAAAAAAATTCACATTTCACCTATAACTTTAAACTTTTATCAATTTAACCATTTACTAAAGAGTAATTATAGGAAAAATTGAATACTTTTATTTCATAAAATTCGGGGTATTACAATTTTTATACTTTAATAAGTTACAAACTCATCAAGAATAAGTAATAACTTATCATGTTTATAAGTTAATGAAGTATGTATGTTAAGAGGTTAGTATGATGAATTGAATCCATTTGAAACGAAGAACAAATCTTAAGTAACGAAGTTTCGTCGGAATTCACACGATTAGACGACAATCGCCGAATTCGTGAAATTCTCGGAATGGAAGTCGAATTTTGATATTGAGTTTGGAAACTTTGGTTTTCAATGGAGACAAGTAGTATTTGGCATTATAGAGTTACAAACTCAAAAATGGCCGGATTCCGACGTAGAACGAAGAAACGAGCATTGAACGTTCACGAACGTTTATCGTTTTTCTTAAAAATGGACTAATAGGTGGAATTTTAGCAAACAAAGTCGAATAGATAAAATTCTTGCATGAACACGTATAGTATGTGATTTGTGAACCGTAGGCTCTTGAACGAGCCAATTCAGACTTATAACGAAGAAGGTATGAGTTCGAGAAGCTCACCAAAAAGAAAAATTGTTAAAAACTTTCTAGTGCTTAGCACTGGCGCCGTGGCGCCAGTCAAGGCAAAGTAAGTCACGTCGCAGCCCCAAAGTGAGCTTCAACCCCTGTTAACTAGCGCCGCAGCTCGGCCGATTACACTAGGCATGGTGCCGCAGCACCATGACCGAATTTTTGAAACCAAAAGCCCGCGCCGCAGCGCGAGCCCAAGAGAAGAAGCTGGCGCAGCAACGCCAGCACTAGATCATACACAGTAACAAGAGTTTATCAAGTAGGGAGATAAAGATAAGTAATTAGTAATGAACTAATACATTACTCAACTTAATGTAGCACCATTAAGATAATTGTAAACCTTAAGTAATACACTAAAGGTTGAAGATAAGTCAATTGAATGTGAACGTGAACAATAAGCAATAAGTGTATTAAACCAATGACGATCAAGTTTCGATTAATAATAAAGTTAGTAAGCCATGATGAAAGTTGTTTAACTCAAAACGAGTTGTATTAATGAAATAATTTCACTTAAGTTATAGAAGAAACAGAAGTTGGTAAGAACTATGTAAAAGAACGATGGAAAGCCGGAACCAATAATAACAAATCTAATATATGATTAGATTGAGAAGAAGGGTAAGATTCTTTAGGAACTATGTATGTTCATTCATGACCTAATATGTTATGTTATATGGTTATGTGTTGTAGAGACTGTAAGGACTCAAAGGAAACGTAATTTTACTGTAGCAGACGCTGAAGGCAAGTTTTTCTAAACGCTTGTCTAACCTTCGTGTTAGCCAAGTTTTCAAATAATTCAAGTTATGAAATGCATGTATGGTTATAAAGAAAGAGTCGATGCCAGTTTTAACTCGGCTAGACTAATCTTGATAGATTGATTGAATTGTTTACATGTCTTTCAATATAGAATTGCTAACGCTATCATACGCCAACTGTTTGGTACGGATTCAAGGTAAGCCTGAATATGAATAAACAAATATAACGACCCGAAATTTTGGATTGTCCAGAATTTAAGTTTTAAGAATTACTTATTAATAAAAGGAATTTTTATTAATACTATTATATGCTATGTGTTTATTAATCGTTCTAGAACCTAGGATGATTATTAATCGGGAGTATTCTGGCTACGAGCTAGTATGAGCGAATAAGAATTTTCAAGACGAAAATAGAATTTTTCTGGGAACAAAATATTTTCGGGGAAAAAGACGAAATAGACACTATTCATCCGTTTCTGCTCAGAGATTTATTTAGAAATTTCGAAAAATTATAGATTACGTTTAATTTTGAGACGTGATAGAATATTCAATAATATTTCAGTTATGGCAAAAACGAAGTTTTCACCTACAGACTCAAAACCTAGGGTTAGGAAAAGTGAGTTCCGAGAATTTTATGATCACATATAATAATTAGGGTTATTATGCGTGAGAAATATGAGTATGATGCGAGATATCATACGAAGGTTATTACGAAGTATAATACGAATATCGTACGAACTAAATACGATGAAAATACGAGAATGAGATGCGTAGAATACTATTAGTCTTAATGGACTTTGAGTTCATGGACTACGTAGAATCTAATTGGACTTGGATTATGTTAAGCCCAACTCTTTGTGAAATCAAGCCCAAGATAGGCCCAATAAGAATTAGGGTTAAGGCCCAAACCAAGAAAAAATTGCGGATCGAACCGATGGGTAAACGAATGGGTAATAACCAATGGGGCAACCCATGGGGTGACCCATGGGCAAGAGGGGTGGCCATTTGGCCAACAAGTAAACTTGGTGGCTAAGTCTTGGAGGAGGTGGGAATAGTAAGGAGGTGGGGGGCGAAATGACTAAAATGCCCTTAGCTTTGATTTTCTATAAATAGGAAGCTCATTTGTTTATTTTGAGGATTTTGAAAATCTCACACTTGAGAGAGAGAGAGAAGTCGGATGGAAAGGAGAAGGAAGAGCGTGAGCATTAATGATCGGATCAAAAGTGAGCGTGTAATATCAAAGCTTGCAAATCGTCGGCTTTGTATAACGGAAGAGGATTAAAGAAGAACGGTAATCCGAAACCCTAGTTTCTTCTAATATTTTCTTTAAGTGTAATATGTTTAAAAAATAGCTTAATGAAGATAAGAAGTAGATAAGGTTAGAGATGGTTTCATATGGTTTAAATCATAAGAAAATGAAGAAATAAGACTTAGAAATTTAGTTTACAAATTTCTTAAGGAAGTATAAGATTTGTAATGAATTAGAGCATTTCGAGAGGATTATATGAATAAGTAGGTGAAATAAGTAAGGAATGATGTTCTATAATATCAAATTCTAATAAAAAGTGGAATCGTAATCCAAAATATCGATTAAAATGAAGAACGAACGAAGAACACGAAGAACACGCGAAGAACACGAAGAACATTATTGATGGACAAATTTAAAACCATCGTAGGATAACTGTTGTTGATGAATAAGTTTAAAACCATTGCGTATAAGTTATTTGCATATTTCTTGGTTAGGAACGGTAGAAATATTCATGAAAAACGGATTAAAACTTAGCTATAACGAAGTTATGGCGAAAATTTCGTAAAAGTCAAACGAGAATTAGAAAGTTAGTAAATGAACCCGAACATGTATGGTTTCATAAGGAAGGAAGAGAACATAGAAAACGTGAGTCGTGGACTCAAGAACGAGCGAGTTCCGAGTTCGGATAATCGAATTACGGACGAACGAATGAAGAGTGTTAAAAACATAAAATGAACAAAGGGTGAAGATCAAGCCAATTGAATGACACGTTAACGGATTCAGAACGAAGTTCTGTCTGAGGGGTATTGAAGTACGTAAGATAAGGAAGAGAATAGCTTTGGAACGACCTCGTTATGAGTTATAACGAAGAAGTTATGAGATCGGGAAGTGCGGGTCTCAAACTTGAAGCAAGACTTAGAAAAATTTTCTAGGGTTTAGGCTCGGCGCCGCAGCGCCGGCTGAGGTTTGAGAAGTGGCGCCGTAGCGTGAGCTCGGCCATAAACTTCTGGAGAGTGGCGCCGAAGCGCGAGAGTTAACAAAGGACTTGGCGCCCCATCGCCAACCTAGGAAGAGAGGAGGGGGAAATAGGTCGCGCTGCAGCGCGAGAGAAAAGGAAAGGCACGGCGCTGCAGCGCCGGTGCAGGGCAATATCCAGAAATGAAATTTTTATTGCTCAAGTACTAGGGGGATGCGCAAGAAAGAAATAGGAACATGTAGATAACGTAACATAACACTTATGCAAGTGAGTTAAACCTTTAGTAAAGGTTGAATAGAAAGATTAAACAAGATTAAAAGATAAAGAATATAAATCACAAGTTATGTAATCGATATCCGGGGACCGTATTTGCGATGAACGAACGTGAGGGATTGCTATGATTGTGATTCCTTAGACGTTGAGTGACGAGGGTAATAAATAACTTTTCGATGTTATGTCATGGTAATGAGAGTTAAGTGTGAAGCGTATAGACACTGTGAACGCAACGTCGTTGCGATGGACGCTTGGTCTTAGCATACAATGATCAGTATGGCTTCGACACTAAGAACGAGTAATGAACATGGGGTTCATTTTATGGATAACGAAAATATTAATAAGTTATGAATTAACAAGAAAGCCTTAATGAACGGTAATAAGATTAATGAAAGCTGAATGATCCAAGATGATGAACGTATGAGTAAGACATCTCCGTATGTCATGAAGCCGTAAACTGGTAAAGGAAGTTAGTCGCGTAAACTTATATTGCAAGAACGCGAACCCTAAAAAGTAAAGCTAAGTTTAAACCCATACGTAAGTCAAGTGTATGACTAATTGGTATATGTTGATTTTCCTTATGTGTTATATAGAAATTTGATGAGTAGTTCAGCGTAAGCTGTAGCTAGGCGTAAGGCAAGTTTCCTAACTTCATTCATTTTCCATGAATGCTAGTTTCTTAAACTTCTCAGATGTTGTACTTGAGAAGTTCTGTCTATGTGCTAATGTGCGATATTTGTACAAGGTAGTAGAACGTATGAGGCCTTAGGCCATAATTTGAATACTTCGGTGTTTCCATGATATGAATTGTTCGTTGATTGAGCTGTACAGTACAAGTATGTTCTGTTTATACATGAACCATTATTGTTAAGTCTGTGCTAATGATTCTAGCCAGACAGGATGTGTATGAAAAAGGTTGAGGAATGAAAGTATTTAAAAGTGAAAGTGATTAATGTTTTAAGATAATAGGAATCGAGACTATTCCTATTATTCAAGCTACTCCATAACCTTTGTTCGGTTATAGAAGTTCTAAAGAAATGTTTTAATTTTGAAGTTGTTGTTCAACTGTTATGACTTGTTGGGCAATTTAATGCTCACACTTGCTTTAAATGAAAAACAATTTTCAGCGAACAAGGTTAGAAGAACTTAAGGATCCCATAAAGATCAAGCTGGCGGTATCCAGATGAAGTTCTATTCAGAATATGAAGTAGCGAGAAGATCAAGTGAAGACTTGTAATTTAGAAAGATGAATTGAACTCTAGACTAGTTTAATGAACTGTTATGTATCCTTGGTGGTGGATACAAGTTACTCTTGTAAGATGAAAATGAATAATGTATTTATTATTATTTGTAATGAAAAAAGTTTTAAGGTTTCCAGAACCTGGGATTTGAGAGTGTATGTCGTTATATTTCAGTATATAATGATGTATGTTGGATGAATGAAGTACTCGTGACATACGGAATCCGGGTGTAAAGATAGACCGGATTTCGGGGCGTTACAACAAATGTGTTTTCATCGAGTATTCGATGGGCACGTGAGGTTGCCACAACTTAAACGTACATACGTTTAATGAATGTAATGTTGATCAAAATAGAGTACTATAGGCTGATCACCTAGAAGTGCTCGTAAGATATGCCGGATTTACGAACTTCGTGCCAGATTGTCCTTTTCAAAGAAATTATAAAACACATGGTCTTGGACCAGATTTGGTGTTTTACTGAATATTGTTATGATAAAACGTTTTGAAGGAAAATGAATGTTATTTTAAGCTATTGATAATACTTCGTAACTATTATCCAGTTACTGAAGATATATGATTCCTATGTTTCAAGCATTCTTTTAAAATGAAATTGTTGTACTTGTTGAGCTTGTTATGCTCACTCTTGCTTGAACCATGTGAATGCAGCTTAGACCGAATGGACTGAAGAATTCGACAAGGATAAGGAGAAGGCTAAAGCGAACTTGTAGATTACCTATGTAATAGTATTGGTTTGTAATGATAATATTTGATATTATGACAAGAACAAATGTAACGGTTATAAAGAACCTGGGGAATGGTAGTATTATTTTGGAATATATATAAGACATATTCGTTCTTTTAAGGTATTTCAATTGAATATTTGTGTGAACTGTAGCACCGTGGAGCACCATATGTCGGGTTGGAAGAGACCCGGATTTGGGGGCGTCACACAAACTCTGCCTCTTTCCTGGGTCGGTTCAGATTCTTCAACATAATTTCTGTGAAATTTACAAACTAAAAGGATAAACTAATCAGTATACCAAAAATAAAGCATGCTCTGAAACAACGGTTTCAAGGTTCCTGCTACCTACTAAAACTTGTCTGGAAATTATCAAAGGCTTGAGCCGGTATGTTGTCATCGAAGTCTCTCATCATGTCCCATGGTCCATCTCCAACACCAACAAAAATGATTGACAAGAGGTATTCACTGTAAAGTAAAAAAGAGCTTTTCTCAGTATGTGGGCCACAAAATCATTCACCCATCAAAAGTCAATCTGAAAACTCACCTGGCTTTCACGATTGCCTCAACAGTTTTCCTTTCTTGCGGGCTTAACTGACAATGTTCAGTATCAACACTTCTTGTCACCTATCATACATTAGAGAATGAATAATTAAAGCAAACTCGTAGTTTAAACTCCAGTTTTATCCAAGTAAGCATTAGAAAACATACTGGCACATCAAAAAGTAGTAAGCCAGTAAACACTTCAATGGTTCCTCTAACAAGTTACACCACACCTTATTCTTAGGAAAGAGAATAGCACACCAAAAATCACATGAAGATGTTCGTAGAACTTATTTTGATGAGTAAAACACTAAAAAGCCAAAATGATGATACATTGTAAAACTGTGCAATATATGACTATGTAACGAAAAAATGCATTTGATGACCTAAGAAGAATATATTTTGCTATACATTTTATATGGCTTTCAAATCAAGTGTGCATTTGATATCAGGTAACCAAGAAAATGTGCCAAGATGAATATAGTGGTGAAGGCATTTAACTCCATCCATCGCAATAGCAACTCCTCGCTTCTTTGATACTTCAAAAATGGTAAGTTTACTGCACAGTGTCCTCTAATATCGCTGTTATGTGGTGTTGGAGTGCCTTCAGCTAGGATTTCACTGGAGTAGGTGTAGTAGCTTGGGGATGAACTGTAGAACCATGCACCAAGAATTCATCAAAAAGAGAAACATCAAGTCAGTCAGGATCTACAAGAGCTTGTGCTTTTAAGCTAAATATTAAATGGAACCTGGAGTACTATGGTTTTATGATGTGAAATCAAAAGAGTTAATTACCTCATGGGGTTATGAGCTTTATTATCAGTACGTTGACTAGAAGGTGTGAATCTTAGTGTTTGAATGATCCCACTTTAGCTGGCACTCCATGACCTTGATTGATTCCAAGGACTTCTCACATTGTTATCAAACTTAGGCTTACATCCGTCCCATCCAAGGACACCCTACCCTTGAGACTCCCACTGGTAATCCGTCTAGCCAAACCATCTAGCAGAGTCAACTTCCCAGCACCACTAGGGCCCTTAACCGCAGTAATGCTCCCTTTAGGTGCATAACCAGTAATCTTATGCAACAAGTCCACTTCATGTTTTACCCATTTCCCCTCATCATTTTTAATCCTCTTTGTCACGGTGTAGGTAAGATTATTGAATTTCAATCCACTGGTGAAGTTAACAGGTTTCCCTAAGTCGATCACTATATCGGGATGATGATGACCATTATGTTGATGCGATGACCCATTGAATTACTTCAACTATTAGTGTGTGCTTTTTTCTAAAGTGTGAGAAATAGGAGACAAAAGGACTAATTATGAAGAGTTATAATTGTCTCTTGGAGTCTCCTAATTAGTGTGGAAGTGATGAAGGGGCCATTAAAAGGAAAGGGGATGCAGAAAAGAACTTGAACAACTTATGGCTCTTTCAGAGGAGGCGATTCCAAAGCATGCTTGAGGAAATAACAGTCTTGTTAGGCCAAGAACCACCACGACTTGAACCAGACTTTTGGTGGCAAAAGGTGATTCGTTTAACTTCATCCATCCAAGAGACAATAATTAGCATGAATCCAATGTCATACATGACTTGTAATTTAGGCCTAACCTAACAGATAACACATAATAACTCCTCCCATAGTTCATGCATCAAAGATTCCTCTTGGAACACTAACTAAAGATGAATGAGAGAGACTGAAGCAAGATCTGAGATAACAATTCAGTTTATGCATGTGTACTAAATTATCTAAATCAGCAGCGCAGTCTTGAATATCTAGACAACTGATGCAGGAATAATAACCATATAGAACTTACTTTCGGATGGAGAGATACACTTGTCATGAGTTGGAAAGGCACTATAGTCCAGGTGATGAAGAAAATGTTAAGAAGGTAAGATGGCTACGGAGCATACAAAATTTACATCAATATGATCCCACATATGCAAATTACATATGCGCTTGTCGCAAGTAACATCACATGAATATGGCTGCAGTTCAAATATTTCCATATGTTACTACTCTTACCCATGTAATTACAATGCATAATTGGGATATAGGAACAATTTTGAATGATATAAACCATTGATCAGCTCTTCATGCTGTCATAATTTTCATTTTTTTTTTCAATACAATACCAGATTGCATCTGTTTTAAT
Organism: Panax notoginseng; assembly: GCA_016801055.1. Taxonomy (NCBI): domain Eukaryota; kingdom Viridiplantae; phylum Streptophyta; class Magnoliopsida; order Apiales; family Araliaceae; genus Panax; species Panax notoginseng. The sequence continues at coordinate 72,685,925 of CM029023.1, forward strand.
ATGAAAACACTTACCATTTGTCAGCATATTTTTCGGACTTAACATAATCATTTAACCATGTAATGAAGCTGATAATACTTACTAGCTGAATTAGTAGAAAATGTGAGACCCTAAATTTTATGAATAAAGATTTAAATTTCTCGAAATATTTTTTTGAATATTATGGTGTGGATTTGTTATAATGTTATAGTTGTGGGTAATATTTATAAATTTTGCAAAGTATGCAAGTTGTTATAAAATATTCGTTTGGTCGGGGAATATTCTTTTTGTCAGAAAATATTAGTACGACGGTACAATCATTGGTGGACCCCATAACGGAAGTATTGTCGTAGTTAGAAAATGACAGAATTATCTTTTTATAAAAATAACGGTGAAAGTGTTACCGTTAAAACTGTTGAACTACCCGGTAGTAAAAGTACAGTAATACGCGTGGTTGCATAGTAGCACACGGTATTGATTATTGATGCTTACGTGAGAAGTCACTCAGTTATACTCAATTATTGCTATAGTAATTGCTGCATCATATCTCTCATATTATTGATTTAATTATTGTCACAGTATCATCTGCATAATTATTATTATTATCAAATCAATAATTGAGACGACAAAGTTATTCATATTATTATTTACAATATTGACAATGTCTAGAAGCTCTGTCAAAGAGAGGTTTGGTCACCTAATTGCGTGCCAATAGGGAGAAATCCTTATCGGAAAGCCCCCTCTTTCCTGGGAACGACCTGATTGTTAAAAATTATGAGTTATAATATTAATGATGAATAAGTTGTGTTAATTAAAGATGATATTGATAGTTCCATTGGGTTGGAATTATTAGTGTTAGTGGAAATCGACATTTATTTCGATAATAATTGATGTCTGGAGGTTATATTGACCAATCGGGTAATTAATCGGGTAAATGAGCAATTAATTACTATTAATTCACATGCTATTAACTATTTGTTCACATGTGTGTACTATTGATTCACATTCTTATACTATTAAGGGTGGTGATGCAAGATTGATAATACTTACATGACTAAGTTAAAAATGGAGGTTTAGATGGAGGTACTATATTGTAATTAATTTTTTCACATGATTATACTATTTATTCACATAAATGTACTATTGATTCACATTATTTACAATTAGGGGAGGTGGTGCAAGTTTGATAATACGTGTAGGACTAAATTAAAAATGAAGAAAAAGAGGAAGGTATTATAGTGTAATATTTCGAGCCCCAAAACGTGCAATTATCGAAACTATATTTTTCTATAAATAGAAGTTCATTCTTCCTTCATTTCTCACCAATTCACTAAAGCTATAGAGCAATTATTATAGAGAGAAACTATAGAGAGAAAGAAGAAAAGTATTCTGCTACTTCACTACTCCTATATCCAGTCTTCTTCTAAGGTAAGGGATATTATTTGTTGTACTCGTAAGGGGTATTATTTCTTTTATATTCATAAAGAGAACTTCTGTTATTCCATTCCTTATTATTATGTTGGAATAACCTTTCTATGCGAAGCACCGCATACATGGTGAAATTCTTCTGTTATTCCATTCCTTGTTATTCTGTTGGGATAACATGTCTATGCAAAGTACTACATACATTGTAGCATCCCCAAATCCGGGTACTTTTTACCACGAATCTGGTACACTAATTCTACAACTATTGTGGAAGATATAAACATAATTTGTTTATACAATAAACCTTTACACATCATTCCCAAGGTCTACAACCTTAACTTAATACATACATTTAATATCTACAAAGGTTTACAAAAACATTTGCATTAGCACAATTAATAGTTCTAACTGCATAATAGCTTAATCTTGGACTTTGCCTTTGCCTCTGCCTTTAATCGAGCTTTCATCTTAATATAAAATTTTTTATCATGATATAGCAAGGGTGAGCATCAAATTTGCCCAGCAAGTTTTAAATACAATGAAGATATATCATGATTGAAAAGAATGAATAAGCTTTCAAGTTTTCAACAATATAATAATTGTGAAATAACCTGAATCAAGTTTCAATAATTTCATGACTGAATCAATAATGTTTGAAGGTCAACAATGACCATAAACAATTTAACTGAGCCTTATTGTAATGAAGATGATCAGCCTTTCATACCTGATGAACATATGCAACATGCACTAAGTGCGAATCAATAACCAGTATAGACGTGAATAATCAACAATAATCATTCACTAACATGCTTTGAACATACAACTCAAGTTTGAGTTAGGAAACTTGCCTGCTTCGTTGACTACTGCTACGCAATTTAAGTTAACTTCTTTTGTAAGACCTATCATTAATAAGATTGGTCTTTTATTCAGCATATTCTACTTTGTATCATAATACAATTACTTTATCAATCAATTATCTAACACTTAATCAAAAATTTGATAACATCTTAACACCTTTGCATTATTATCATCCTTTGATAATTCTCCAATCACTGTATCATATACATTATAATTTAACACTCTAATAAGTCAAATACCAAACCAGCAACCTAGATTTCAAATCCAGCAAGCTGGATTCTAAATCTAGTAACCTAGATGGTCAATCCCATAAACCCAACTGCAATCCAGCAAACTGGATTCCATATCCAGCAACTAGATTGCAATCCAGCAAGCTAGATCCAACAAATTTCAATTCAGTAAACTTCTTTTCAATCCAGCAAGCTGAATTCATAATATTTTTCAATCCAGCAAGCTGGATTCCATATCTCATTAACGAAAATACCAAATTAACTTATTATTTTTCTATCTTTTGGCCATACCTATATACATGTATTTCATACACAAAATGTATTTTTCCAAAATTTTCCAACTTCCTTTGGTATTTTTCAAAAATCATTTTTAGTTAATTCCTTAAGAAATTAGCTAGCTCGTGCTTAATACCAGAAATTCCTATCTTTTGACACAATCTTATACGTGTTAACGTGAGCCTACAGTTTAAATTTCGTGGCCATCGGAGTTATAGAACTCCGATTATAGCAATTTTTGTCAGAAAATCACAGAAATTGAAATGATCATAACATGCTCATTTTAAGTCGGAATGAGCTCATTTTTGGACACGAGGTACTTAATACCATATATGTTCATGTCCCAAAAGGCCGTAATTTTTCTCACAAACTAAGTTGCTAAAATAGCCCCTGGAAAATCTTTGCAGCAGCTATTTGGCGTTTTACAATTTTGGAGTCCTTTGGTAAAACTTAAATAAAATGAGATCTATAACTCCGATTAACGATCCGTCAATTTTGTTGGATTCATATCTTTCCGATCTACAATTTTCATCTATCAAAATCTATATTTGGACATGTTAAGCTCTCGGTAATTAGCCCGGAAGTGGCTGGTAAAAACTGTTGTGTTAACAGTTTTCTAACCTTTGAGTAGTTTTGGGATAAATTCCATAACTTGCTCATTTTTCAACCTAATTGAGTGATTCCAAATGGGTTTTATCATTAATACATAGATCTAGCATCCCAAGAAAATAAATCACAAATATCCATCATAGATTTCAAAAATCAAAAACTAGATCACACTTTCCAAGTTAAAGCTTTCCGGAAAAATTCTATTTTTCAATTCCTTTTGATTCCAACCAAATCAACACCCAATATGGGTAGATCTACACATAAAACACTCATCAACATGTATATTCATAGTTTTTGAGTTTAGAAACAAAGTTTCTTAATTCATCAAACAAGCATTAAACACAAGATTAAACACAATCAAGACTAAGAAAAATAAGATTTTCTACACTTTGAAAACCTAGCTTCACTTTTCTTGCTTTTGATCTAACTTTTGAAACTTAAAATGAATAGATCCATACATGAAACACTCTAAATCATGCAGATCTAAGATTTTTGAGTTTGAAACCTTAGATCTTTATTCCATCAAAATAACTTAAAAAGGATAACTTAGGTTTGGTTTTATACCTTTGATTTCTTGACATATCTTTTTCTTCCAACCTATGTGATGGATCTTAAATGGCATGGATGATCAAAATCCTCTTCCTTCTCTCTTGGGAGCAGCCGAAAATGACTCTCTCTCTCTCTTTCTAGTTTAGGCTTTTATTATTAGCTAACTAGGAAGTAATAAAATGAGAGTGAAATAGAATAGCTTTTGTGGTTTAGAAAAAAAATATAGATATATTTGTATATCTAATATTCATTCCTCCCACTCACTCTCTCTTTCTCTTACTTAATCATCAAGTGGTTGCTTACAAGAATGCACAATGTGTTGGCTAAATGGGGAAATGACACCTAGGAGGTTTGTTCACCTACTAAATGAAATTATCATTACATTATTCCCCCCTTCCTCTCCTTTATCATAACCGGCCAAGTGGCCTTGGATTCTCCAAATTTTACTTTCTTTTTATTGCTTTATTAAGCATACTTAATGTCTAAAAAGTCCCTCTTCCATTGGGCTAAGTTTTGGGCTCCCAATTAATTCTTTTGGGCTTCTAACTTTAGTTTCTTTGGGCTAAAACAATTAACATATTCCAACACTTCTAATATTACCATCCCCTAATTATTTAATTAGGTTCTCATTTCCTCAAGTATAACATAATTCCTTACTCATGGACATTTATTTCATTAACCCAATTATACTTGCTATAATTAGGTTATAAAATTAGTTAGTTGAGACATATAAATTAAATCTCTTAGAATTAGTATATATTCTAAAGACTATAATTCTCTCATCTCATAACCCTTAAGTTATTCAATTCTTCATTCCTAATATATAATTAGGATCACATTAGTTTCTTTTATTTGTTTATATAATAAACAAATATAAACCATCACATAATCTCCACATTCCTTTTACTCACATATTCTAACAAAATACTTTAATAAATTGTGACATGTTCCATAATTCTCTTAGATTAGGTCACTAGTATATAAATAAAATATTAGGACCACTAAATAACGATAACCATTTAGGTTATTTAATAATCACACCTAATATATATATATATATATATATCAGGTTACATAACTTAATTCTTAATTCACTTTTATATACAAAATAAATGTATTCACATTATATAATGTGTATTTATTTAGTCATACACATAATTCACATACTCATAATGTATTTCACTTCTAACTCCAATTTTGACATTTTCTCCATAAAAAGTCAACTGTTGACTTTTCAACTGTTGACTTTGACCTAAAAGTCAACCTTTACACATTTTGTGTTTACTGTCCATTCTGAAAAAACTTGACGTTCCGGACGCAACCGAGCAGTCCGTGCTTCAAATTTGTATTTCTAACTCAAATTTTGAGTTTTAAATTACTCTCTTCTTATTGCTAATCGTATTTAACTAACGACTTTATACTTATTCAAATTCTTATTTGCCAGTCAATGCCAACGCTTAAGCTATGTTAATTACTAACATAATTTTATCTTGATCCTTATGCCATTAACTTAATTTATCATTCCTCTTGCTAAAATATATATAGTAGCTTACTAAGTATATATATTTCTATACATATACTCATCTTCGTTTAACCTCAAAGCATCTCTTCATGAGAAATCGTATCTCCTTAAGAAAATTTTCATATGTACTTATATAACATTTTCTTAGACTATTCAATTCACATCGAATTTACAGGTATCGTAATACCTTATTCTTGATATTCCTTCAAGTACATATTAATTCATTTCTAGTGTTTTGAAATTTTATAACCCATATTTTCTCTATTCTCATTCGAATAGCAAACCATATAGGTTTTACTTGAAAATTTTAAATAAATCCTCAAATTCTCTTCTAGGTTTTATTCTTTAACCTTTATTCTAATCATTCCAGATTTTATAAATTTCCGGGTTGTCACATACATGGTGAAATTCTTCTATTATAACATTCTTTATCATTCTGTTTGAACATCATGTCTGTGCTTTACGCATGACCTGGTTCCATTATTTATCATTCTGTTGGAACATCATGTCTGTGCGTTTACGCATGACCTGGTTCTGTTATTTATTATTCTGTTAGAATATCATGTCTGTGCTTTACGCATGACCTGGTTCCATTGTTTATCATTCTGTTGGAACATCCTGTCTGTGCGTTTACACATGACCTGGTTCCGTTATTTATTATTCTGTTAGAATAACTTGTCTGTGCAGTATATCGCATGCCTGGTGATTTCTTTTGTTATTCCATTTTTTATTATACTCATTTGGTTAAAGTTTTGACTTCTATACTCCATGAAATTAGTTGAATATCCTTGATATTTGCGCTTCATCCAGTATCTTTTCATGGAAATATTCTTCTGCGCATTCTTGAATTTTACTCTACAAAGAAGTATCATGTTGACAATTTGGACGTTATTGGTTCCTGGATAAATTAATTCTTGAACTTGTTTTATTGAATTATTATGTCATTGTCATCATCCTCATGTTTATATTATGTTGAAAGTCATCGGTGGCTTGTAGTGCATAGATGGACTTGGTATGATTATGACCAGGGATTATTCGGTATAATCATGACCGTAATGTTACAAATGATGTGAAAAAAGTCCTCATTGACCCGTAGTGCATTGATGGACAGTTTTTGGTATGATTATGGCTATGGATTCTCTTCGGCCAAGGGTGCAAAGATGAATTATTTTATGGCATGATCAGGACCGTTGATGAAAACACGATTATCTTTGGCCCATAGAGAATGGATAATTCGTGGTCGTGATACTAAAGAATATCCTTGGCCTGTAGTGCAGGGATGATTTAATGATATGGATTATTTATTAAGCTGAATCTCAGCGATAAAAGTGATGAAAAACCTTTTTAAATCATAGAAGATAGTAGATTTTATTCTCTACTTGACTCTTCTAATGGATTGCTTGTTCCGCTGCAGTTAAACTTGATGTTTGTTATATTTTATCAGTTTAACACTTTTGAAGGCTAATAATAATTTATTCTGCATTATCTTAGTCATAATATTTCTTACTAGGCTAGTTGAGCTCACCCTTTTTGCTTTCATTATTCTCTTCAGGAAATGAGAACGTAGCTAGGACTAGTCGTGGAACATAGTGATAGTCCTAGTTGGTGCTTTAGTTGTCCTCACTATTCTGTGAAATAGTGTGATAATAAATTTATTGAGAACTTATTTTGAGTTTGTATACAGTCTAGAAGACAATATTTGTATTAAAACTCACAGCTCATGTTTTATCCTATCTTACACGACTATTGTATAATTAAGTTGTATTTGAATTTTGTACCATGTATCTGGCAACCCAAGATGGGTGATGTATACCTGTTTTGGGGGCGTCACAGAAAAACCCTACAAAAAATGCAAATGATCTTAAAAGAAAAAGAGCCGTAAGCAATTTTGTTGACTCGTCTAATATTCCAAAGCTTAAATCTCAAGTTTTACCATAATTATTCTAAATGGATAAGTCAGTATGTGAAGATAGAAACATAGAAGATTTTATCACATCAATAAGTACTCGATTGAGTTTTCCCCCTTTGGGACTTTACGTCCCATTCGCCCCAGATGCAAACTCACACCTTTGGGAGATCCTTGGTACATGAGTTGACCTCGAGCCAGGATGATCAAATGTTCAAGAAGCCATTGGATTCACGATGAAGGTTGGTGGATTGTTAGAATCACTGTGCTTCCAGAGCGCGCAATGTCATAGACTTTCTCTATGACATTTTGAGCACTGGTGGAGTCCAGACCTGATGTAGGCTCATTAAGGAAGAGTAACAACGGTCCATGGATGATGTCCACGCTAATTGAGACCCTACGACGCTCACCACCAGACACTCCTCGAGTTGCTTCATCGCCTGTGTAAGTATTTTGAGTTGACTACAATTTCAGCACACAATAAATATCATGGTTAGTAATCATTAGCAAAACACTATATATAGCTTGAAACCTGCAAGCATTTTTTTAACTACCTAGTTATTTTTATCAATTTGTGCAAATGAAATTATTTAAAAGATCTTGAAATTTAGTTCAAAACTAGCCTATTCTGTTATATATATAATTAATATTGCATGAGTTTTTCAAGGGAATGTGGCAGCTAGTCTACTGCAGTCACTAAGCACTGTTGGTGTGCTAATTTCTTACCCGCAACCCAAGCTGCTCGATCAACGTGTCGACGCGTTGCAACTTTTCAGTCATGGGGAAAGACCCCAGGCAAAAATCAGCAGCAAACATCAAAGTTTCATAAACTGTAAGCATCGGAAACAGGCGATCATCTTGCATTATGTATGCAGAAGTACTTTTGATCAAACTTGGGCTTACATCCGTCCCATCCAAGGACACCCTAACTTTGAGACTCCCATTAGCAATCTGTCCAGCCAAACCATCCAGCAAAGTCGACTTCCCAGCACCACTAGGGCCCATAACTGCGGTAATGCTCCCTTTAGGTGCATAACCAGTAATCTTAAAAACATACAGGCATGAAAAGTATAAAAACATACAATCACAAAATCAATATATCAAGACAAAATCGCCAATTTCACCAAAATCAACATCTCGCCATCCTTCTCCCTTAATAACATTGATAAAAACATAAAGAGTATCAGAAACTTTTGGATGAGCGGCGGATTGAAGATAAAATAAATAAATTAACCTTGACGAAAGAATGAGGAGTAATCGGATTGAAATCGATTGCGGCTACAGACGACGTGGTGGAAGCGGGCACCAACCACATGTGCCGACGGTGTGACCTATGCTACTCACCTTCCCGCCCATGAATAAGAATATCCTTCCATCATCACTACCGATTCCTGTATCAATCGAGCTATCAGCCTTGACGAGAACCATCAATGTCCTGGTAATTCTCTGATCCCCTTTCTTCACTTGGAGTTAAAACCCTAGGTCTTCATAATTTGTGTATTCCAACTGGTCCCTAACCGTAGATAGGTTCACAGAATCGATTCCACATCATAGAAGCTTTGAATCGATCGAATAGTTGCGAGACCTTTGTCAGCTTTGGATCCATCGCTCTTTCACTCTATTTGCGACTCTTTCACTCTATTTTCTTGTAAGCAGCTATATTTGCTTCAAGCAATACCTCCTGGCATGACACTGGAAGCCCTTATGCACCATCTAATTAGGAGGGGAGATCTTCGATCCGTGTTTTGGGAGGAGAGCAGCCATGTTTTTCATTTTAAAACAAATGGGTCAAATGACGTTATTTTGATGTACTGGTAAAAAAAAAGTTTACAAGGCTGTGTATAGCAATTTTTCCTATATATATATATATATATATATATATATATATATATATATATATATATATATATATATATATATATAGCAGTGATTTTAGGCTCACCCTTATTGAGCTCAACCCGAGCTCACCCTGCCTTTTTTTTACATAACTAATAAAAAATATATAATAATTTTTGGAATTGAAAGTTTTAAAAAAAAAGTATTTTGGGTGTGATTTGGGCACATATAACAGTACAACACTGTTTTGTTATATGTGCCCAAATCACACCCAAAATACTTTTTTTTTAAAACTTTCAATTCCAAAAATTATTATATATTTTTTATTAGTTATATTTTTTTTTATAAAAAAAAAGACTGGGTGAGCTCGGGGTGAGCTCAATAAGGGTGAGCCTAAGAAATGGACTATATATATATATATATATATATATATATATATATATATATATATATATATATATATATATATATATATATATTATTACTAAAAATATGAGTTACAATAAATATTTTTCTATTTTCATATAAATATTAATATATAAAAGCAGGACAATCGATCCTCAATTAAAAAACTCACCTAATCAACCCTTAATTAATTAAGAGTTAACTCGGTTAATTTCTCCACTAGCGTGTCAATTTTGTTGGAATTGGTCTGTCGTTCAATCTTTCATCTCTTTATATTTATAAATGCAAGTAATATGTTATGCAAAAATGTATTTAAAAGTTTATATAAAATAACTTATTATAAAACAAATTTTTTTCTCATCGTAATTTTAACAAATTATACAATCCGTTATTCAAACTAGTATGTGCATTGCACGGACTATTAACCAGTATTTACAAACACAAATAATTATTTAATTAATTATATATTTTTTTAGTAAATATTTTGACCTGTCACAATTTGACCTGGCAAAATATGAATTTGGTTTGCTTTTTGTTTACATAAAATGGTTATGGGTCCAAATAAGAACTAAAATCATATTATCCATTTTTAATATGGTTTGTATGGATTGAGCCTAAATGATTATAGTTTTAATATTGTAAGACCCCAATTTTTATAAATAAAGATGAATTTTCTATAAATATCATTTTTGAATATTATGAAATTAATTTGATATAATGTTATAGTTGTGGGTAATATTTATAAATTTTGCAAAGTACGCAAGTTGTTATATAATATTCGATTGGTCGGGGAATATTCGTTTTAAAAGGAAATATTCGTACAATGGCACAATCATTGGTGGACTCCACAATGGAATTATTGTCGAATTGAGAAAATGACAAAAATACTTTATGAAAATAACGGCGGAAGTTTTACCTTTAACTGTTGAAACACCCGGTGTTGAAAGTACAGTAATACGCGTAGTTGCACAGTAGCACACGGTATTGATTATTGATGCTTACATGAGAAGTCACTCAGTTTGGTTCAATTATTGCTTCAGTAATTGCTGCATAGTATCTCACGTTATTTGATTCAATTATTGTCAATATTTTATATTATTTAAATTAATAATTGAGATGACAAAGTTAGTAATATTATTATTTGCAGTATTAACGATGTCTAGAAGTTTTGTCAAGGAGAGGTTTTGTCACCTAATTGCGCGCCAATAGGGAGAAAGTCTTATTGGAAAGCCCCTTTTTTTCCTGGGAACGACCTGGTCGATTAATATTGTGAATTATAATAATGATGATAAATTTTGTTTTATTAGTATTATTAATGTAATAAAACATAAAAGCTTTTTATATAAAACAGAATACTTTTATAAAGTTATTCGTTTTATTAGACTAATAGTAAAATCTTTTTATATAAAACAGAATACTTTTATAAAGTTATCTGTTTTATTAGACAATAATTAGAATATATTATATTTTATTATGCATAGTATTTGTATAGTGCATGCATAGTATTTGCATAGTAAAATCTTTTTATATAAAACAGAATACTTTTATAAAGTTATTCGTTTTATTAGATTATAAATAGAATATATTATATTTTATTGTAAACCAATTTGGACCGTCCGTTTAAAGTAAATCAATCTGGACCGTTCATGAATTAGTTACTATGCAGTCCATTCTTCTATAAATACCAGCTTATTCCTTCATTATTTTTTATGAATTCACTGAAACTCTAGAGAGAGAAACTACAGAGAGTTCTTTTTCTATAATCCTGAGCATATTTCTTTAGAGTTTAAGAAAGTTTAGAGCGTAGTGCAAGTTTTTTTCGAGTATATCCTCGCCCTACCAGTCAGAATACTCTTCTTTTACGGTAAGAGATATTATTTGTTATACTCGTAAGGGTATTCTTTCTTTCTTACTCATGAAGAGAATTTCTGTTATTCCATTCTTTATTATTCTGTTGGAATAACCTGTATACGCGGGCTACCCTATACTTGGTGAAATTCTTTTATAACTCTATTCTTTATTATTCTGTTGGAACATCATGTCTGTGCGTTTACGCATGACCTGGTTTCGTTGTTTATTATTCTGTTAGAATATCATGTCTATGCATTTACGCATGATCTGGTTCCATTATTTATTATTCTGCTGGAATAACCTGTCTGTGCGGTCTATCGCATGCATGGTGATTTCTTTTGTTATTTCATTCTTTATTATACTCATTTGGTTAAAGTTTTAACTTCTATACTCTATGAAATTAGTGGAATATCCTTGATATTTGCGCTTCATCCAATATCTTTTCATGGAAATATTCTTCTGAGCATTCTTGAATTTTACTCTACGAAGCAGTATCATGTTGACAATTTGGACGTTATCAGTTCCTAGATAAATTAATTCTTGAACTTATTTTATTGAATTCTTATATCATTGTCATCATCCTCATGTTTATATTATGTTGAAAGTCATCTATGGCCTGTAGTAGATAGATGGACTTGGTATGATTATGACCAGGGATTATTCGATATACTCATGACCGTAATGTTATAAATGATGTGGTAAAAGTCCTCATTGGCCCGTAGTGCATTGATGGACATTTGTTGGCATGATCATGACCATTGATGAATAGACGAATATCCTTGGCTGTAGTGCATGGATAATTTGTGGTTGTGATACTAATGAATATCCTTGCCCGTAGTGCAGGGATGATGTGGATTATTTATTAAGTTGAGTCTCAACGATAAAAGTCATGAAAAACCTTTTAAATCATAGAAGATTGTGGATTTTATTCTCTACTTGACTCTTCTAATGGATTGCTTGTTTCGCTGCAGTTAAACTTGATGTTTGTTATATTTTATCAATTTAACATTGTTGAAGGCTAATGATAATTTATTCTACAGTCATAATATTTCTTACTGGGCTAGTTGAGCTCACCCTTTTTATTTCATTGTTCTCTTCAGGAAATCAGAACGTAGTAGGGACTAGTCGGGGAACGGAGTGACAGTCTAGATGATAGCATTAGTAGTCCTCACTATTCTATAAAATAGTGTGATAATAAATGTAATGAGGACCCCATTGAGTTTGTATATTTTCTAGATGACAATATTTGTATTAAAACTCACAGCATATGTTTAGGCGTATTTTACACGACTGTTGTATAATTAAGTTGTATTTGAATTTTGTACCATGTATTTGGCGACTCAAGATGGGTGATGTATACCTATTTTGGGGGCGTCACAGTTGGTATCAAAGCTTAGGGATATGATCCCTGGCTATGATGTGAGACTAGAACTAGAAGGGGAGAGACGGGGAATTCCTTCTCCAGTATGACCTACCTAAGTTTATTTGGTATTTAATTGGTCAGTCAGAGTATAGGGATAATATGTTACATGTCAATTAACTTTTGTTTTGTGGTAGTATCTAAAAATGACATCCGAGAATGTTGAGAATAGCAATGGAGCACAGGCGAACGTTGATTCACCATATATCAATAATCAGGATAATATACATCATGAAGGCGACAATCCTCATGCAAACAACAACACTGACCAAATGATGAATGATGAAATGTTCAGAGGCTTTATGCAATTCATGCAACAGCAGGCGAGAGCAGCTCCTATCCAAAATGTACGTGGAAACACTGGAAACTCTCGGACGGTCACCGCTAAACAGTTCAAGGAGCTGGGATCACCGGAGTTTATTGGAGAGCCAAAACCACTTAAAGCGGAAGCATGGATAAAGCAGATCACCAAGATATTTTATGTCTTGGGATGCTCCGAGGAGCAAAAGGTTCCCTTTGCCGCCTTTATGTTGCAAGGAGAGGCAGATTACTGGTGGGAATCGGTAAAGCGTACTCAACCTGCCGCACTGAAGATGTCTTAGGAGAAGTTCCAAGAACTTTTCAACGACAAATACTTTCCCGAAAGTATTCGTCACATAAAAGAGGCAGAGTTCATCAAGTTGGAGCAGAATAATATGACCGTGTCGCAGTACGAAGCCAAGTTTGGGGAGTTATCCCGGTTTACGTCCCATTTGGTGGATAATAAAGAGAGATTGACGCGAATATTTTTAAGAGGTTTGAAGCCAGAGATACGTCAACATCTTATTTCTCGTAAACTTTATTTGTATTCAGATGTTGTAAATAGAGCTCAGTTAGTGGAGCACGATAACGAGTCAACGCAACCAAAAAAGAGCAGCCGGCAAAATGATAATACAAGTGAGAGCAGTCATCGAAGCGGTGACAACAAGCATGGAGGGAATCAACAGGCCAGAAATGGTAACCACTTCGGTGGTAATCAAGGCCAAAACAATAAGAATGGATATTTCAAGAAGAGGAGATTCAACAATGATGGAAAGACATCAGCACTAGCACCCATTGTTAAGGAAGGAGAACGACCACCTATCATATGCTTCAAATGTGGAGGGGAGGGACACATCAGTCCAAACTGCGTGACGCCGTCCAAAGCATGTTATAATTGTGGAAGAGAAGCTTATTTAGCTCAATTTTATCGTTCACTGAAGACAAGTTCAGCTAGGATGGAGGCACCAAAGGCCGTCCCAGAAAAGTCAAAGCTGGTAGTGCAAGGGAGAGCGTTTGTTGTGACCTCCCAAAAAGCAAGGAACCCGAATGAGGTCATCACGGGTAAGCTTATCATAAACTCTAGCGAAGTATATACTTTATTTGATACCGGTTCTACCCATTCTTTTATTTCTCCTACTTGCGCTCAACGATTAAATTTGGCTTCGGATAAATTAGACTTTGACTTATCTGTGAAAACTCCGTTGGGAGAAACCTTTATTACATCCACTGTTTATAAGTCTTGTTTGGTTCAAATCGGTACCCTCACGTTACCTATCGATCTTATTTGATTGAAAATTCTTGCATTTGATGTGATTCTAGGGATTGATTGGTTAACTACTCATCATGCTAAAATTGATTATTTTCGTAAGGTTGTTAACTTTCATATTCCTAATCAACCTATTATGAGAATTCAAGCGACCAAACCATTAAAATCAATCACGGTCATCTGAAGCCATAAAGCTATTCGTTTATTGAAAAACAGATGTCAAGCTTTCTTGGCTAATGTCACGGATCTAAACAAAAATACGTCAGTTTTGAATGATATTTCTATTGTTAATAAATTCCCTAACGTATTCCCTGAAGAACTTCCTGGCCTACCCCCAAATCGTGAAATTGAATTTTGTATCGACCTTGAACCCGGTACAAAACCCATTTCCAAAGCCCCATATCGAATGGCTCCTATTGAACTTCAGGAGTTGAAGACCCAACTGCAGGAATTGTTAGACATTGGTTTCATTCGTCCTAGTACGTCTACTTAGGGTGCTCCTGTTCTATTCGTGAAGAAGAAAGATAGGAGTATGCGACTTTGTATTGATTATCGGGAGTTAAATCATGTCACCATCAAAAATAGGTACTCATTGCCACGTATTGATGACCTGTTTGACCAGTTGCAAGGAGCCAAATTTTTTTCAAAGATTGATCTTCGTTCCGGTTATCACCAATTGAAGATTAGAACCGGTGACATTCCAAAGACGGCTTTCAGAACTCGATACGAGCATTATGAATTCCTAGTCATGTCCTTCGAATTGACTAATGCTTCTGCTGTCTTCATGGATATGATGAACCGAGTATTCAAGGAATATTTGGATCACTTTGTGGTCGTCTTTATTGATGACATCCTTATTTATTCTAAAAGCCGTGAAGATCATGAGCAATACTTGAGACTGACACTCCAAAAGCTTTGTGAATACAAGCTTTATGCCAAGTTAAAGAGATGCGAGTTCTGATTTAAGGAAGTAGCATTCCTTGGGCACGTAGTATCAAGTAATGGAATATCTGTTGACCCGAAAAAGATTGAAGCAATTCAAAGCAGGGACCAACCTAAATCAGTGGCCGAAGTACGTATCTTTCTCGGTTTAGTTGGTTATTATCGGAGATTCGTGGAAGGATTTTCTCGAATCACTACTCCATTAACTCAACTGACTCGAAAAGATACAAAGTTCGGTTGGAGCAAAGAATGTGAGAAGAGTTTTCAAGAACTCAAGAAGAGACTCATTTTAGCACCTGTCCTGATAATACCATCTGGCTCGGAGGGATTTGTCATCTACAGTGATGCTTCGGGTAAAGGGTTGGGATATGTTCTCATGCAACATGGGAAAGTCATAGTCTAAGCCTCAAGACAACTCAAAGAATATTAGAGGAATTATCCTACTCATGATCTAGAGTTGGCAGTTGTTGTCTTAGCACTTAAAATTTGGAGGCATTACTTGTATGGGGAGAAAGTGGAGATCTTTACGGATCATAAAAGCCTCAAATATTTCTTCACTTAAAAGGAACTCAACATGAGACAATGACGTTAGCTTGAACTGTTGAAAGATTATGATCATACCATCCAATACCATCCTGGAAAAGCAAACGTAGTAGCTGACGCATTGAGTAGAATATCATATGCAAGTACGACTGCAATATTGTCAACGCAAAGACCCATTTTGTGACGAACGAGATTTTGGAAATTAATTTTTAATATTTATTGAATTAAATAAATATTTTTCGATGATTTAATTATTGGATTAAATAATTATTTGATGCAATTGTGGTAGATTAATTTACTTATATGTGTTACATTTATTAAATTAATGTGAAGAATAATTATTATTCAAGTATGTAATTATGTGAGCTTGTTGAATTAAATGAATTATTTAATTAAGCATGATTTTATTTAATTAATTTAATTATTAATTAAAGAGTTAATAATTTGACATTATTTATTAATGAGAAAAAAAAATTAATTATATTATTATGTGAATTTATGAGAAGTTACTATATTTTATTTATATTAAATAAAATATTGATTTATTTTATAAAGGAGTGTGACATGATTTAACTATATGATAAAGTTTTATTAAATTAAATGATTTGAAAACCTTTTCTTTCTAGCCAAACAAGGCCTTATTGGGAGTTGGGATCAGTTACCCATGACTGGGTTAACTGACCACAACGCGTCAGTTCTTATATCGACGTCTTCTTTCTTTCCTTCTTAATTATTGCCTAAGTCTAAGAAATATTCAGAGAGAGAGAGTTGAGAATTGTCAGAGAGAATTTAGATACCCAAAAGAAGCGTATTAACCTTATGACTCCGTATTAACCTTATGACATTCAAATACGGAGCTGTAATTGATTGCCAAAAGAAGCGTATTAACCTTATGACTCCGTCAAAGGTTGTGTTTTATGGTAGCAAGTCGCCTAGACAAGCGAGTTGTCTGACGATGATGCAGGCCAGAAAGTTGTTAAGACAAGGCTGTGTAGGATACTTAGCTTACATAGTCGACAGTCGGAAAGAGAATCCAAAGGTAGAAGAGATACCGATTGTGAGGGACTTTGTCCACGTATTTCCAGACGATTTACTAGGACTTCCACCAGATAGAGAAGTAGATTTTGTGATCGATTTGGCGCCCGAAATTGCTCCAATATCGAAGGCACCATACAAAATGGCACCAGTAAAGATGAAAGAACTAATGGTACAATTACAAGAACTACTGGACAAGAAGTACATTCAACCTAGCTTTTCGCCGTGGGGAGAGCCGGTGTTGTTTGTGAAAAAGAAGGACGGATCGATGCAGCTCTGCATTGACTACAGAGAACTGAACAAGGTCACAATTAAGAATAGGTATCCATTACCGAGAATCGACGATCTGTTTGATCAATTAAAGGGAGCAAGATACTTTTCTAAGATAGACTTGAGAAGCGGTTATCATCAACTGAAGGTGAGGCCAGAGGATGTACCGAAGACAGCGTTCAGGACGCGATATGGTCACTACGAATTTTTAGTGATGTCGTTTGGTCTTACGAATGCTCCTGCAGCATTTATGGGACTAATGAATGGTGTGTTCAAGCCGTTTTTGGACAAATTTGTGGTAGTTTTTATAGACGATATTTTGGTATATTCAAAAACCAAGGAAGAACAAGAAGAGCATTTGAGATTAACGTTGGAAGTATTGAGAAGGGAGAAGTTGTACGCTAAATTTTTGAAATTCAAATTCTGGATCTAGCGAGTACAATTTCTTGGTCACGTGATCGATAAGAACGAAATTTCGTTAGATCCATCCAAAGTAGAAGCCATGATTAACTGGGATCAGCCGAGGACGCCGTCGGAAGTAAGAAGTTTTCTTAGATTAGCAGGATATTATAGAAGATTCAGTCAAGATTTTTCTAAGATCGCGACCCCGTTAACAAATTTAACTCGAAAAGCTGTGAAATTTATTTGGACGGAGAAGTGTGAGGAGAGCTTTCAAGAATTAAAGAAGAGGTTGAGTACGGCACCAGTGTTATCTCTTCCAGATGATACAGGCAATTTTGTTATTTTTAGTGATGCGCTGCATAAAGAACTTGGTTGTGTGCTGATGCAAAAGGGCAAGGTCATTGCGTATGCATCACGACAATTGAAGGATTACGAGAAGGGGTATCCGACCCATGACTTGGAGTTAGCTGTAGTTGTTTTTGCTTTGAAAATTTGGAGGCAGTATCTCTACGGGGAGAAGTGTGAAATATATACGGACCACAAGAGTCTGAAATATATTTTTACACAAAAGGATTTGAATATGCGTCAAAGAAGATGGTTGGAATTAATTAAGGATTACGACTGTGAGATTTTATACCATCCGGGTAAAGCGAATGTAGTTGCCGACGCCTTAAGTAGAAAGGGTCGTGAGAAATTGATGATGTTGACTGCTCAGGAAGAGCTAATCACAGAAATGGAGAAACTGGAGTTGGAAGTGAAGTATCCAATGGAGATTGATGAGAAGCTATTTTAGATGCAATCTGATACAACTCTACTAGATAAAGTGAAGGAGGCTCAGCTTCAGGATGATGAATGCAAAATGGTGACAAAGAAGATATCTGAAGGAACTGAACCAAGATTTAAGATGGATAAGGAAGGAATACTGAGATTTGAAAGCAGAATTTGGGTTCCGCCAATACAAGAAATTAAGGAAGAAATTCTTAGCGAGGCTCATAGTTCAAGATATTCGATTCACCCGGGTAGTACAAAGATGTATCAAGATCTTCGACAACATTTTTGGTGGCCGAATTTGAAACGCGATGTCGCAGAATGTGTTGCTAAGTGTCTGACCTGTCAGAAAGTTAAAGCAAAACATCAGAGACCAAGTGGATTACTTCAACCGTTAGAAATCCCAGAATGGAAATGGGAACATATTACAATGGACTTCGTGGTTGGCCTTTCGATGACTCAGAAAGGCTACGACGCAGTATGGGTTATCGTTGACCGACTGACGAAATCTGAACACTTCCTTCCTATCAAAATTAGATTCAACTTAGATCAGTTGGCAAGGTTATATGTGAAAGAGATTGTTTTGAGGCATAGAGTGCCGGTGTCAATTGTTTCCAATAGGGATCCGCGCTTCACATCAAATTTCTGGAAACGTCTTCAAAAATGCATGGGTATGCAATTGCGAATGAGTACAACTTATCACCCTCAAATAGACGGACAGAGCGAACGAACAATTCAAACGTTAGAAGATATGCTAAGAGTCTGTGTGATGGACTTCAAAGGAAATTGGGGTGATCACCTACCGTTAGTAGTGTTCGGCTATAATAACAGTTACAACGCTAGTATTGGCATGCCGCCTTACGAAGCATTATATGGCAGAAAGTACAGAACTCCGCTTTATTGGGATGAAGTTGGTGAACGATAATTGCTAGGGCCATAATTGGTACAACAGACGGCAGAAATAGTTAAAGTAATCCGAGCACGATTGGTAGCAGCTCAAGATCGACAGAAGAAATACGCTGATCCACATCGTAAAAATATCGAGTTTGAATCAGGCAGTTATGTTTTCTTGAAGGTCTCTCCCTGGAAGGGGAAGATTAGGTTCGAAAAGAAAGGGAAATTGAACCCAAGATTCATTGGACCATTTGAAGTACTGAGAAGAATCGGAGAAGTAGCGTACGAGGTTGCCTTACCTCCAGCACTCGAGAATGTCCACAATGTCTTCCATGTTTCGGTATTATGACCCTACAAACCTACTTACAAGCATGTAATTGAATACGAACCCCTACATTTTGAGAAAGACTTATCTTACGAAGAAATTCCTATCCAAATTGTCGACCGAAAGGAACAAGTTCTTAGAAATAAAGTTATATCTTCCTTTAAGGTAACTTAGAAGAACCACAATGCTGAAAAAGCTACGTGGGAACTCGAAGAGAATATGATGAAGAATTACCCTCATTTATTTGCTTAATTATGTGTAAGCCATTCTGGGGACAGAATCTTTGTAAGGGGGGAGGATGTAACGGGTCGAATTTATTGAGTCGTGATTCTGGGGACATAATCCTTTTAAGGGGGGAAAGATGTGACGAACGAGATTTTATAAATTAATTTTTAATATTTATTGAATTAAATAAATATTTTTCGATGATTTAATTATTGGATTAAATAATTATTTGATGCAATTGTGATAGATTAATTTACTTATATGTGTTACATTTATTAAATTAATATGAAGAATAATTATTATTCAAGTATGTAATTATGTGAGCTTGTTGAATTAAATGAATAATTTAATTAAGCATGATGTTATTTAATTAATTTAATTATTAATTAAAGAGTTAATAATTTGACATTATTTATTAATGAGAAAAAAAAATTAATTATATGATTATGTGAATTTATGAGAAGTTACTATATTTTATGTATATTAAATAAAATATTAATTTATTTTATAAAGGAGCGTGACATGATTTAATCTATATGATAAAGCTTTATTAAATTAAATGATTTGAAAACCTTTTCTTTCTAGCCAAACAAGGCCTTATTGGGAGTTGGGATCAGTTACCCATGACTGGGTTAACTGACCACAACGCGTCAGTTCTTATATCGACGTCTTCTTTCTTTCCTTCTTCATTATTGCCTAAGTCTAAGAAATATTCAGAGAGAGAGTTGAGAATTGTCAAAGAGAATTTAGATACTGTGAAAGAGATTGAAAGAGGAGATTTTAAGAAAACATCTGAGTATTCTAATCTATACTTTATTCTCTGGGTAATCTCTCCTTCCCAATTTCTAATTCACATATATTAGTTTTCATGAAAATGGCTTTCAAACCTCTGTTATGTTTGTAATTGAGAAATTATGTTATTATATGGATATATATAATAATACGAGTGGCATAACATGTTATATATATATATATATATATATATATATATATATATATATATATATATATATATATATATATATATATATATATATATATTGCATGATTCCATATCCTAAGTTTCGTAATCTGATGACTTGCTATTTCAAAAATTTTACAGAGTTTCGGTTTTGGCCATATGGCCCTTATACATAACCTTAATATGTCAAACAATAATTTTTCTGTAAAATTTCCACTTGTATATGATTAGGCATGCTAAAATGAACAAATTGGAACTTGAATGGTTGGATTTGGCCTTATAATGAATCTGTGGTGGTAAATTTTAGGAATTTATGTTCAACACTTCAAGAACACAAAGAACAGTACAATTTGCATATTTTAATTCTGTGATTATGTGTTTTAATGGGTTAAAATTACTCTACAGTTGTTGGGTAATGATTATATATGAATATTGACTTGTGGGTATGATTAAATTAGTGAAATTAATGATTATTTAGCGTCATTTTCGCTAAACTCTGTGTTCTTCGCGAACTGGGAATCAAAGTCTGGAGTCTCGCGCCGCGGCGCCAACTCCAGAATTGAAGTCCCGCGCCGCAGCGCCAAGTCTCGAGCCGCAATGCCAAGTGTCCGGCCGCAGCGTCATCGCGCCGCAGCGCGAAGATCATGTATAACAGTGGCGCCGCAGGGCCACTCTCCAGAAAATTTAGAATGTTATTTTTAAAATGTTTAAGTCTAACAATGTGTTAGTAAATTAATGCAGTGAACATTTAAACATGTTAGAAGTATAATGTGATGATAAAATAGTTGTTTAACATGTAAATAACATGATTACATGTAGATTGAGTTATTAAATACATAATTAGCCTGTTATTCATGAAGTATGAGACAAAGTGATAATTTGACTAAGTATAGTCAATAATTAAAGTAGACAAAGAGAATGAGTTTATGCTGATTAGTTAAGTTATAATTAATTGGTATTGTGACTGTGAATGATATGTAGGATTTAATTCAATGAACGTGATTAGTTAAAGTGTAATCTACGCACGAGGCAAGTTTCCTAACCCTACTTGTCATTATTGTTCAAGTTTATTATTTACCTCGAGTTAATTTTCATTACTATTATTCAAGTTCAAATGTTATAATAAAGATTGATTATCTTTTCAAAGCATGATTCAGTTATACAATAATTGTCCTATTGTATACTCTTGAGATTATTATTCAAATTAAATATCATTATTGTTGAACCTTGTTAGACTAGCGACCCTTATTGATTCGACTAGTCCATAGTTGATGAGCGTTCTAAATTTCAGAACCCTTGATGAATTATCCAAACCAAACTTCCTTCGGTGCGGACTCGAATGTTAAACTGAGATGAACAACCCTGCAAAGGGATTTACTTATGCGTTAGCGTTAAGATATTGTGCACAGTATGGTACTAAGGGTTGATCCCCCTAAGTACGAGAAGAAAGGTCCATAGTCTTATGACTGTTAAAGGTTTCAAGTATAACCCTTGATAACCTAGGACATAGTTCAAGGTCTTATGACCCTCATAATTCTTTTGATTCTTGTTATTCATTCTTGATTCAAAAGTTGAGCTTTTATTCAGATGTCTTTGATTTATTCGCATGCTATTATACGGTTATTTCATTATTATACTTGTGGCCAATAGTGCTCACTCTTGCTTAATAATAACATTGCAGTTAAGAACGAAAGAACTAATGAACCTTCCGCTAGTAAAGGCAAGGGCAAAGTTAGTAAGTGATGAAGACTTGTTGTTTTATATGATGATGTATTTGTTTAAGACTTGAGTTAATGTTGTTGTTTAAGACTTATTTGTTTGTGATTCCGCACAAATGTTTAAGGTTAGTTTAATCTGGGATTGTATTATTATTATTCGGATGTTGTAACCCTTAAGGGTAAGATATTTATTTCTATCTACTGCATGGTTACATTTATTATGGGTAGATAGATAGATGATATTTGTACAGTGAACACCAAATCCCGTGGAATCGAAGTACCCGGATTTGGGGGTGTCACACATTTTGTGTGACTTACAAAGGATGTAGATAGAGTTAAAGACTCCAGGGATCCATGTGATGATGGCGAATATACGAGTAGAACCGACTTTAATTGATAAAGTTAAAGCTGCATAAGCTACAGACCTGGAGCTGATACGTATGAGGAAGAAAGTGCAAGAAGGTGCTATGCCGGAAGAAAGAATCGATAAAGAAGGAATACTTCGAGTCAACTCCATACTTTGTGTTCCTAGCGACCCTAATTTAAAGTATAAAATCATGATGGAGGCGCACAACACACCGTTTGCAATCCATCTTGGGAGTACCAAAATATATCATGATCTTCGTCATATATTTTGGTGGAGCAATATGAAGAGAGAGATAGCGCTGTTTATCTCAAGGTGTCTAACTTGTAAACGAGTTAAAGCGGAGCATCAAGTACCAAAAGGTCCATTGCAACCACTTGAAATTTCATAATGGAAGTGGGAGCACATTACCATGGATTTTGTTACTGGTTTTTCCAAGGTTTCTCAAGGCATAGAAGAAATTTGGGTCATTATTGATAGATTGACCAAGTCTGCTCACTTTTTACCTATACGAGAAACTTATACACTTGAACGTCTTGCTCGTATGTACATAAACGAGGTTGTAAGATTACATGGTATGCCAGTATCCATAGTGTATGATCGAGACCCAAGATTCACTTCACGATTTTAGGTTAGTTTGCAAAAAGCTATGGGCACGAATTTACGATTTAGCTCGACATATCATCCTCAGACGGATGGACAGTCGAAGAGGACTATTCAAACTCTTGAAGATCTATTAAAACTCTGTGTCCTTGATTTCAAGGGAAGTTGGGACAAGTTCTTACCATTGGTGAAGTTTTCCTACAACAACAGTAATCAAGCAAGTATTGGCATGGCTCCATTTGAGGTGTTGTATGAAAGAAAGTATCGTTCTCCAGTATGCTGGGATGAGGTGGGTGAAGCAACGTTGTTGGGACCAGAGTTGGTACGTATGACTACGGAAAAGATTCAAATAATCTGACAACGTATAAAAACCTAACAAGATCGACAAAAGAGTTATGCTGATCTTCATCGAAAGGACGTGGAATTCGATATAGGAGATCATGTGATGTTATGTGTTGCTCCATGGAAAGGAGTTACGAGATTTGGAAAGAGAGAAAAGCTCAATCCTCGATTCATCGGCCTATTTTTAATCCTCGATCGAGTAGAAACTGTGGCATATAGACTCGCTTTACCGCCAAGTATGTATCGTGTTCATAACGTTTTTCACATATCCATGTTACGTAAATATGTGGAAGATGCCACATTATTGAGTTAAAACCGAAAGAAATAGCGGAAGATTTGACTTATGAAGAGGTTCGTGTTCAAATCTTGGATAAGAAGGAACATATTCTACGCTTCAAGGTTATACCTCAAGTCAAAGTTTTGTGGAAAAACCACGATGTTGAGGAAATGACTTGGGAGTTAGAATCAGAAATGAAATCAAGGTATCCTCACCTCTTCGACATACCAGGTACGTATCCTAATTTCGAGGGCGAAATTTCATAAGAAGGGGAGGTTGTAAAACCCCAACTTTTATAAATAAAGATGAATTTTCTATAAATATCATTTTTGAATATTATGAAATTAATTTAATATCATATTCTAGTTGTGGGTAATATTTATAAATTTTGCAAAGTACGCAAGTTGTTATATAATATTCGATTGGTCGGAGAATATTCGTTTTAACAGGGAATATTCGTACAACGACATAATCATTGGTGGACCCCACAATGGAATTATTGTCGGATTCAGAAAATGACAAAAATACTTTATAAAAATAACGGCGGAAGTTTTACCGTTAACTGTTGAAACACCCAGTGTTAAAAGTACAGTAATACGCGTAGTTGCACAGTAGCACACAGTATTGATTATTGATACTTACGTGAGAAGTCACTCAGTTTTGTTCAATTATTGCTACAATAATTGATGCATAGTATCTCACGTTATTTGATTCAATTATTGTCAATATTTTATATTTTATTTAAATCAATAATTGAGATGACAAAGTTATTAATATTATTATTTACAATATTAACGATGTCTAGAAGTTCTGTCAAGGAGAGGTTTGGTCACTTAATTGCGCGCCAATAGGGAGAAATCCTTATTGGAAAGCCCCCTCTTTCCTGGGAATGACCTGGTCGATTAATATTGTGAATTATAATAATGATGATAAATTTTATTTTATTAGTATTATTAATGTAATAAAACAGAAAATCTTTTTATATAAAACAAAATACTTTTATAAAGTGTTTCGTTTTATTAAACTAATAGTAAAATCTTTTTATATAAAACAGAATACTTTTATAAAGTTATCTGTTTTATTAGACAATAATTAGAATATATTATATTTTATTATGCATAGTTTTCGCATAGTGCATGCATAGTGTTTGCATAATAAAATCTTTTTATATAAAATAGAATACTTTTATAAAGTTATTCGTTTTATTAGATTATAAATAGAATATATTATATTTTATTGTAAACCAATTTGGACCGTCCGTTAAAAATAAATCAATCTGGACCGTTCATGAATTAGTTAATATGCAGTTCATTCTTCTATAAATAGCTGCTCATTTCATCATTATTTCTTACGAATTCACTGAAACTCTAGAGAGAGAAACTATAGAGAGAGTTCTTCTTCTATAATCCTGAGCATATTTCTTTAGAGTTTAAGAAAGTTTTGAACGTAGTGCAAGTTTTCTTCGAGTATATCATCGCCCTACTAGTCGGAATACTCTTCTTTTACGGTAAGGATATTATTTGTTGTACTCATAAGGGTATTCTTTCTTTCTTACTCGTGAAAAAAATTTCTGTTATTCCATTCTTTATTATTCTGTTGGAATAACCTGTATACGCGGGCTATCCTATACTTGGTGAAATTCTTCTGCTACTCTATTCTTTATTATTCTGTTGGAACATCCTGTCTGTGCGTTTACGCATGACCTGGTTCCGTTGTTTATTATTCTGTTGGATCATCATGTCTGTGTGTTTACCCATGACCTGGTTCCATTGTTTATTATTCTGTTGGAATATCCTGTCTATGCGTTTACGCATGACCTGGTTCCATTATTTATTATTCTATTGGAATAACTTGTCTGTGCGGTCTATCGCATGACTGGTGATTTCTTTTGTTATTCTATTTTTTATTAAACTCATTTGGTTAAAGTTTTGACTTCTATACTCCATGAAATTAGAGGAATGTCCTTGATATTTGAGCTTCATCCAGTATCTTTTCATAAAAATATTCTTCTGGAATTTTACTCTACCAAGCAGTATCATGTTGACAATTTGGACGTTATCAGTTCCTAGATAAATTAATTCTTGAACTTATTTTATTGAATTCTTATATCATTGTCATCATCCTCATGTTTATATTATGTTGAAAGTCATATGTGGCCTGTAGTGCACAGTTGGACTTGGTATGATTATGACTAGGGATTATTCGGTATAATCATGACGGTAATTTACAAATGATGTGGTAAAAGTCCTCATTGGCTCGTAGTGCATTGATGGACAGTTGTTGGCATGATCATGACTATTGATGAATACACGAATATCCTTGGCTGTAGTGCATGGATAATTTGTGGTTGTGATACTAATGAATATCCTTGGTCGTAAAGCAGGGATGATGTTGATTATTTATTAAGCTGAGTCTCAGCAATAAAAGTCATGAAAAACCTTTTAAATCATATAAGATAGTAGATTTTATTCTCTACTTAACTCTTCTAATGGATTGCTTGTTCCGCTGCAGTTAAACTTGATGTTTGTTATATTTTATCAATTTGACATTGTTGAAGGCTAATGATAATTTATTATGCAGTCATAATATTTCTTATTAGGCTAGTTGAGATCACCCTTTTGCTTTCATTGTTCTCTTCAGGAAATGAGAACGTAACAGGGACTAGTCGGGGAACGGAGTGACGGTCCAGATGATAGCATTTGTAGTTTGTATATTGTCTAGATGACAATATTTGTATTAAAACTCACAGCATATGTTTAGTCGTATTTTACACGACTGTTGTACAATTAAGTTGTATTTGTATTTTGTACCATGTATTTGGCGACTCAAGATTGGTGATGTATACCTATTTTGGGGGCGTCACAAATATAGGTCGATGCATATTTTATTTTATTTTGAAATCTATGTACTTTTTCTCTTCTCAATTCCCAATTTGGGTTGGTTTTGGTTTACATAAAATGGTATGGGTTCAAATAAGAACTAAAATCATATTATCCATTTTAATATGATTTGTATAGATTGAACCCAAATGATTATAGTTTTAATATAGGTCGACCCATATTTTATTTTTTTGAGATTTATGTACTTTTTCTCTTCCCAATTCTCATCTTCCTTTAATTAATTATCTCTAAAATAGATTAATAAAACATTGATAATAATATACTAAATATTATATTAGATTAACTAAATATTAATTTTTTGGGGGGTGTATATAATCAGTAATTATTTTATTTTAGGTTTGGGGGTGGGAGTGTATACATAATCACTGATTTTTTTAAGGGAGTGGGGGTGTATACATAATCATTAAATATTATTTTTTTGGGGATGAGGGTGGAGGGTGCGGGGTGGGGGGGCAGGGTGTATACATAATCACTAAATATTATTTATTTAGTGATTATGTACAGATTGTACAATCTTGTTCTTGTATATGTATCCAAATTACACTTAAAACATTATTGTATAAAAATTTCAGTTAAAATAAATACTATACATTTTTTGGGAGTCGCAAGAAAAAAAGAAAAAAAAACTTGGACCGATCCAATTTTTAGGTCCAAAAAACATGTCCGGACAGACTTATTATTTGTGTATTTGTAGTTGACGTGGATGTTGAAGTAGATATGTGGGCCCAAGTTGTGTATAAGAGAGAAGATACCGTATTATATGGGTTGGGTCAAACGAAAACCCATTAATATTAAACGGCTTCTTTTCCTCTTTTTTTCCTTGCCACAAATCAATTGTCCCATAGCTAAATTTGTATTATTTTTGTTCACTTTTTATTTAAGTATACCCTCCACAATTTCCTAATTTCTCGATACTTTTTGTTCTAAGAAGCGTTACTCAATATTCTGAACATTGTCACATAAAATGTTAATTAACTAAAAATTTATTTGAAGTAGTGAGCATAATAATGTGAAATTGCAATTGCAGAACAACTTTTATTAAGTTGCAAAATTTACAATCCATTTGATTCTGAAGCTCCAACATAGTGTTATATAATTCCTTATATTTACTCTAAGGCTATTTACGCCTCATTTGGAGATTTATTATTTTTTATAAATTTAAAAAAAAGATTAAATTAAAATTTTAAAATATCTCAAATAAATTTTAAAAAATCAATAATAATTGTATAATTTGAAATAAAGATATATTATAAATTATCTAGAATTTACTCCTGATTTGGAGATTTATTATTTTTCATAAATTTTATAAATAATCTTATATTAAAGTTTTAAAATATCTCAAATTAATTGTCAAAAGTTAATAATATCTTACATTAATAGTCTTAAATTTATAATCTCATTAAATATAATAATTCATAAATTACAAACAAACATAGCTAAAAGACCCTATTATTTTTCTTTTTTCCGCAAGAATTTTCGCTCCAAATATATATTGTGTGGGTATTGGAATACGTATGATGTAATATATATTTATTGTGGGCATTTTTTTTTATTTTACACGTGGACGGGATGACGTGGCGAATATTGAAATTTATTCCAAAAAATATATTGATGCACAGATTCAAACCTAAGACCTCCAATTTGGAATATTGATCCAATGACCACCTGAGCAAATGAGCCTAGTTGCTATTATTTTACAAGGATTAGTATTTATAACTGAACAAATCATGTCCTCCAAATTAAAACAGATCCCCTTTCCTTATATCTGTTACGCACATACATAAATGTACATAACTAATTGCGATAATAATAATAATTATTATTATTGGTGTTGTTGTTGTTGTTATTATTATTATTATTATTATTATTATTATTATTATTATTATTATTATTATTATTATTATTATTATTATTATTATTATTATTATTATTATTATTATTATTATCTTAATTTAAGGCAATATTTTAATAGTCGTTGCAAAATATTGTATAAAATATGCAACGAAAATAAAAATTGTTACCAATGAATGTGGGCCATATTAGGCAACGAAATATAGCAACAAAAAAACTTCCGTTGCCCACAATGAAGAGAAATCAAGTGGTTAGAAATTTTACAATGAATTTTGTTTCCAAATTTTGCAACGACTTATGAATTTCGTTACAAAAAGTGAAAGTCTGACACAATTTGCAACTAAGGACAAGTTTCGTTGCTAAACATACACTTTTAGCAACGACTTATAAAGTCGTTGCCTGAAAAATTGTTGCTAAAGCCCAATTTTTAGCAACAAAAAAACTTTTGTTGCCCACGATTACGGGAAATCAAGTGGCCGAAAATTTTGCAACGAATTTCTAACGAAATTATTTCCCGCCAATGAATTAGCAACGAATTTTTGCAACGACTTGTAAATTTCATTGCAAAAAATGGAAGCCTGACACAATCTGCAACGAAGGACAAATTTTGTTGCTGAACATATACTTTTAGCAACGACTTATAAAGTCGTTGCCCAAAAAATCGTTGCTAAAGGCCCATTTTTTTGTAGTGTATTAGGGTTTATCTGGTCAACCCTTGACCCTTAACCACATATTGTACACATATATAACCATATACACAGAACATATACTCTTATACCCTCAATCCTGAATAATTCACCAAAATCCTTCACAGAATTTTGAAATCCTCAAAATTACGCATACACTTATTTTCTGTCTAGGTTCTAATATGAACCTTAAATCAATTAATTAAAATTTTCTAAATTTTCTAAATTCTCGGGTTGTCACATATACAACTGATCATCTAATGACCACGAACCATGTCCATAGTTATAAGTAATCTTTTAACTTAAACTTTAACAGTCATAAGACTATAAGAACTCCACGTACTTAGGGGGGTCAGCCCTTCGTACAATGTGTTGTGCACAACCATTTCAACGCTAAGCGTAAACCCCTAATAATAGGGTTGTTCATCTCAGTATTTAGATTACAAGTCCGCACCAATGTAAGTTTGGTTTGGATACATTTCAAGGAAATTTGGAATTTAACGAACATCAACAAAGGATTAGTTGAATAAAAGGGTAATCACATTATGCTATGGAATAAATCATAAGTGAACTAACATTTGTACATTTAAATTATGCTTTAGGAATAATCTAAGAGCATAAATATTGAATAACTATAACATACCTTGCTTGAACAATGTTAAGCCAAGGTTATTTAGAATTAGATATTAAGCATGCATAACGAATAACAATTTGAACAATAATAACTATTCAACATCAGTATATCAGATTATATAAACTTCCATGCTAATTAACAAGTTAAAGACAAGAATAACTTGCTCAACATCAAAATAAGGTTTAGAAAACTTGCATCATCATGAACAAACTAAATACAAGAACTTGCTCAATAATAAAAAACTAGCTCAACAAAAGTGTAGAGTTAGAAAACTTCTGTAATGTAATCGAATTAGAAACAATAATTTGTTCAACGAAACAATAGATTTAGAGAACTTGCCTTGAGTGTAAGCTAAAGCGTAACAACTCGAATCATAATACCCAATATATATGTCATCATGACATAATTAGTCACTACCACATTATATATATAACTTAGTACATACATCATATAATATATGATTTTTAATCACATAATCAAATTACATTAGTAATAAAACTAGTAAATTGTTAATAACATGTTCATTATTGGTATAGAAATACTGAAATCATAATTTAATAGTCTTACGATTAACACATAACAACTTTTTCAGACTTTTATGTGAATAAATCTCACTGTCTGACCATTCTGCTAACTCGCGCTGCGGCGCTACAGTTTACACTGTGGGACGGCGCTGCGGCTCAAGACACAGGCCAACAAGTGGTGCTGCGACGCGGGAAATACACTACTGGGCCGTGCTGCCGTGCAGAACTCTAGACTTCTACGACCAGCCTCGGCAACAACATGAACAAAAGCCAAATTGGCCTATAAGCTACTTTTTAACAACCTAATTGACATGTAATACATGCAGAGACTTCATATAAACATAATGTAAAGACTCTTAAATGATTCTACCCATAATACAACATAAACATCGAATTTAAAACACCCAAGTTCACTGTTTTTGATAAAAACTTCACTTTTTGACATTTTTAATAAAAATCATCACTGTAACTTTGTTTTTCAGTCAAAACAGTTAATTCCAAGTACATTGTTTATGTTTATTCATCCTCTTTCAAATTCAATAGTAAATTTATAAATTTAACAACTAATAAAATCTTAATTTTACTTTAAACTAAGTTATATTCATACATATTCATATAAACTCACTGTAATATGATTTTCTTCACAAATTATATACATACATGAATTAGTTTATCTATAGTCATATATATACTTATGAAAATAATCTTATAACCAACAATCTATCATACAAAGCTATATACAACACACAATTCAAGTTTCACAAAGTTTTTACAGAGAAATTTGGAAGAGAAAACAACCACAACTTTTAGAGAAAAAGGAAGAAGCAAGATGATACCTTAATTTTTAAGAAGATGATGGCTATCTTTGATTCTCAAGCTTCTCTTCTCCAATTTCTCTCTAAAATTTTCTAGCCTTTCTTCTTCTCTTCTTTTTCTTCTTCTGAGTCTTTCTCCTCCTAACTTTAACTTACGTACTAACATATAACGTATGGTAATAATATATGTATTAATTATATAATATTAATATATGTATAACTGATATCAGTTATCTAACTTTTAAAAATCAAAAGCCATAAGGCTTGTTT
This sequence comes from Panax notoginseng, assembly GCA_016801055.1. Taxonomy (NCBI): domain Eukaryota; kingdom Viridiplantae; phylum Streptophyta; class Magnoliopsida; order Apiales; family Araliaceae; genus Panax; species Panax notoginseng. The sequence goes on from CM029023.1 coordinate 72,717,707, forward strand.
GGCTAACATAACTAAAATTAATCAACTAATCCTTATACCTTGTTTGGTAAAACACATTTAAAATAAAGACTTAATATGCATTAATGTAAGACCCCAACTTTTATAAATAAAGTTGAATTTCTATAAAAATGATTTTTGAATATTATGGAGTTAATTTGATATAATGTTATAGTTGTGGAAAATATTTATAAATTTTATAAAATACGCAAGTTGTTATATAACATTCGATTGGTCGGGGAATATTCGTTTTAACAGGCAATATTCATACAACGGCACAATCATTGGTGGACCCCACAACGGAATTATTGTCGGATTTAAAAAATGACAAAAATACTTTGTGAAAATAACGGCGAAAGTTTTACCGTTAACTATTGAAACACCCGATATTAAAAGTACAGTAGTACGCGTAGTTGCACAGTAGCACACGGTATTGATTATTGATGCTTATGTGATAAGTCACTCAGTTTTATTTTATTAGTATTATTAATGTAATAAAACAGAAAAGCTTTTTATATAAAACAGAATACTTTTATAAAGTTATTCGTTTTATTAGACTAATAGTAAAATCTTTTTATATAAAACATAATACTTTTATAAAGTTATCCATTTTATTAGACAATAATTAGAATATATTATATTTTATTATGCATAGTGTTTGTATAGTGCCTGCATAGTGTTTGCATAGTAAAATCTTTTATAAAGTTATTCGTTTTATTAGATTATAAATAGAATATATTATATTTTATTTAAAAGATTTTGCTTTAAATACGGACCGTCAGATTAAAGTAAATCAATCTGGACCGTTCATGAGTTAGTTACTATGCAGTTCATTTTTCTATAAATAGAAGCTCATTCCTTCGTTATTTCTTACGAATTCACTGAAACTATAGAGAGAAAGAAGAAATGTATTCTGCTACTTCACCACTCATATATCTAGTACTCTTCTTCTTAAGATAGGGATTATTATTTATTTCTTATTCATGAAGAAAACTTATGTTATTTCATTCTTTATTATTCTGTTGGAATAAACTGTATACGCGGGCTACCCTATACTTGGTGAAATTCTCCTGTTATTCTGTTCTTTATTATTCTGTTGGAACATCCTGTCGGTGTGTTACGTCTGACCTAGTTCCGTTATTATTATGTTGGAACATCCTGTTGGTGCGTTTACGCATGACCTGGTTCCGTTGTTTATTATTCTGTCGGAATATCCTGTCTGTGCGTTTATGCTGGACCTGGTTCCATTATTTATTATTCTGTCAGAATATCCTGTCTGTGCGTTTACGCCGGACCTGGTTCCATTATTTATTATTTTGTTAGAATAACCTCTCTGTGTGGTCTATCGCATGCCTGGTGATTTCTTTTGTTATTCCATTCTTTATTATACTCAGTTGGTTAAAGTTTTGACTTCAATACTTCATGAAATTAGTGGAATATCCTTGATAATTGTGCTTCATCCAGTATCTTTTCATGAAAATATTCTTCTAAGTATTCTTGAATTTTACTCCACAAAGCAGTATCATGTTAACAATTTGAACGTTATTAGTTCTTGGATAAATTAATTCTTGAACTTGTTTTATTGAATTGTCATCATCCTCATGTTTATAATATGTTAGAAGTTATCTGTGGCCTGTAGTGCATAGATGGACTTGGTATGATTATGACCAGGGATTATTCGGTATAATCATTACCGTAATGTTACAAATGATGTGGGAAAAGTCTTTATTGGCCCATAGTGCATTGATGAATAGTTGTTGGCATGATCATGACCATTAATGAATACACAAATATTCTTGGCCCGTAGTGCATGGATAATTGTGGTCGTGATACTAAAGAATATCCTTGGCCGTAGTGCAGGGGTGATTCGATGATGTGGATTATTTATTAAGCTGAGTCTCAGCGATAACAGTGATGAAAAACCTTGTAAATCCTAAAAGATAGTAGATTTTAATCTCTACTTGACTCTTTTAATGGATTGCTTGCTCCGCTGCAGTTAAACTTGATGTTTGTTATATTTTATTAGTTTAACACTGTTGAAGGCTAATGATAATTTATCCTGTATTATCTTAGTCATAATATTTCTTACTGGGCTAGTTGAGCTCACCCTTTCTTTCATTGTTTTCTTCAGAAAATGAGAATATAGCCGGGACGAGTTGGGGAACGGAGTGATGGACCAGATAATAGTATTAGTAGTCCTCACTATTCTATGAAATAGTGTGATAATAACTGTAATGAGGACTCTTTTTGAGTTTTTATACTCTATAGTAAACAATATTTGTATTCAAACTCACAAGTTATGTTTGGCCGTATTGTACACGACAGTTGTATTATTAAGTTGTATTTGTATTCAGTACCTTGTATCTGACGACTCAAGATGGGTGATGTATACCTATTTTGGGGGTGTCACAGTTGGTATCAAAGCTTAGGGATATGATCACTGGCTAAGACGTGAGAATAGAACTAGGAGGGGAGAGACGGGGAATTCCTTCGCTAGTATGACCTACCTAAGTTTATTTGGTATTTAATTGGTCGGTCAGAATATAGGGATAATATGTTACATATCAATTAACTTTTGTTTTGTGGCAGTATTTTAAAATGACATTCGAGAATGTTGAGAATAGCAATAGAGCACACGCGACCGTTGATTCACCACATATCAATAATCGGGATAATGTGCATCAGGAAGGTGACAATCCTCATGCAAACAATAACACTGACCAAATGATGAATGATGAAATGTTCAGAAGCTTTATGCAGTTCATGCAATAACAGGCGAGAGCAGCTCCTGCCCCAAATGTAGGTGGAAATACTGAAAACTCTTAGACGGTCACCGCTAAACAGTTCAAGGAGCTGGGACCACCGGAGTTTATTGGAGAGCCAAAACCACTTAAGGCGGAGACGTGGATAAAGCAGATCACCAAGATATTTGATGTCTTGGAATGCGCCGAGGAGCAAAAGGTTCCCTTTGCCACCTTTATGTTGCCAGGAGAGGCAAATTACTGGTAAGAATCGGTAAAGCGTACTCAACCTGCTGCACTTAAGATGCCTTGGGAGAAGTTCTAAGAACTGTTCAACGACAAGTACTTTTTCGAAAGTATTCGTCACATAAAAGAGGTAGAGTTCATCAAGTTGGAGCAGAATAATATGACCGTGTCGCAGTACGAAGCCAAGTTTGCCGAGTTGTCCCGGTTTGTATCCCACTTGGTGGATAATGAAGAGAGAATGACGCGGATGTTTTTAAGAGGCTTGAAGCCAGAGATACGTCAACATGCTATTTCTCATAAACTGTATTTGTATTCAGATGTTATGAATAGGGCTCAGTTAGTGGAGCGCGATAACGAGTCAACACAACCAAAAGAGAGTAGCCGGCAAAATGATAATACCAGTGAGAGCAGTCATTGAAGCAGTGACAACAAGCGTGGAGGGAATCAACAGTCCAGAAATGGTAACCACTTCGGTGGTAATCAGGGCCAAAACAATAAGAACGGACATTTCAAGAAGAGGAGATTCAATAATGATGGAAAGACGTCAGCACCAGCACCCGTTGTTAAGGAAGGAGAACGATAACCTATCATATGTTTCAAATGCGGAGGGGAGGGACACATCAGTCCAAACTGTGCGATGCCGTCCAAAGCATGTTATAATTGTGGAAGAGAAGGTCATTTAGCTCGATTTTGTCGTTTACCGAAAATAGGTTTAGCTAGGATGGAGGCACCAAAGGCCGTCCCAGAAAAGTCAAAGCCGGTAGTGCAAGGGAAAGCATTTGTTGTGACCTCCCATGTAAGACCCCGAATTTTATGAAATAAAAGTATGCAATTTTTCTTATAATTACTATTCAGTAAATAGTTAAATTGATAAAAGTTTAAAGTTATGGGTGAAATATGAATTTTTTTCAAAATAAGCAAGTGGTTATAAAATAATCATTGTTGTCGGGGAATATTCGTTTGGTCGTGGAATATTCTTTCCGTCGGAGAATATTCGTAACGACGGCGCAGCTATTTGTGGGCCCCATAACGAATAACTGTCGGGTGAAGGAAAACGACAAATTTGAGTTTTTACAAATAACGGCGTAGTTGTTACCGTTAACACTGTTGGAATACCCGGTGGTTAAAATACAGTAATACGCGTTATTGCACAGTAGCACACGGTATTGCATAGTATTTTTGAAATTATTGATTCTTACGTAAGAAGGCACTACTCAATAATTGTTACAGTAGTTACTGTTCAATATTTTATTTTATTGATTCAATAATTGTTGCGTTGATATTTTATATTATTGTTGTTTCAATAATTGTTGCTGCACAGTATTTTCCTTTATCAGATCAATAATTCATATTATTTGAATAATATTATTAGATAACATTATTGTCAATGTCTAGAAAGTTCTGTCTAAGGAGAGGTTTGGTCATCTAATTGCGCGCCAGTAAGGAGAAATTCTTATTGGAAAGCCCCCTCTTTCCTGGGAACGGCCTGGTTGTCATAAATGTGATTCTGTAATATTATTTGTGAATAATTAATTATTGATTCATATGATAAGGAAATATTTATATTATATGGATATAAATGAGGGATATATTTTTGTGGTTAAAAATGTTGAGGTTTTTATCAGTATTTTTGTCGGAATGGAGGTATTAAAAATCAGGGTTTTTGAGATATTTTGCGGGGGTTATAATTTTTAATCTGACCGTTGGATCGTGGTAATTTTTGGATATGTTATACATATATAAGTTGAGTATATGTCCATAAATTTTGAACCGTTAAAAATGAACGTATGATTTGTTATGAATTTTAAGAGGTGGCTGATTCGGAAATCAGGTTATAAATCATTTTTGGTGGAAAATTCTAGAATTGGTGGGCCCCACTTGTGGTTGGTAAAGAAATGTGCTGAATTATATTTCAAATGTGGTGGGTGGGAATAGTAGCAGGTAAAGCCATCAGGTTGCAGGTCAAACCTACCAAAATTTTCCTATAAATAGAGGGCTAAGTTAGAATTGAAAATCACACCAGAAACATAAGCTTTCTCTCTTTCTCTCTCTAGATTATTGAGTGTATTTTGTGAGTATTTAGATATTTGGTGAGTTGCTATTCATCAGTGCAAGTTTCCTTCAGCCTTATACCGATCAGAAGTACTGCTCTTTTGAGGTAAGGGATAGTAAGGGATAGTAAGGGATTTTAAGGGTTGTTATGTTTTTCAGTTTCGTAATTTTTCTGACCTTCAAAAATTCTGGAAAAATTTGAAATGATATTTTGATGAGTTTTCTTGATTGTGTCCAAAAATGGTGATTTTTGGATTTATAGATTAAGAGTTATGAATTTTATGAGAAAAGACTATTTTAAAAGTAACCGCTTATAACTTCTTGTGGTTAACTCCAACATTGATAAAAATTTTATTGGGAGTACATGTATATGATAGGAGTGTACTCTGTGAATTTCGGAATTTTTGGATAAAAGTACAATTTATGATAAATGTCTAAATATTCGGCGATTTTGGCCATATGAAAAATAGTAAATGAATTTTAAAAATTCTGAGAAAAATATATATGCAATATGGGACTATATTCTGCTAAATCTCAGAAAAGAAATATTTTTGGAACTGATTTGGTATTTTTCATGAAAATAGATTCGTCATGAATAAATGAATTAAATATGTTATGTGAAGTAAGAAAATTTGAAAATAGGATTTTATGGCTTGAAAATCTTATATGAGGTATATGCAGATTTTTGATGAGGGTTTTGGTTATTGATGATGAAATCTTAAGAGTTGACATTTTATGATGATTAAATGCATTAATTAGTAAAGTGTAAATAATTTAAATAAATTGTTTATAAGCTTAAGAAATGTTATTCTTTCAATATCATTATACCGAAATATTGGTATAGATTTTATTGTGGAATTTCTACCTTTTTGAGTCGGGGTTACTATTCACGAGTTACTATTCACGAGTTACTATTCATGAGTTACTATTCACGAGTTACTATTCACGACAAAATTGGTTTCTTTTTCTAACCAAATTATAGTTGATTTATGAATATTACTCTTGAGATTAAATCTATATGTTGATTATATTGATTTTATTATCATATATAACATTTTTATAACCCTAATGATGATATTTCTCTTTGACTTGAGTGTAAAGATGGGTAGATTTTTGGTATGATCATGACTATGGGTTCTCTTTGGCCAGTAGTGCAAAGTTGAATTGTTGACTGGTATGATCGTGACCATTGAATTTATAATTGAATATCTTTAGCTTAAGTGCAAAGGTGAAATGATCAACATGGTTATAATTATTGTTTATATAAATTCTTAAATGATTATATATTCTTTGAGGTATTAATGTATTTGGCATGTAGTGCAAATATGAATTATTGAGGAATATCTTTGGCCTGTAGTGCAAAGATGAATTGTAGATGAATATCTTTGGCCTGTAGTGCAAAGATGGTCTGTTGATGAATATCTTTGGCCGTAGTGCAAAGATGACCTGTTGTTGAATATCTTTGGCCAGTAATGCAAAGATGAACTGTTGAAGAATATCTTTGGCCTGTAGTGCAAAGACGACTTGTTGATGAATATCTTTGGCCCGTAGTGCAAAGATGAAGTTATTAGTATGATTATGAACAGGAAATGTGATTTGGTGTAACCATGATCTTTGATGTTTCAGGTAAAGATAGGTGATGAAAATTATCTTCGTCCTGGATGAGAAGAGGAATTTAGAACTACAGTTATGATTATGAGTTATTCATATGATTGTGGACCAGAATTGTTGATTGATGTTACAGGGATAAAACATTGTTGATGGATTTTTAACATGGAGAAGATAATAGACTTTATAGTCTATTTGACTCTTCTAATGGATTGCTCGTTCCGCTGCAACTATGGTTGAAATTTTTATCATTTACCATATGTTCTAAATCTCTGATTTATTATTGATGAAGGCTATTGATAATTTAATTATCTTTAGTCATGATATTCTTTACTGAGCTAGTTGTGCTCACCCTTTTGCTTCACAATTCCTTTCAGGTAATAAGAGTGTAGCTGGGTCTAGCGAGGGTAACGGGGAAATAGAACGGTGGTCTCTAGCTGCGGATGTTCTCCCGAAGCAGTATAGAAAATTTCATTTAGTAATTATATTTGGTGAATCCAATAGGGTAAGGTGTACCCAACGTTGGAAGGGTGGTTTGCCACTATCATACAAGATGTCTAACGACATACAACCTCGTGTCATCATAAGACAGGGATGTGCTCATCCACTTGCTGAGTATATATACGAGCACTACCTATATAATCTTGGTGTTTGTTTAAAGTATAATTCTCAATTAGAGACAGTAGAGATAATGATATGTCAAGAGAAGACTCACCATTGGGAAGAATATGATAGTAATCTTCTCGTTTTTCTTTGGGGTCTATTGGGTAAACCAAGGATAATTCTGTGGCCATATGATATCTATCATAACCTAGACGCATGGCCTCCCATGTACGAAGGTTTCCTTGAGCACTTCCCAAATATTCTAATTTCTAAAACAATTTTTGACTATACCTTTATGTAAGGTGTCATTATGTGGTGATGTCTACGGTTGGAACATGAGTCATATTTGGTATATATTTGTATCCAAACTCACAACATATGTGTTGTTGTATTTTGCACGACAATTTTTGTAATAAAGTTATAGTTATTTTCTGTACCATGTATTTGGCGACTCAGAATAGGTTGGATGGAATGGATCTATTTTGGGGTCGTTACATCCCAGAAAGCAAGGAACCCGAATGATGTCATCACGGGTAAGCTTATCATAAATTCTAGCGAAGTATATACCTTATTTGTTACCGGTTCTACCCATTCTTTTATTTCTCCTACTTGCGCTCAACGATTAAATGTGACTCCGGAAAAATTAGACTCTGACTTATCTGTGGAAACTCCGTTGGGAGAAACCTTCATTACATCCACTGTTTATAAGTCTTGTTTGGTTCAAATTGGTACCCTCACATTATCTGTCGATCTTATTTCATTGAAAATACTTGTATTTAACGTGATTCTAGAGATTGATTGTTTAACTACTCATCATGCTAAAATTGATTGTTTTCGTAAGGTTGTTAGTTTTCATATTCGTAATCAATTAATTATGCGAATTCAAGAGACCAAACCATTAAAATCAATCATGGTCATCTCAAGCCATAAAGCTATTCGTTTATTGAAAAACGGATGTCAAGCTTTCTTAGCTCATGTCACGGATCTAAACAAAAATACGTTAGTTTTGAATGATATTTCTATTATTAATAAATTCCCTGACCTATTCCCTGTAGAACTTCCTGGCCTACTCGCAGAGCGTGAAATTAAATTCTGTATCGACCTTGAACCCGGTACAAAACCCATTTCCAAAGCCCCATATCGAATGGCTCCTATTGAACTTTAGGAGTTAAAGATCCAACTGCAAGAATTGTTAGACATTGGCTTTATTTGTCCTAGTACTTCTCCTTGGGGTGCTCCTGTTCTATTCGTGAAGAAGAAAGATGCAAGTATGCGACTTTGTATTGATTATCGGGAGTTGAATCATGTCACCATCAAAAATAGGTACCCATTGCCACGTATTGATGACCTGTTTGGCCAGTTGCAAGGAGCACAATTCTTTTCAAAGATCGATCTTCGTTCTGGATATCATCAGCTGAAGGTTTGAACTAATGATATTCCAAAGACGGCTTTCAGAACTCGGTACGGGCATTGTGAATTCCTAGTCATGTCCTTTGGATTGACTAATGCTCCTGCTGCCTTCATGGATATGATGAACCGAGTATTCAATGAATATTTGGATCACTTTGTGGTCGTCTTTATTGATGACATCCTTATTTATTCCAAAAGCCATGAAGATCATGAGCAACACTTGAGGTTGGTACTCCAAAAACTTCGTGAATACAAGCTTTATGCCAAGTTGAAGAAATGCGAGTTCTGGCTGGAGGAGGTAGCATTCCTTGGGCACGTAGTATCAAGTCATGGAATATCTATTGACCCGGCTAAGATTAATGAAATTCAAAGCTGGGAGCAACCTAAATCAGTGACCGAAGTACGTAGCTTTCTCGGTTTAGCTGGTTATTATCGAAGATTCGTGGAAGGATTTTCTCGAATCGCTACTCCATTAACTCAGCTGACTCGGAAAGATATAAAGTTCGGTTGGAGTGAAGAATGTGAGAAGAGTTTTCAAGAACACAAGAGGAGACTCATTTCAGCACCCGTTCTGACAATACCATCTAGCTCGGAGGGATTTGTCATCTACAGTGATGGTTCGGGCAAAGGGTTGAGATGTGTTCTCATGCAGCATGGGAAAGTCATAGCCTATGCCTCGCGATAACTCAAAGAATATGAGAGGAATTATCTTACTCATGATCTAGAGTTGGCAGCTGTTGTCTTTGCACTTAAAATTTGAAGACATTACTTGTTTGGGGAGAAAGTAGAGATCTTTACGGATCATAAAAGCCCTAAATATTTCTTCACTTAAAAGGAACTCAACATGCGACATCGACGTTGGCTTGAACTGTTAAAAGATTATGATCATAGCATCCAATACCATCCTGGAAAAGCGAACGTGGTAGCTCACGCATTGAGTAGAAGATCATATGCAAGTACGAGTGCGATATTGTCAACACAAAGGCCCATTTTGTGTGACTTGCAAAGGATGGAGATAGAGTTAAAGACTCCAGGGACCCATGTGATGATGGCGAATATACGAGTAGAATCGACTTTAATTGATAAAGTTAAAGCTGCTCAAGCTACAGACATGAAGCTGATGCGTATAAGGAAGAAAGTGCAAGAAGGTGCTATGCCGGAAGCAAGAATCGATGAAGAAGGAATACTTCGAGTCAACTCCAGACTTTGTGTTCCTAACAATCCTGATTTAAAGTATGAAATCATGATGGAGGCGCATAACACACCGTTTGCAATCCATCCTAGGAGTACCAAAATGTATCATGATCTTCGTCATACATTTTGGTGGAGCAATATGAAGAGAGAGATAGCGCTGTTTATCTCAAGGTGTCTAACTTGTCAACGAGTTAAAGCGGAGCATCAAGTACCAAAAGGTCCGTTGCAACCACTTGAAATTCCATATTGGAAGTGGGAGCACATTACCATGGATTTCGTTACCGGTCTTCCTAAGGTTTCTCAAGGTATAGATGCGATTTGGGTCATTGTTGATAGATTGACCAAGTCTGCTCATTTCTTACCTATACGAGAAACTTATACACTTGAACGTCTTGCTCGTATCTACATAAACGAGGTTGTAAGATTGCATGGTATGCCAGTATCCATAGTGTCTGATCGAGACCCAAGATTTACTACACGATTTTGGGTTAGTTTGCAAAAAGCTATGGGCACGGATTTATGATTTAGTTCGGCATATCATCCTCAGACGGACGGACAATCAGAGAGGACTATTCAAACTCTGGAAGATTAATTAAGACTCTGTGTCCTTGACTTCAAGGGAAGTTGGGACAAGTTCTTATCATTGGTGGAGTTTTTCTACAACAACAGTTATCAAGCAAGTATTGGCATGGCTCCATTCGAAGCGTTGTATGGAAGAAATTGTCGTTCTCCAGTATGCTGGGATGAGGTGGGTGAAGCAACGTTGTTAGGACCAGAGTTGGTACATATGACTACAGAAAAGATTCAAACGATTCGATAATGTTTAAAACCTCACAAGATCAACAAAACAGTTATGCTGATCTTCATCGAAAGGACGTGGAATTTGATATAGGAGATCATATGTTCTTACGTGTTGCTCCATGGAAAGGAGTTACGAGATTTGAAAAGAGAGGAAAGTTCAATCATTGATTCATCGATCGGCCCATTTTTAATCCTCGATCGAGTAGGAACTGTGGCTTATAGATTCGCTTTACCGCCAAGTATGTCTCGTGTTCATAACGTTTTTCACATATCCATGTTACGTAAATATGTGGAAGACCCGAACCACATTATTGAGTTAGAATCGGACGAAATAGCGAAAGATTTGACGTATGAAGAGGTTCCTGTTCAAATCTTGGATAAGAAGAAACATATTCTACGCTCCAAGGTTATACCTCAAGTCAAAGTTTTGTGGAGAAACCATGATGTTGAGGAAATGACTTGGGAGTTAGAATCTGAAATGAAATCAAGGTATCCTTACCTCTTCGACATACCAGGTACGTACCCTAATTTCGAGGGCGTAATTTCATAAGAAGGGGAGGTTGTAAGACCCCAACTTTTATAAATAAAGTTGAATTTCTATAAATATCATTTTTGAATATTATGGAGTTAATTTGATATAATGTTATAGTTGTGGAAAATATTTATAAATTTTGTAAAGTACGTAAGTTGTTATATAATATTCGATTGGTCGGAAAATATTCGTTTTAACATGGAATATTCGTACAACAGCACAATCATTGGTGGACCCCACAATGGAATTATTGTCGAATTGAGAAAACGACAAAAATACTTTATGAAAATAACGACGGAAGTTTTACCGTTAACTGTTGAAACACCCGGTCTTAAAAGTACAGTAATACGCGTAGTTGCACAGTAGCACACGGTATTGATTATTGATGCTTATGTGATAAGTCACTCAGTTTTATTTTATTAGTATTATTAATGTAATAAAACAGAAAAGCTTTTTATATAAAACAGAATACTTTTATAAAGTTATTCGTTTTATTAGACTAATAGTAAAATCTTTTTATATAAAACAGAATAATTTTATAAAGTTATCCGTTTTATTAGATAATAATTAGAATATATTATATTTTATTATGTATAGTGTTTGCATAGTGCATGCATAGTGTTTGCATAATAAAATCTTTTATAAAGTTATTCGTTTTATTAGATTATAAATAGAATATATTATATTTTATTTAAAAGATTTTGCTTAAAATATAGACCGTCAGATTAAAGTAAATTAATCTGGACCGTTCATGAGTTAGTTACTATGCAGTTCATTTTTCTATAAATAGAAGCTCATTCCTTCATTATTTCTTACGAATTCACTGAAACTCTAGAGAGATAAACTATAGAGAGAAAGAAGAAAAGTATTCTGCTACTTCACCACTAATATATCTAGTACTCTTCTTCTTAAGGTAGGGAGTATTATTTCTTTATTATTCATGAAGAGAACTTCTGTTATTCCATTCTTTATTATTTTATTGGAGTAAACTGTATACGCGGGCTACCCTATACTTGGTGAAATTCTCCTGTTATTCTGTTCTTTATTATTCTGTTGGAACATCCTGTCGGTGCGTTACGCCTGACCTGGTTCCGTTATTATTATGTTGGAACATCCTATCGGTACGTTTACGCATGACCTGGTTCTGTTGCTTATTATTCTGTCGGAATATCCTGTCTATGCGTTTACACCGAACCTGGTTCTATTATTTATTATTCTATCGGAATATCCTGTCTGTGCGTTTACGCCGGACCTGGTTCCATTATTTATTATTCTGTTTGAATAACTTGTCTGTGCGGTCTATCGCATGCCTGGTGATTTCTTTTGTTATTCTATTCTTTATTATACTCAGTTGGTTAAAGTTTTGACTTCTATACTCTATGAAATTAGTGGAATATCCTTGATAATTGCGCTTCATCCAGTATCTTTTCATGGAAATATTCTTCTAAGCATTCTTGAATTTTACTCCACAAAGCAGTATCATGTTGACAATTTAGACGTTATTAGTTCTTGGATAAATTAATTCTTAAACTTGTTTTATTGAATTGTCATCATCCTCATGTTAATAATATGTTGAAAGTCATCTGTGGCCTGTAGTGCAAAGATGGAGTTGGTATGATTATGACCAGGGATTATTCGGTATAATCATGGCCGTAATGTTATAAATGATGTGGTAAAAGTCTTCATTGGCCCGTAGTGCATTGATGAACAGTTGTTGGCATGATCATGACCATTAATGAATACACAAATATTCTTGGCCCGTAGTGCATGGATAATTGTGGTCGTAATACTAAAGAATATCCTTGGCCGTAGTGCAGGGGTGATTCGATGATGTGGATTATTTATTAAGCTGAGTCTCAGCGTTAATAGTGATGAAAAACCTTTTAAATCATAAAAGATAGTAGATTTTAATCTCTACTTGACTCTTTTAATGGATTTCTTGCTCCGCTGCAGTTAAACTTGATGTTTGTTATATTCTATCAGTTTAACACTGTTGAAGGCTAATTATAATTTATTCTGCATTATCTTAGTCATAATATTTCTTACTAGGCTAGTTGAGCTCACCCTTTCTTTCACTGTTCTATTCAGGAAATGAGAATATAGCTGAGACGAGTCGTGGAACGGAGTGATGGACCAGATAATAGTATTAGTAGTCCTCAATATTCTGTATAATAGTGCGATAATAACTGTAATGAGGACTCTTTTTTGAGTTTTTATACTCTCTAGTAAATAATATTTGTATTCAAACTCATAAGTTATGTTTGGTCGTACTGTATACGACATTTGTATTATTAAGTTGTATTTGTATTCAGTGCCTTGTATCTGACGACTCAAGATGGGTGATGTATACCTATTTTGGGGGTGTCACAATTAAGCCTTATTTGGCAAAACTAAATTAAACTCTTTTTATTTATTTTAATAACTCCTTTATAGTAAGGTTATTTGTCACACTTCTATTTAATTGAATTTTAATACTCAATTTAATTAAATCTAATAATAATTTATTAAATTACTTTAACACATAAATCAATACAACATAATTATATTTTTTTCTTTATAATTATAATTTTATTTAACCAACTAACACATCATTTTAATTACAAATATAAATTAAAATATAATAATTCATTTAATCATTATAAACTCTCTTACTTAATTATTAAATTAAATTAGTATATTATCTCATAACAATTAATTTTCTTAACTCCTTAATTATTTATTTAACAAATAATTAATCAATCAAATCAAATTAAATATTTATTAAATATTCATTCAACAATAAACACATTCATAAAATATTTATATAATTCAATAAATATTTAAAATTATAATTTTAAATTCTGGATTGTTATAGTCTGTCTTCCCGGTGTTATCTCCGGGTCTTGTACTGAGTTCCTCGATGTGAGTTCCGAGGTTGAAGCTGAATGAATGCATTTGAAACAAGCATTTTCGGGGGTTATCTCCGGAACTGCAACTGCACTTGTAATATTCCAGAATTTTAATTATAATATTAAATATTTATTGAGTTATATAAATATTTAATGGATGTGTTTATCATTGAATAAATATTTGTTTAATTAATTTGATTTTATTTGGTTAATTATTTATTAAATAAATAATTAATGAGTTAAGGAAATTATTATTATGTTGATATTTCAAATTGATGGTTAATTATTTGTATTGAGTTATGTGATTAAATGATTTATTTAATTAATTGTTATTTGAATTAATTAAATTAAATATGAAAGCTTGATTAAATAAAGTGTGACAAATAACTATATTATAAGGAGTTATTAAAATAAATTAAAGTAGTTTTAATCTAGTTTTACCCAAACAATGCTTAAGGATATAAACTCTTTAATTTTAAATGATTTACCAAACAAAACCCTATGACTTTTGGATTTCCTTTTTAATTTTGAATTATAATAATAATAAAATAACTAAATAGAATATAAATATATTTACAAGTTATACGTTATTGTAATTGTAACTGATATAATTATTAGACTTATTATGGCCATAACCGTTTTATAATTACGTTGGTTTATCAGTTGGGTTATGTTAGTATCCTAAACTATTACTGAGAGCTTGACAGAGAGAATTGAGAAAGAAGTTGTGAGAGAATTGAGAGAGAACCTAAGAGTTTCAATCAAATTTCAGTGATCTTAGCAAGAATTACACGCTAATTAAAGGTATTTTTACATAACTTTAGTATTATATATATATATATGTGTGTGTGTGTGTGTGTGTGTGTGTGTGTGTGTATCACGGCTTCGTGTGTTCATGTTCTGTGAATTCAAAATTCTAAGTTTACGATTATACAACTGAGTACTTGTAGTTGTATGAGTTTTGATGGTTAGAATTTGTATTTAAATCAGAATTGTATGCTAATTTCCTTTAACAGTAAGAAGAAAATAATGTCAGTGTATGTATTTTTTCATATGGCTTCTGTAAGTACCAATTGATGATCAATTCATATGTTAAACTATAAACTGAGTCTTATATATATTAGTTCATTAAGAAATGAGCATAACGTAATTCGAACGAAGCAATTTGGCCAAGTATAGAGATTATAGTGATGATTTTGGTGAAGAAACTCAAAAATGGAGTTTTAGTATAAAAATATGAATTTTGAGAAATTAACTGTAAGACCCCAACTTATTAATGAATAAAATCAAATTTTCTTTAAATATTATTGTGAATAATAAGGGGTTAATTTGATATAATACTTTGGTTGTGGGTGAAATGTGCAAATTTTACAAAATAAGCAAGTGGTTATAAAATATTCATTTTGTCGGGGAATATTCGTTTGGTTGTGGAATATTCTTGCTGTCGGGGAATATTCGTACGACGGCGCAGCCTTGTGTGGGCCCCATAACGGAAAGCGATTGGATGAAGAAAACGACAAGTATAAGTTGTTTATAAATAACGGCGTAGTTGTTACCGTTAATACTGTTGGAATACCCGGTGGTTAAAATACAGTAGCACACGGTATTGCACCAATTATTGATTCTTACGTAAGAAGGCACTACTCAATAATTGTTACAGTAGTTATTATTCAATATTTTATTTTATTGATTCAATAATTGCTGCGTTGATATTTTATATTATTGTTGTTTTAATAATTGTTGCTGCACAGTATTTTCCATTATCAGATCAATAATTCATATTATTTGAATAATATTATTAGATAACATTATTGGCAATGTCTAGAAAGTTCTGTCTAAGGAGAGGTTTGGTCATCTAATTGCGCGCCAGTAAGGAAAAATCCTTATTGGAAAGCCCCCTCTTTCCTGGGAACGGCCTGGTTGTCATAAATGTGATTCTGTAATATTATTTGTGAATAATTAATTATTGATTCATATGATAAGAAAATATTTATTTTATGTGGATATAAATGAGGAATATATTTTTGTGGTTAAAAATGAAGGAGTTAATGTTGAGATTTTTATCCGTATTTTTGTCAGAATGGAGGTATTAAAAAATCAGGGTTTTTGAGATATTTTGCGGGGGTTATAATTTTTAATCCGACCGTTGGATCGTGGTAATTTTTGGATATGTTATACATATATAAGTTGAGTATATGCCCACAAATTTTGAACCGTTAAAAATGAACGTATGATTTATTACGAATTTTACAAGATGACTGGTTCAGAAATTGTTGAATTTTCGGAGTTTATCATTTTGGTGGAAAATTCTAGAATTGGTGGGCCCCACTTGTGGTTGGTGAAAAAATATGCTGAATTATATTTCAAATGTGGTGGGTGGGAATAGTAGCAGGTAAAGCCATCAGGTTGCAGGTCAAACCTACCAAAATTTTCCTATAAATAGAGGGCTAAGTTAGAATTGAAAATCACACCAGAAACAAGTTTTCTCTCTTTCTCTCTCTAGATTATTGAGTGTATTTTGTGAGTATTTAGATATTTTGAGAGTTTCTATTCATCAGAGCAAGTTTCTTTCAGCCTTATACCGGTATTCCGACCAGAAGTACTGATATTTTGAGGTAAGGGATATTATTTTCTTCTTAATGATATTATTTTCTTCAATATCATTATGCTGAAATATTGATATGAGTTTTTATCAAATTTGGAACTTTTTGTGTCGGGGTTACTATTTACGTATACGGCACTATTCACGTATACGGTACTATTCACGAATACGGCACTATTCACCGAAAAATAAAATTTTCTCTTTTTGTCCAAGATGTCTATTATGGTTACTATCTTTGATTGTATCCATGTTTTGATCTTTATTTTTGAATTCTGCTTCACAATTTATTATTATGAAGTATTATTGATCTTGGATAAACTGTTATACGAATCCCTACTATTTGTCCTTCTGTCTCACTGGATTCGTTCTCTTTAAGATATTTTTCATCATCCTCAGTCCTAAATGATGATATTACTGAATATCTTTGGCCTGTAGTGCAAAGATGTATGATTACTTGATGAATATCTTTGGCCTGTAGTGCAAAGATGAACAGGTGTTGAGGTGAACATGACCGACAGGTGATACAAATGAATATCTTTGGCCTGTAGTGCAAAGATGAATATTTGGATAAAGATGATTATTAATTGATGTTACAGGGATAAAATATTGATGATGGACTTTTAAATCTTAGAAGATAGTAGAATTCTTTCTCTACTTGACTCTTCTAATGGTTTGCTGTTTCCGCTGCAGTTGTTGATCTAAAACTTGTTGTCGATTATATTCTATCAGATTTTTCCCTGTTGAAGACTAACGATAATTTGTTTGTATATTATCTTAGTCATAATATTCTTTACTGGGCTAGTTGAGCTCACCCTTTTCCTTTTTGTTCCATTTTTTCTTCTCAGGAGGTGAGAACATAGCAGGAACTAGTCGGGGTACGGAGTGATGGTTCTAGAAAGATGTTTTAGCAGTCCTCACTATTTCTGTAAAATAGTGTTTGAATAATTGTAACGAGGACTTATTTGAGTGTGGATATTGTCTAGAAGACAATATTTGTATTTAAACTCACAGTATGTGTTGTCGTATTTTGCAAGACAATTGTATTATTGAAGTTATAGTTTGTTTTCTGTACCATGTATTTGGCGACTCAGAATGGGTGTTGTATACCTATTTTGGGGGCGTCACATTAACCTAGCTTAAATTGTTGTTAAATGGTTTTAATTGGTGTAATATATTGACAAATATGTTTGTGATAATACTATACCATTTTTACATATTATTATTACTGTTTGGTGGGTGAAATCCGTGTTAGTTGGCTTAGGAAAACTGTCGTAGCTATGTTCTACAGAAACTAGAGTCTGTGCGTAGCGCGGCCGCGCAGTCTCTTGGCCCGGGCACGCTGCAATCCAGTATAAAACTGGCGCGGCCGCACCAGTGCCCAGTTTTAGACAGCGAAGTTTGCTAATTCTGCAAAATTTAAATGTTCAATGTAACTTAGCTTAATGTTGGGTTAATGTGAGAATTATGTAACAACAAGGTTAAACAGAGTCATGTTAGGTAGATTATAAATTCAAAGTTGTAAAAGTGATTAGTAAGTTACGAACGTGTCATGCGTAACTTAGCTTATACAATGAATGTTAGATAAGTGTTGGGATGTTAACACTTAGAAATTCTGAAATATATATGGTAGGATAAGACTTGTGCTAAAATAACAAGTTTAGCTAGTAATGCGTTTTATATTTAAAAGTGAATATTGGTATGTCTAATAGATGTTGTGGTTTTAATACTGTGTATAGGTGAACGTGAGTTTTAATATTTTAGCTTACGCTCGAGGCAAGTTTTCTAACTCTACACTTTCGATGAGTTAGTTCTATTATTACATTGTGTAACTTCATTCTTTTGATTGAGCAAGTTTCTAAACTTTTCTTTTACATTGAGCAATTTTTCTAACCCTACATTTACATTGAGCAAGTTTCTTACTTTAATCTTTCATTAATTGAATTCTTGTATTCCTCATCATTATTTGAACAAGCTAGCTATGACTTCAACTTTATTCGAACAAGTTTTGAATTAAAATATTTATTGATGTATTCTCACTTGTTTGTTGTTAGACAAGTTTCTTTTTTGTCCTTTATGTACGATGAATGCAATTTTCTTGAATTCTGATTTCTAATGTTGAATTATCTTAGTTCATTTACTTGACACAAGCAATTCTCATAATGAGCAACCTTTAATTTCAGCTTGCTATTACTTAATGTATATTCAATAATTATGTAATTATTGATCAACTGTTGTGTTATCAAGCATTTTTGATTCAACTAGTTCCCTAGTTGATGATCGTTAAACTTTAAATTACCCTTGAAAGCTTATTCAAACCAAACTTTCTTTGGTGCGGACTTGTACTCTAAATACTGAGATGAACAACCCTATTATTAGGGGTTTACGCTTAGCGTTGAAATGTTTGTGCACAATACATTGTACGAAGGGCTGATCCCCCTAAGTACGTGGAGTCCTTATAGTCTTATGACTGTTAAAGTTAAAGTTGAAAGATTACTTATAACTGTGGACATGGTTCGTGGTCATTAAACCCTCAGTAGTATATTTTAGAATGTTAATAGAATATATCATTCGGTTCTATTGAGCCTATTATTTGGTAAATGTTGTAAAGTCATACATTCTTATTTCAAGTGAGCTTTGTTTACTCATTCTTACTTATATAACCATTACAGCTAAGGATGAGAAGGTAGATGTACCTAGCACCAGTAAGGGCAAAGGGAAGATGAACAAGTTTTGAAGACTTGTAATATGTTAACAGTTATTTATCAGACTTTATTTTGATTGATGTAATGAAGCATTTATTTAATTTCTGCATTTGAATGATTGTAATTAAAGGTTAGATAACCTGGGAGATAATGTTTTTATTAATGTAATCCTGTATGGGCAGGTTTTATTATTCAATTTTATTATGATTGGGTAGTTAGATATGAATGTTTTGATTAATTGAACACCAAATCTTGAGGTAATGAAGTACCTAGATTTGGGGTGTCACAAGTTGGTATCAAAGCTTTAGGTTATGAACCTTAGGTGGGGAAAAGTCTTAGGAAGTAATCTTTGAAAAGATAGTGGTGATTAACTCTTATCCAGTTTTAAGAAAGAAGTAATAAAACAATTATGTGCTTTTATGTTTATAACTTATGTGCTCGTGAGTGTCGAGTAGCAATGAATAATAATTAAAACTTAAAATTTTGTTGTCAGGATTACTAATGTCGGAGAATCCAGTCAGGCTAGGGAGGAGGGACCTCAAATGCCTATAGAGGAGGAGCCTCGCGACATTCAGGTTGTTTGGGAACAAATACTGCCACGGGAGTTAGCCCCGTTGGTCAAAATAATTGAAGATGAGGATGATGACGTGGAGACGGATGAGGAGGATCCCGTTGAGTTGCCACATGAGGATGAGGATGACGAGGACGAGGACGAGGAAGAGGAAGAGGAAGAAGAGACTTCACTAACCTCGATAGCCGGTCGTATGTACGATGAAGTCTACGACCGTAACGTGGAACTTCTGGATACAGTTGAGGAATTGCAAGAGATAATAGCTGAACAATAGACTGCAATGACACAGAAAGACGACGAGATCCAGGATCGTGAGGAACGACTGACTAATGTCGAGGAGAAGCTAGTACACACTAAAGGAGAGAAAGAACAACTGATCGAGGTGATCATAGAATTGAGGAACAAGCTGAGGGAAGAAGGTACTAAGAGGGCAAGGGCGGAAGATGCCTACGAGGAAGCTTTTCAACGAACCGGAATAGCGGCGAGAGACGCACAAGCAAAGAGGATGAAGATGGAGGAGAAGGATAAAGTATTCAACACCATGATTAATCGAGCTCAAGATCGGGTCATGGAATATCCTATTCAGTTCGAGACGTTGCCATCATATGTGTTAGATCGTAGAATAATGTTCTGGATCGTGGAGGAAGAGCGTAGTAAGGCTAAGCGGTATCTTAGTAGAACATCATAGTTGTTATGTGATTAATAAGTGTTAAATAAATTGTAAATCCCAAGTGTTATATAACCTATGGGATATGATGATGATGTTGTCCTGAAAATTTTGAAGTTCAGGAAAGTAATGTAAATAGCAGTGATGCTATTGTTTTATATTTTCAAAGAGATTATGAATAAATAAAAGTTATTATTTTATTCAAAGTGTTACGTGATTATGTGGTTATTTCTTTTGTGGAGGCAAGTTAAGTAGAAATTACTTAAAAGAGTTGAATAATAACCTAATGAGGGTATTTTTAACAAAAAATGCCTCGCAGACGTCAACCACCACGACAGAGAACCACTGAAGGAACCAATAATGACAATGTTGATGCTAACCCCATTCAACAACTAGTGACGCTACTGATAAGAGCGTTGCATAATCAACCACATCACCAAAGTACAACGTTTAAGGATTTCAAGGCGGTTGGACCACCTGAATTTCGCGGGTCCATGAATCCAGTCGAGGCACAGACCTGGATTATGGAGATAGAAAAGGTGTTCGATGTCGCTAGGGTAGGGGATGAGCAGAAGAGTGCTTTCGCAACATTCATGTTAAAAGCAGAGGCTAGTTATTGGTGGCAGGCCAATAAAACTCGTGAAGGGCCAGGGGTGATGACCTGGGATAGGTTTAAGGAAATATTCTTCGAGACCTATTTCCCAGAGAGTTCGAAGAGTCAGCTAGAAGTGCAGTTTCTGGAACTCAAGCAAGGAACGATGACGGTATCTGAATATGCCGCTAAATTCAACGAGTTGGCGAGGTTTGCGCCATATCAAGTCAGCAAGGACGAATGCAAGGCAAAGAGATTTGAACAGGGACTGAAGCCCTGGTTATACAGTATGGTTTCCCTGTTCCAGTTGAAGATTGTTGCAGCAGTGATGGAGAAAGCAATACTCACTGAAGGTGGAGGTGAGGCAGTGCCAAAGTTCAAACAGGAACAGAAGAAGAAGAATAATGAAGTGGAGATCATGAATGGATGGAGGTGGTAGTAGTGGAAACAAAAACTGTAAAATCCCAAATTTTATGAATAAAGATTTAACTTTTTAGAAATATTTTTTTACAAAATTATGGTGTAGATTTGAGATAATGTTATAGTTGTGGGTAATATTTATAAATTTTGAAAAGTATGCAAGTTGTTGTATAATATTCGATTGGTCGGGGAATATTCTTTTTGTCGGGGAATATCCGTACGACGGTACAATCATTAGTGGACCCCACAACAGAATTATTATCGGATTGAGAAAATGACAAAAATATTTTTATGAAAATAACGGCGGAAGTTTTACCGTTAAAACTGTTGAACTACTCGGTAGTAAAAGTACAGTAATACGCGTGGTTGCATAGTAGCACACGGTATTGATTATTGATGCTTACATAAGAAGTCACTCAGTTTTGTTTAATTATTGCTACAGTAATTATTGCATAGTATCTCACGTTATTTGATTCAATTATTATCGATATTTTATATATTATTAAATCAATAATTGAGATGACAGAGTTATTAATATTTTTATTTGTAATATTGACGATGTCTAGAAGTTCTGTCAAGGAGAGGTTTGGTCACATAAGTGCGCCAACATGGAGAAATCCTTATTGGAAAGCCCCTCTTTCCTTAGAACGACCTGGTCGATTAATATTGTGAATTATAATAATGGTGATAAATTTTGTTTTATTATTATTATAAATGTAATAAAACAGAAAACTTTTTATATAAAACAGAATACTTTTTATAAAGTTTTGTTTTATTTGATTATAAATAGAATATATAATATTTTTATTATGCATAGTGTTTGCATAGTGCCTGCATAGTGTTTGCATAGTAAAATTTTTTTATATAAAACAGAATACTTTTATAAAGTTATTTGTTTTATTAGATTTTAAATAAAATATATTATATTTTATTATGCACAGTGTTTGCATAGTACTTGCATAGTGTTTGCATAGTAAAAACTTTTTATATAAAACAGAATACTTTTTATAAAGTTTTGTTTTATTTGATTATAAAAAGAATATATTATATTTTATTGCATAGTGTAGCATAGTATCCTTTCCATTCTCCTATAAATAGGATGCTTAGTTAGAATTGAAAATCACACAAGAAGTTCAGAGAATTCTTCTTCTATAATCTTGAGCGTATTTCTTTAGAGTTTAAGAAAGCTTTGAGCATAGAAAATAGTGCAAGTTTTCTGCAAGTATATTCTCGCCCTACCGTCGGAATACTCTTCTTTTTAAGGTAAGAGATATTATTTGTTGTACTCGTAAGGAGTATTATTTCTTTCGTATTCATGAAGAGAATTATTTTCTTTCAATACTCGTATGGAGTATTATTCTTTCGTATTCATGAAGAGAGTTATTTTCTTTCAATACTCGTAAGAGTTTTTATTTCATTCTTTATTATTCTGTTGGAATAACCTGTCTGTGCGGTCTATCGCATGCCTGGTGAATTCTATTGTTATTCCATTCTTTATTATTCTATTGGAACATCATGTCTGTGCAGATTACACATGACCTGGTTCCATTCTTTATTATTCTGTTGGAACATCCTGTCTGTGCAGATTACGCATGACCTGGTTCTATTCTTTATTATTCTATTAAAATATCCTGTCTGTGCGGGTTACGCATGACCTGGTTCCATTCTTTATTATTCTGTTGGAATAACATGTCTGTGCGGATTACGCACGCCTGGTGAATTCTTCTGTTATTTCATTCTTTATTATTCTGTTAGAATAATCTGTATACGTGGATTAACGCATGGCGGCAAAAATCCATTTGCGGTTTCATATATTCTATTATACTTAGTTGATTAAAGTTTTGGCTTCTATACTCCATGAAATTAGTGGAATATCCTTGATATTTACACTTCATCCAGAATCCTTTCATGGAAATATTCTTCTGAGCATTCTTTAATTTTACTCCACAAAGCAGTATCATGTTGACAATTTGGATGTGACGCCCCCAAAATAGGTATACATCACCCATCTTGAGTCACCAAATACATGGTACAAAATTCAAATACAAACTTAATTTTACAACAGTCATGTAGAATACGACTAAACATATGCTGTGAGTTTTAATACAAATATTGTCATCTAGATAATATACAAACTCAATGGAGTCCTCATTACATTTATTGTCACACTATTTAACAGAATAGTGAGGACTACTAATGCTATCATCTGGACCGTCACTCCGTTCCCCGACTAGTCCCAGCTACGTTCTCATTTCCTGAAGAGAACAGTGAAAGAAAGGGTGAGCTCAACTAGTCCAGTAAGAAATATTATGACTAAGATAATGCAGAATAATTTATCATTAGCCTTTAACAGTGTTAAACTGATAAAATATAACAAACATCAAGTTTAACTGCAGCGGAACAAGCAATCCATTAGAAGAGTCAAGTAGAGAATAAAATCTACTATCTTCTATGATTTAAAAAGTTTTTCAAGACTTTTATCGCTGAGACTCAGCTTAATAAATAATCCACATCATCCCTGCACTACGGCCAATGATATTCATTAGCATCACAACCACAAATTATCCATGCACCATAGCCAAGGATATTCGTGTATTCATCAATGGTCATAATCATGCCAACAACAGTCCATCAATGCACTACGGGCCAATGAGGACTTTCAGCACATCATTTGTAATATTACGGTCATGATTATACCTAATAACCCCTGGTCATAATCATACCAAGTCCATCTATGCACTACAGGCCACAGATGACTTTCAACATAATATAAACATGAGGATGATGACAATGATATAAGAATTTAATAAAAATAAGTTCAAGAATTAAATTATCTAGGAACTAATAACGTCCAAATTGTCAACATGATACTGCTTTGTAAGGTAAAATTCAAGAATGCTCAGAAGAATATTTCCATGAAAAGATACTGGATGAAGCGCAAATATCAAGGATATTCCACTAATTTCATGGAGTATAGAAGTCAAAACTTTAACCAACTGAGTATAATAACGAATGAAATAACAAAAGAAATGACCATGCATGCGGTACTTCACATAGACAGGTTATTCCAACAGAATAATAAGTAACGGAACCAGGTCAGGTGAAATTCGCACCGACAGGATGTTTCAACAAAATAATAAAGACGGAACCAGGCCCGGCATAAAATGCACAGACATGATATTTCAACAGAATAATAATAAAGACGGAACCAGGTCCGGCGTAAAACACACAGACAAGATATTCCAACAGAATAATAATAATAAAGACGGAATAATAGAAGAACGTCATCAAGTATAGGGTAGTCCGCGTATACTGGTTATTCCAGAAGAATAATAAAGAATGGAATAACATGAGTTCTCTTCATGAATACAAAAGAAATAATACCCCTTACCGTAAAAGAAACTGAATATAAGAGTAGGGAAGTAGCAGAATACTTTTCTATAGTTTCTTTATAATTTCTCTCTCTAGAGTTTCAGTAAATTCGTAAGAAATAATGAAGGAATGAGCTTCTTTTTATAGAAGAATGGACTGCATAGAAACTAAATCATGAACGGTCCAGATTGATTTATTTTTAATCGGACGGTCCATATTTAAAGCAAAATCATTTAAATAAAATATAATATATTCTATTTTTCATTAAAAACAAAACTTATAATATATATATATATATATATATATATATATATATATATATATATATATATATATATATATATTCCACTTTGTCAACTTTTCCAAATATATATACATCATCCCAACATAATAATTCACCCACCATCTTCATTTTTTCTTCTTTACACACACACATATCCACATGCACACACATCACACTTACACACGTATAATATATATATATATATATATATATATATATATATATATATATATATATATATATATATATATATGTTGTATAATCTTCTACCGATTATTTTGAAAAACGGATAAATGGGTGTTTATAAAATAAGTAAAACTGAGTGACTTCTCACGTAAGCATCAATAATTAATACCGTGTGCTACTGTGCAACTACGCGTATTACTGTACTTTTAACACCGGGTGTTTTAACAGTTAACGATAAAACTTTCGTTGTTATTTTCATAAAGTATTTTTGTCGTTTTCTCAATCCGACAATAATTTTGTTGTGGGGTCCACCAATGATTGTGCCGTTGTACGAATATTCCCTACTAAAACAAATATTCTCCAACCAATCGAATATTATATAACAACTTACGTAGTTTGCAAAATTTATATATATATATATATTACCCACAACTATAACATTATATCAAATTCATTCCATAATATTCAAAAATGATATTTATAGAAAATTCATCTTTATTTATAAAAGTTGGGGTCTTACATTGGACGTTATTGAGTTCAGGATAAATTAACTTATAAATCTTTTAAATTTATTTGTTTTATTGAATTGTCATCATCCTCATGCTTATATTATGTTGAAAGTCATCTGTGGCCTGTAGTGCATAGATGGACTTGGTATGATTATGACCAGGAATTATTCGGTACAATCATGACCGTAATGTTACAAATGATGTGAAAAAAGTCCTCATTGGCCCGTAGTGCATTGATGGACAGTTTTTGGTATGATTATGGATATGGATTCTCTTCCGCCAAGGGTGCAAAGATGAATTGTTTTATGGCATGATTAGAACCGTTGATGAAAACATGATTATCTTTGGCTCGTAGTGCATGGATAATTCGTGGTCATGATACTAAAGAATATCCTTGGCCTGTAGTGCAGGGATGATTTAATGATGTGGATCATTTATTGAGCTGAGTCTCAGCGATAAAATTGTTGATAAATTTTTTAAATCGTAGAAGATAGTAGATTTTATTCTCTACTTGACTCTTCTAATAGATTGCTTATTTCGCTGCAGTTGTTAATCTAAAACTTGTTGTCTATTATATTCTATCAGTTGTTATATTGTTCAAGGCTAAGGATAATTTATTTTGCATTATCTTAGTCATAATATTTCTTACTGGGCTAGTTGAGCTCACCCTTTCTTTCAATGTTCTCTTCAGGAAATAAGAATATAGCTAGGACTAGTCGGGGAATGGATTGACGGTCCAGATGGTTGCATTAGTAGTCTTCACTATTCTGTGACATAGTGTGATAATAAATGTATTGAGGACTTATTTTGAGTTTGAATACTGTCTAGAAGACAACATTCGTATTAGATATGTCTTGTCGAATTCTACACGACCTTGTATTATTAAGTTATATTTGTATTCTATACCATGTATTTGGCGACTCAGAATAGGTGATGTATACCTATTTTGGGGGTGTCATAGTTGGTATCAAAGTCATAGAAAAGAGCCCCGAGCCTTTATCTGGTGACTTCCAAGTCTTGGGATGCACCGAAGCCAGACTTTCCGTAGGGAACGCCGTGAGTAACGGTGGCAAGTTGATAGGTATCATTGTGAGGTGTTATCCAAGTCTTGGATGCGGGTCACAGTTTGTATCAAAGCTTAGGGATACTATCCCTGGCTGAGATGTGAGACAAGAATTAGGAGGGGAGAGACGGGGAATTCCTTCGCTAGTATGACTTACCTAAGTTTATTTGGTATTTAATTGGTCGGTCAGAGTATAGGGATAATATGTGATATGTTAATTAACTGTTGTTTTGTAACAGTGTTTGAGAATGGCATCTGAAAATCTTGAGATAAGCAATGGAGCAAAATAATATGACCGTGTCGCAATATGAGGCTAAATTTGTGGAGTTATCCCGGTTTGCATCCCTTTTGGTCGATAATGAGGAGCGAATGACGTGAATATTTCTAAGAGGTTTAAAACCCGATATATGTCAATACCTCATTTCTCACAAACTTTATTTATATTACGATGTTGTGAATATGGCTCAGTTATTGGAGAGCGATAATTAGCCAGCCCAACCAGAAGGCAACGACCAACAATACGAGAATAATCGTACCGGTGGCAACGACCATCGGAACAATGATAACCATCATGGGGGAAATTATCATGCCAAGAATGGTAACCACTTCGGTGGTAATCATGGCCAAGATAATAGGAGTAAAAATTTCAAGAAGACAAGGTTCAACAACGATGGAAAGACAGCAGCACCAACACCCGTTTTCAAAGAAGAAGAACGACCACTGGTCGTATGTTTCAAATGCGGACAGGAGGGACACATCCTGAAAGTAGTATGCACACAAGCCAATCATGTTTGATGATAAAGCATATACTTTGTAACAATTTTATTCATTTATTAAAAAAAAGTGTTAATTTATTAAAGGCTTTAAATTATCTACATGATGCTGTTTTATAATATGTGATAAACCCATAGTTTTAAGCAATGTTTTAGAATAATGATTGTGACACCCCCAAATCCGGGTACTTCGATTCCACGGGATTTGGTGTTCACTGTACAAGCATCATCTATCTATCTACCCATAAATAATATCAAACTATACAATAGATAGAAATCATAATAAAATCTCTTCCCTTAAGGGTTACATCAGCTGAATCATAAATAAATCCCAGGTTACTCTAACCTTAAAACATATGTGCGGAATTCTAAACAAATAAGTCTTAACATCAACATAACTCAAGTCTTAAACAAATACATCAGTTAATAAATAACAGGTCTTCATCATTTGCTAACTTTTCCCTTGCCCTTACTAGTGGAGGGTTCATCGCTTCTTTCATTCTTAACTGCAATGTTATTATTAAGCAAGAGTGAGCACAAATGCCCACAAGTATAACAATGAAATAACAGTATAATAACATGCGAATAAATCAAAGACGTCTGAATAAGAGCTCAACTTTTGAATCAAGAATGAATAACAAGAATCAAAAGAATTCTGAGGGTCATAAGACCTTGAACTATGTCCTAGGTTATCAAGGATTATACTTGAAACCTTTAACAGTCATAAGACTATGGACCTTCTTCTCGTACTTAGGGGGATCAGCCCTTAGTACCATACTGTGCACAATATCTTAACGCTAACGCATAAGTGAATCCCTTTTCAGGGTTGTTCATCTCAGTTTGACATTCGAGTCCGCACCAAAGGAAGTTTGGTTTGGATAATTCAATAAGGGTTCTGAAATTTAGAACGTTCATCAACTAAGGACTAGCTAAATCATTAAGATTCACTAGTCTAAAAAGGTTCAACAATAATGATATTCGATTTGAATAATAATCTCAAATGTATACAATAGAACAATTATTGTATAATTGAATCATGCTTTGAAAGATAATCAATCTTTAATATAATACTTGAACTTGAATAATAATTTAAGTTTAAGTAAATTGCTCAATGTAAAAGTAGAGTTAAGAAACTTGCTCAATTTAAGAGTTTAAGTTTAGGAGACTTGCCTCGCGTGTAGATTACACTTTAACTAATCACGTTCTTTGAAATAAATCCTACATACCATTCACATTCAATACCAGTTAATTATTAACTAATCATCATAACTTATTCTCGTTGTCTACTTTAATAATTGACTAACTTAGTCAAATCATCACGTTGACACCTAATTTGTTCGTTATGAATGAATAACTAATTATGTATTTAATAATACAACTCACATGTAATTATGTTATTTACATGCTAAACAAATATTTTATCATCATATAATATTTCTAACATATTTACATGTTCATTATTTTAATACACTAACCCATTGTTAGACTTAGAAAATTTAAAAGCTCATTTTTTTTTCCAGTTCGCGAAGAACACAGAATTCAGCGAAAATAATTACTACAAAATCATTAATTCTCCAAATTAAACATACCCACATGTTGGAATTCATATATAATTAATACCCAATATTTATATACTGACAAAACTAATTTTAAACACTTAATAACAGATTTAAAGCCTAACAATTCACTGACTTTGATGTTCATGAAGTTTTAGAAAACTTTATGTGAAAATTCTCCCTACGAATTCGTTATAACACTGAATTCGTTCGTTTAAGGCTTAAACTCTTCGTATTAACATGCATAACAACATACAAGTCCAAAATTTAGGGATAATATATAATCAATACATTAATTATCACATATATGGCCATATGGCCATATCACGTACTCTGTTTATTTTGAAATAACAAGTCATCATATTACTACACTTAGGGTATGGGATCATGCAATATATATAAAAAAAAACATGTTAAGCTACTCTTATGATTACATTTATACTCATAATTGTTACCCTATTCAACCATAGAAACTCTACAGAGGACTTAAGCCATAATTATGAAAACTTTAAAAAGACGTAGAAATAGAATTTGAGAAAGAAGAGATTACCCAAAGCGTAGATGAGTAAGGATGACAATTCTCTCTATTTCAATCACAATACACACAATCTCTCTCAAAGATTTCTCCAACTCTCTCTGCAAACTCTCTAGTTCTAAAAATACGTAAGTTAAACTCATCTGAGCCTTTAAGCGCAGAGTTGAGGTCAGTTATTCCATTCGTGGTTTAACTGTCCCCAACTCCTCCTAAGGCCTCATTTGGCTAGGAAACTAGGTTCAAAACTCATTATTTTAATAACCTTTTATCATATAGTTTGAAAATGTCACCCTCTTTATAAAATAAATCTCATATTTTATTTAATTTACTTTAAATAAAATATAATAATTACTCGTAAATTCACATAATCATATATTCAATTATCTCATTAATAAATAATGTCAATTTATTAATTCTCTAATTAATAATTAAATTAATTAAATAACATCATGCTTAATTAAATAATTTATTTAATTAAATAAGCTCACATAATTTCATACCTTGATAAAATTATTCTCTTTATTAATTTAATAAATGTAACACATATAATTAAATTAATCTATCACAATTGCATCAATTGACTATTTAATCTAATAATTAAATCATAAAAAAAAATATTTATTTAATTCAATAAATATTTAAAATAAATTACAAAATTCTCGTTCGTCACATCTTTCCTCCCTTAAAAGGATTCTGTCCCCAGAATCACGACTCAGTAATTTTGACTCGTTACAATCTCCCCCCCTTACAAAGATTCTGTCCCCAGAATCGCATACACATAATTAAGTAAATAAATGAGGGTAATTCTTCATCATATTCTCTTCGAGTTCCCACGTAGCTTCTTCAGCGTTGTGGTTCCTCCAAATTACCTTAACAGAAGGTATTACTTTATTTCTCAGAACTTGTTCTTTTCGGTCGACAATTTGGACAGGAATTTCTTCATAAGATAAGTCTTTCTCAAAATGCAGGGGTTCGTATTCAATTACATGCTTGTAATCAGGTTTGTAAGGTCGTAACACAGAAACATGGAAGACGTTGTGAATATTCTCGAGTGCTGGAGGTAAGGCTACCTCGTACGCAACTTCTCCAATTCTTCGCAGTACCTCAAAGGGTCCAATAAATCTTGGGCTCAATTTTCCTTTCTTTCCGAACCTGATCTTTCCCTTCCAGGGAGAGACCTTCAAGAAAACATAACTACCGGATTCAAACTCGATAGTTTTACGATGTGGATCAGCGTATTTCTTCTGTCGATCTTGAGCTGCTACCAGTCGTGCTCGGATCACTTTGACTATTTCTGCCGTCTGCTGTACCAATTCTGGCCCTAGCAATTGTCTTTCACCAACTTCATCCCAATAAAGCGGAGTTCTGCACTTTCTGCCGTATAACGCTTCGTAAGGCGGCATACCAATACTAGCGTGGTAACTGCTGTTGTAGCTGAACTCTACCAACGGTAGGTGATCATCCCAATTTCCTTTGAAGTCCATTACACAGGCTCGTAACATATCTTCTAGTGTTTGAATCGTTCGTTCGCTCTGTCCGTCTGTTTGAGGGTGGTAAGCTGTACTCATTCGCAGTTGTGTACCCATGCATTCCTGAAGACGTTTCCAGAAATTTGATGTGAAGCGCGGATCCCTATCGGAAACAATAGATACCGGCACTCCGTGCCTCGAAACAATCTCCTTCACATATAATCTTGCCAACTGATCTAAGTTAAATCTGATTTTGATAGGAAGGAAGTGCGCGGATTTCGTCAGTCGGTCAACGATAACCCATACTGCGTCGTAGCCTTTCTGAGTCGTCGGAAGGCCAACCACGAAGTCCATCGTAATATGTTCTCATTTCCATTCTGGGATCTCCAACGGTTGTAGGAATCCACTCGGTCTCTGATGTTCTGCTTTAACTTTCTGACATGTCAGGCATTTGGCAACACATTCTGCAACATCACGTTTCAAATTCGGCCACCAGAAATGTTGTCGAAGATTTTGGTACATTTTTGTACTACCAGGGTGAATCGAATATCTTGAACTATGAGCCTCACTCAAAATTTCTTCCTTAATTTCTTGTACTGGCGGAACCCAAATTCTGCTTTCAAATCTCAATATTCCTTCCTTATCCATCTTAAATCTTGGTTCGGTTCCTTCAGATATCTTCATTGTTACCTTTTTGCATTCATCATCTTGAAGCTGAGCCTCCTTCACTCTATCTAGTAGAGTTGTACCAGATTGCATCTGAAATAGCTTCTCATCAATCTCCGTAGGATACTTCACTTCTAACTCCAGTTTCTCCATATCTGCAATTAGCTCCTGCTGAGCAGTCAACATCATCAATTTCTCACGACCCTTTCTACTTAAGGCGTCGGCAACCATATTAGCCTTACCCGGATGGTATAAAATCTCACAGTCATAATCCTTGATTAATTCCAACCATCTTCTTTGACACATATTCAAATCTTTCTGTGTAAAAATATATTTCAGACTCTTGTGGTCCGTATATATTTCACACTTTTCCCCGTATAGATAATGCCTCCAAATTTTCAAAGCAAAAACAACTGCAGCTAACTCCAAATCATGGGTTGGGTAACCCTTCTCGTAATCCTTCAACTGCCGTGATGCATACGCAATGACTTTGCCGTTTTGCATCAGCACACAACCAAGTCCTTTATGTGACGCATCGCTAAAAACAACAAAATTTCCTGTATCATCCGGAAGAGATAACACAGGCGCTGTACTCAACCTCTTCTTTAATTCTTGAAAACTCTCCTCACACTTCTCCGTCCAAACAAATTTCACAGCTTTTCAAGTTAAATTCGTTAACGGAGTTGCGATCTTAGAAAAATCTTGTATGAATCTTCTATAATATCCTGCTAATCCAAGAAAACTTCTTACTTCTGACGGCGTTCTCGGCTGATCCCAGTTAATCACAGCTTCTACTTTGGATGGATCTACCGAAATTCCATCTTTATCGATTACGTGACCAAGAAATTGTACTCTCTCGATCCAGAATTCGCATTTCGAAAATTTAGCATACAACTTCTCCCTTCTCAATACTTCCAACGTTAACCTCAAGTGTTCTTCATGTTCCTCTTTGGTTTTGGAATATACCAAAATGTCATATATAAATACCACCACGAATTTGTCCAAAAACGGCTTGAATACACCATTCATTAGTCCCATAAATGCTGCAGGAGCATTCGTAAGACCAAACGACATTACTAAAAACTCATAATGACCATATCGCGTTCAGAACGCTGTCTTTGGTACATCCTCTGGCCTCACCTTCAGTTGGTGATAGCCACTCCTCAAGTCAATCTTGGAAAAGTATTTTGCTCCCTTCAATTGATCAAACAGATAATCGATCCTCGGTAATGGATATTTGTTCTTAATCGTGACCTTATTTAATTCTCTGTAGTCAATGCAGAGCCTCATCGATCCGTCCTTCTTTTTCACGAACAACACCGGCGCTCCCCACGGCGATACGCTCGGTTGAATGTACTTTTTGTCCAACAATTCTTGTAGTTGTACCATTAATTCCTTCATCTCTACTGGCGTCATTCGGTATGGTGCCTTCGATATTGGAGCAGTTCCGGGCGCCAAATCAATCACAAAGTCTACTTCTCTATCTGGAGGAAGTCCTGGCAAATCGTCTGGAAATAAATCGACGAAGTCCCTCACAATCGGTATCTCCTCTACCTTCGGGTTCTCTTTTCGACTGTCGACTATGTAAGCTAAATATCCTACACAGCCTTGTCTTAATAACTTCCTGGCCTGCAACATCGTCAGACAACTCGCTTGTCTAGGCGACTTGCTACCATAAAACACAACCTTTGACGGAGTCATAAGGTTAATACGCTTCTTTTGGCAGTCAATTACAGCCCCATAATTGGATAACCAATCCATACCCAATATAACGTCGAATTCCCCCAATCGAATAGGGATAAGATCTACGTTCATGATATTACCCTTAATATCCACTCTACAATTCTTATACACATGCTTAACAGGAATTATCTCTCTATTCGCAATTTCTATAATCATGGGATATTCCAATTCATCCTTAAGCAAATCTAAACTATTAGCAAAGTCATCGGATATAAAGGAACAAGTAGCACCCGAATCAAATAAAACGTAAGCATTAATTTCATTGATCGGAATGATACCTGACACCACATCACGAGACTGGATTGCATCCTGCACCGTCATATTGAAAGTCCTGGCGGTTGGTCTGTTTGTTGCAGGTGGTCCGGTAATGGTTAAGGTATTTCCACTGCTATTTCCCCGGTTTCCTCCTTGTCCTGATCCTCCCGATCCCTTTTTGGGACAGTCACTTGCTAAATGATCTTTCGAACCACAGTTGAAACAAGCACCCTTCTTTGGGTTTGGACAATTTGGTGCTATGTGGCCTTCCTGACCACAATTGTAGCACACTCTCTTTCCCTTCAAACAAACTCCTAGATGTGCCTTGCCGCAAGTCAGACATGCTTCTATCTTCTTTTTTTGCCCTCCGTGTTGACTTCCAGCTGTCGAGTTATCCGTCCACTTCCTCTTCTGATTATTATTATTCCCAGTATTACTTCCACCAGTCTTGTTATTACCTTCATTCTCACTCTTTTTCTTTTTCTGTTCTTGGTTGTACTTAGTCACTGCATCACTTCCTCCTTTCGCGAGAATGGCCTTTTCCAAAACTCCCACAAACATGTTAAGTTGAAACATTGATACCTTGCTGTATACCCAAGGCTTCAGTCCTTGTTCGAATCGTCTGGCTTTCCTCTCGTCAGTGTGTACTTGATACGGGGCAAACCTTGCCAACTCATCGAATTTAGCCGCGTATTCAGGCACGCTCATGTTTCCCTGTTTCAATTCCAGAAATTGCACCTCCATCTGATTCTGCGAACTAGCTGGGAAATACATTTCGAAAAACATCTCTTTAAATCCCTCCCACGTAATTACACCTTCACCTCCTCGCATCTTGTTTGCTTGCCACCAGTAGCTAGCCTCAGACTTCAGCATAAATGTCGCAAAAACGGTCTTCTGATCTTCTCGAACCCTAGCAACGTCGAAAACCTTCTCCATTTCCATCACCCACGTTTGAGCCTCGATCGGGTTTCTGGAACCTTTGAACTCTGGCGGTCCCACCGCCTTAAAATCTTTAAATGTTGTGCTAGGTGGAGCTTGCGGTTGGTTATTCATGACTCCAGTTAGTAAATTAACTAGCTGTTGAACTGGATTAACATTGGCATTATTGTTATTATTGGTTGACCCTTCCTGAGCCGGTTGACGTTGTTGTCTTCTCCTTGGTGGCATTTTTCTGTTAAATAAACGTTTATTAGAACTTTATTTATTTCTCTACATAGTTAAGACATTACTCAACAATTTAACATATCACTTAACACATCATCTCAAACAACTTGATATCTTTTCATTCAAATAAAAAGTTTTAACATTAAGCTATATCATACTGCTATTTACATCATCTATCCTAGAATAAAGAATCCACAGGATTTAAAACATTCAAATATTAACATATTCCTTAGTTCATAAACACATCAGAATTTACATAAAACTATATAAGTCTTTCACATAAATAAACAGATTCTATTCCTGTCTTCCAAGGTGCTCAATAGCCTTGCCATGCTCCTCATTCATGATACGAGACATCGTCCTGCGATCCAACATATACGATGGAAGTCCTTCAAACTGGATGGGGTACCTTAACACTCGCTCTTGAACCTCATCCATCGCATGATTAAGTGTGGCGTACGTGTCTTCAAGCTTTGCCTTCTTTGCACGACTATCATTTTCTGCACGATCAGCTCGATGTGATTCACTTACCCATCCTTCCTCTGCTATTTTCAGTCTTCCAGAAGTTTCCTTCAGTTCCTTCTTCAGCTTCTCTATCTCCTCGGTTTTATATTCGGTTTGACCCTTCTCATGAATTAGATCCCACTCCACGTTTCCTAAACGTGTATGAAGGGTCACAATCTCTCTATCCTTCTCCTCTAAAGTAGACTGCTGAACAGTCGCTCGCTCAGTCAATTCCTGAACCTCATCTTGTAACTCCACGTTACGATCATATAGTGTGTCATACATCTCAGCATCAACAGTGTACCGTGGTAGCTCCTCTTCTTCTTCCTCCTCATCAAACTCCTCCTCAGGACCCTCCTCAGGATCAATCTCAGGTTCATGCTCCTGACCAACAACGGTGATCAATGGAGATGAAACCCTCTGCACCAGCTGCTCCCTAACGACATGAATGTCTCGGGGCTCCTCCTCAGTCGGTCCTACAAGTACACGAGATCCCTCCTCAGTAGGTACTATAGGTAAATGGGGTCCCTCCTCAGTTTGACTAGCTTCTCCATCATTCGTCATCCTGACAACAAAATTTTAAGTTTTAGTTACTAAGTCATACTATCTAACGCATACTTAACACATAAACGCATAATGTATTTTATTATCTTCAATGAATTACAAAAATTCATTTCTTAGAACTCGATAAGAGTTTTCAATTACTATCTTCTTCTATAAGGCTACTACCTAAGGTTGTTTCCCCCACCTAAGGTTCATAACCTACGGCTTTGATACCAACCTGTGACACCCCCAAATCCGGGTACTTCGATTCCACGGGATTTGGTGTTCACTGTACAAGCATCATCTATCTATCTACCCATAAATAATATCAAACTATACAATAGATAGAAATCATAATAAAATCTCTTCCCTTAAGGGTTACATCAGCTGAATCATAAATAAATCCCAGGTTACTCTAACCTTAAAACATCTGTGCGGAATTCTAAACAAATAAGTCTTAACATCAACATAACTCAAGTCTTAAACAAATACATCAGTTAATAAATAACAGGTCTTCATCATTTGCTAACTTTTCCCTTGCCCTTACTAGTGGAGGGTTCATCGCTTCTTTCATTCTTAACTGCAATGTTATTATTAAGCAAGAGTGAGCACAAATGCCCACAAGTATATCAATGAAATAACAGTATAATAACATGCGAATAAATCAAAGACGTCTGAATAAGAGCTCAACTTTTGAATCAAGAATGAATAACAAGAATCAAAAGAATTCTGAGGGTCATAAGACCTTGAACTATGTCCTAGGTTATCAAGGATTATACTTGAAACCTTTAACAGTCATAAGACTATGGACCTTCTTCTCGTACTTAGGGGGATCAGCCCTTAGTACCATACTGTGCACAATATCTTAACGCTAATGCATAAGTGAATCCCTTTTCAGGGTTGTTCATCTCAGTTTGACATTCGAGTCCGCACCAAAGGAAGTTTGGTTTGGATAATTCAATAAGGGTTCTGAAATTTAGAACGTTCATCAACTAAGGACTAGCTAAATCATTAAGATTCACTAGTCTAAAAAGGTTCAACAATAATGATATTCGATTTGAATAATAATCTCAAATGTATACAATAGAACAATTATTGTATAATTGAATCATGCTTTGAAAGATAATCAATCTTTAATATAATACTTGAACTTGAATAATAATTTAAGTTTAAGTAAATTGCTCAATGTAAAAGTAGAGTTAAGAAACTTGCTCAATTTAAGAGTTTAAGTTTAGGAGACTTGCCTCGCGTGTAGATTACACTTTAACTAATCACGTTCTTTGAAATAAATCCTACATACCATTCACATTCAATACCAGTTAATTATTAACTAATCATCATAACTTATTCTCGTTGTCTACTTTAATAATTGACTAACTTAGTCAAATCATCACGTTGACACCTAATTTGTTCGTTATGAATGAATAACTAATTATGTATTTAATAATACAACTCACATGTAATTATGTTATTTACATGCTAAACAAATATTTTATCATCATATAATATTTCTAACATATTTACATGTTCATTATTTTAATACACTAACCCATTGTTAGACTTAGAAAATTTAAAAGCTCATTTTTTTTTTCCAGTTCGCGAAGAACACAGAATTCAGCGAAAATAATTACTACAAAATCATTAATTCTCCAAATTAAACATACCCACATGTTGGAATTCATATATAATTAATACCCAATATTTATATACTGACAAAACTAATTTTAAACACTTAATAACAGATTTAAAGCCTAACAATTCACTGACTTTGATGTTCATGAAGTTTTAGAAAACTTTATGTGAAAATTCTCCCTACGAATTCGTTATAACACTGAATTCATTCGTTTAAGGCTTAAACTCTTCGTATTAACATGCATAACAACATACAAGTCTAAAATTTAGGGATAATATATAATCAATACATTAATTATCACATATATGGCCATATGGCCATATCACGTACTCTGTTTATTTTGAAATAACAAGTCATCAAATTACTACACTTAGGGTATGGGATCATGCAATATATATAAAAAAAAACATGTTAAGCTACTCTTATGATTACATTTATACTCATAATTGTTACCCTATTCAACCATAGAAACTCTACAGAGGACTTAAGCCATAATTATGAAAACTTTAAAAAGACGTAGAAATAGAATTTGAGAAAGAAGAGATTACCCAAAGCGTAGATGAGTAAGGATGATAATTCTCTCTATTTCAATCACAATACACACAATCTCTCTCAAAGATTTCTCCAACTCTCTCTGCAAACTCTCTGGTTCTAAAAATACGTAAGTTAAACTTATCTGAGCCTTTAAGCGCAGAGTTGAGGTCAGTTATTCCATTCGTGGTTTAACTGTCCCCAACTCCTCCTAAGGCCTCATTTGGCTAGGAAACTAGGTTCAAAACTCATTATTTTAATAACCTTTTATCATATAGTTTGAAAATGTCACCCTCTTTATAAAATAAATCCCATATTTTATTTAATTTACTTTAAATAAAATATAATAATTACTCGTAAATTCACATAATCATATATTCAATTATCTCATTAATAAATAATGTCAATTTATTAATTCTCTAATTAATAATTAAATTAATTAAATAACATCATGCTTAATTAAATAATTTATTTAATTAAATAAGCTCACATAATTTCATACCTTGATAAAATTATTCTCTTTATTAATTTAATAAATGTAACACATATAATTAAATTAATCTATCACAATTGCATCAATTGATTATTTAATCTAATAATTAAATCATAAAAAAAAATATTTATTTAATTCAATAAATATTTAAAATAAATTACAAAATTCTCGTTCGTCACAATGATGATGATCATTCTAATGAGATCTAAATTCTTAGAAAGCTTAAAACTAAAATAGTTCTCAATCGTTGGATTACTAAATAGGGGATTAGTTAATCCGGATAGATTGGTACATACATTGCTTGCTCATTGGATGAGGATGATTGATCTCATGATCATTTGTGTAGAGACACTAAAGCAAGTATGTAGGTGCTTATTAGAGAATAAGTTTACTGAACGTGGCTCGCTAAGGAATGCCTAATGGAGTTTTACTTTCATGTCAATAGGAATTCCTGTAGTGATAGTAGTACAAGTGATCCTTGGACTTGAGATCATCATAGTATCTTGTGTATGATGAGTTATACTTTGACTTATTCCTTAAGACCCTTAGGGTATATCAAAGGGTATGCTTACGTATAATAAGTTGTACATGGAGATAATGTATGATCAATAAAGAATCTACCACTTCTAGTAAAAGAAGAGAAATGTCATATGTGATTCGATAAATGACAACCCAGTAGTCCTTAGCCAAGGCAGAATGAAATTACAAAGGAGTTTCTAATTTGCATTATTTGGTGTTGTGCATTTAAGGATCGAAATACATATAATTAAATAAAATAAGACTTGACAGTAATTCCATGTCTTATATTTAATTGGGACATTGTATGGTGGAAGGAATGAATTGTACGGTAACTATTTACTCAAAGGTTCTTTTATGATTAATGTTGAAATCTATATTATCTGAAAAGTCGTTGATCGCTAGGGAGGCTTATCCGTATTGTAGAATAAATATTATTTATTTAAATAAATTAATTATTTGATGTGACGCCCCCAAAATTAGGTATAGATCACCCATCTTGGGTTGTCAGATATATGGTACAGAATACAAAAACAACTTACTAATACGACTGTCGTGTACAATATGACAAAACATAACTGTGAGTTTGAATACAATTATTGTCTACTAGAGACTATACAAACTCAAAAGGAGTCCTCATTACAATTATTATCACACTATTTCACAAAATAGTGAGGACTACTAATACTATCATCTGGTTCATCACTCCGTTCCCCGACTCGTCCCAACTATATTCTCATTTCTTGAAGAGAACAGTGAAAGAAAGGGTGAGCTCAACTAGCCAGTAAGAAATATTATGACTAAGATAATGCAAAATAAATTATCATTAGCCTTAAACAGTGTTAAACTGATAAAATACAAAAGGCATCAAGTTTAACTGCAGTGGAACAAGCAATCCATTAAAAGAGTCAAGTAGAGAATAAAATCTACTATCTTTTATGATTTAAAAGGTTTCTCATCACTGTTATCGCTGAGACTCAGCTTAATAATTAATCCACACCATCGAATTACCCCTGCACTACGGCCAAGGATATTCTTTAGTATCACGACGACAATTATCCATGCACTATGGGCCAAGAATATTTGTGTATTCATTAATGGTCATGATCATGCCAACAACTGTCCATCAATGCACTACGGGCCAATGAGGACTTTTACCACATCATTTGTAATATTACGGTCATGATTATACCTAATAATCCCTGGTCATAATCATACCAAGTCCATTTATGCACTACAGGCCACAGATGACTTTCAACATAGAATAATCATGAGGATGATGACAATGATATAAAAGTTTAATAAAACAAGTTCAAGAATTAATTTATTCAGGAATTAATAACGTCCAAATTGTCAACATGATACTACTTTGTGGAGTAAAATTCAAGAATGTTTAGAAGAATATTTTCATGAAAAGATACTGGATGAAACACAATTATCAAGGATATTCCACTAATTTCATGGAGTATAGAAGTCAAAACTTAACCAACTGAGTATAATAAAGAATGGAATAACAAAAGAAATCACCATGCATGCGATAGACCGTACAGACAGGTTATTCCAACAGAATAATAAATAATGGAACCAGGTCCGGCGTAAAACGCACAGACAGGATATTCCGACAGAATAATAACTATTGGAACCAGGTCCGGCGTAAACGCACAGACATGATATTCCGACAGAATAATAAATAAAGACGGAACCAGGTCCAGTGTAAAACACACAGACATGATGTTCTAACAGAATAATAATAAAGACGGAACCAGGTTCGGTGTAAAACATATAGACAGGATGTTCCAACAGAATAATAAAAGAATGTCACCAAGCATAGGGTAGACCGCGTATACTAGTTATTCCAGTAGAATAATAAAGAATAGAATAATAGAAGTTCTCATCATGAATACAAAAGAAATAATATCCCTTACCGTAAAATAAACTGAATATAAGAGTAGGGAAGAAGTAGGATACTTTTCTATAACTTCTCTTATAATTTCTCTCTCTATAGTTTCTCTCTATAGTTCAGTGAATTCATAAGAAATAATGAAGGAATGAGCTGCTATTTATAGAAAAATGAAATGCATAGTAACTAATCCATGAACGGTCCAGATTGATTACTTTAATCTGACGGTCCATATTTAAAAAAAAATCTTTTGAATAAAATATAATATATTCTATTTATAGAATAACTTTAATAAAGTATTTTATTTTATATAAATAGATGTTTCTGTTTTATTACGTTAATAATACGAATAAAACAAAACTTCATTATCGCTAAATAATTCATATTATTAACTGACAATAATTGAATCAAACTGAGTGACTTCTCACATAAGCATTAATAATCAATACCGTGTGCTACTATGCAACCACACGTATTACTGTACTTTTACTACCGAGTAGTTCAACAGTAACAATGGTAAAACTTCCGCCGTTATTTTTAATAAAATATTTTTGTCGTTTTCTTAATCCGACAATAATTTCGTTGTGGGGTCCACCAATGATTATGCCGTTGTACGAATATTCCTTGCTAAAACGAATATTTCCAGATCAATCGACTATTATATAACAACTTGCGTACTTTGCAAAATTTATAAATATTACCCACAACTATAACATTATATCAAATTAACTCCATAATATTCAAAAATGATATTTATAGAAAATTCATCTTTATTTATAAAAGTTGGGGTCTTACAACCTCCCCTTCTTATAAAATTTTGCCCTCGAAATTAGGGTACGTACCTGGTATGTCGAAGAGGTAAAGATACCTTGACTTCATTTCAGATTCTAACTCCCAAGTCATTTCCTCAACATCGTGATTTCTCCACAAAACTTTGACTTGAGGTATAACCTTAGAGCGTAGAACATGTTCCTTCTTATCCAAGATTTGAACAGGAACCTCTTCATACATCAAATCCTACGCTATTTCATCCGGTTCTAACTCAATAATGTGGTTCGGGTCTTCCACATATTTACGTAACATGGATATGTGAAAAACGTTATGAACACGAGACATACTTGGCGGTAAAGCGAGTCTATAAGCCACAGTTCCTACCCGATCAAGGATTAAAAATGGACCGATGAATCGAGGATTGAGCTTTCCTCTCTTTCCAAATCTCCTAACTCCTTTCCGTGGAGCAACACGTAAGAACACATGATCTCCTATATCAAATTCCACGTCCTTTCGATGAAGATCAGCATAACTCTTTTGTCGATCTTGTGAGGTTTTTATACGTCATCGGATCGTTTAAATCTTTTCTGTAGTCATACGTACCAACTCCGGTCCCAACAACGTTGCTTCACCCACCTCATCCCAGCATACTGGAAAACGACACTTTCTTCCATACAACGCTTCGAATGGAGCCATGCTAATACTTGCTTGATAACTATTGTTGTAGAAAAACTCCACCAATGATAAGAACTTGTCCCAACTTTCCTTAAAGTCAAGGACACAGAGTTTTAATAAATCTTCCAAAGTTTGAATAGTCCTCTCTGATTGTCCGTCCGTCTGAGGATGATATGTCGAACTAAATCGTAAATCCGTGCCCACAGCTTTTTGTAAACTAACCCAAAATCGTGAAGTGAATCTTGGGTCTCGATCAGAAACTATGGATACTGGCATACCATGCAGTCTTACAATCTCATTTATGTACATACGAGCAAGACGTTCAAGTGTATAAGTTTCTCGTATCGGTAAGAAATGAGCAGACTTGGTCAATCTATCAACAATGACGCAAATCGCATCTATACCTTGAGAAACCTTAGGAAGACCGGTAACGAAATCCATGGTAATGTGCTCCTACTTCCATTCTGGAATTTCAAGTGGTTGCAATGGACCTTTTGGTACTTGATACTCCGCTTTGACTCGTTGACAAGTTAGACACCTTGAGATAAACAGCGCTATCTCTCTCTTCATATTGCTCCACCAAAATGTATGACGAAGATCATGATACATTTTGGTACTCCCAGGATGGATTACAAATGGTGTGTTGTGTGCCTCCATCATGATTTCATACTTTAAATCAGGGTCGTTAGGAACACAAAGTCTGGAGTTAACTCGAAGTATTCCTTCTTCATCGATTCTTGCTTCCGGGATAGCACCTTTTTGCACTTTCTTCCTCATACGCATTAGCTCTAGGTCTGTAGATTGAGCAGTTTTAACTTTATCGATTAAAGTCGGTTCTACTCGTATATTCGCCATCATCACATGGGTCCCTGGAGTCTTTAACTCTATCTCCATCCTTTGCAAGTCACATAAAATGGGCCTTTGAGTTGATAATATCGCACTTGTACTTGCATATGATATTCTACTCAATGCGTCAGCTACCACGTTCGCTTTTCCAGGATGGTATTGGATGGTATGATCATAATCTTTCAACAGTTCAAGCCAACGTCGTTGTCGCATGTTGAGTTCCTTTTGAGTGAAGAAATATTTGAGGCTTTTATGATCCGTAAAGATCTCTACCTTCTCCCCATACAAGTAATGCCTCCAAATTTTAAGTGCAAAGACTACAGCTGCCAACTCTAGATCATGAGTAGGATAATTCTTCCCATATTCCTTGAGTTGTCTTGATGCATAGGCTATGACTTTTTCATGTTGCATGAGAACGCATCCCAACCATTTGCTCGAAGCATCACTGTAGATGACAAATCCCTCCGAGCCAGATGGTATTATTAGAACAGGTGCTGAAATGAGTTTCCTCTTGAGTTCTTGAAAACTCTTCTCACATTCTTCGCTCCAACCGAACTTTGTATCTTTTCGAGTCAGCTGAGTTAGTGGAGTAGCGTTTCGAGAAAATTCTTCTACAAATCTCCGATAATAACCAGCTAAACCGAGAAAACTACGTACTTCGGTTACTGATTTAGGTTGCTCCCAGCTTTGAATAGCTTCAATCTTTGCCGGGTCAACAAATATTCCACGACTTGATACTACGTGCCCAAGGAATGCTACCTCCTCCAGCCAGAACTCGCATTTCTTCAACTTGGCATAAAGCTTGTATTCACAAAGCTTTTGGAGTACCAACCTCAAGTGTTGCTCATGATCTTCACGACTTTTGGAATAAATAAGGATGTCATTAATAAAGACGACCACAAAGTGATCCAAATATTCTTTGAATACCCGGTTCATCATATCCATGAAGGCAGCAGGAGCATTAGTCAATCCAAATGACATGACTAGGAATTCATAATGCCCGTACCGAGTTCTGAAAGCTGTCTTTGGAATATCCTCAGTTCTAACCTTCAGCTGATGATATCCAGAACGAAGATCGATCTTTGAAA
Source organism: Panax notoginseng (assembly GCA_016801055.1). NCBI lineage: Eukaryota > Viridiplantae > Streptophyta > Magnoliopsida > Apiales > Araliaceae > Panax > Panax notoginseng. The sequence continues at coordinate 72,762,407 of CM029023.1, forward strand.
AGAATTGTGCTCCTTGAAACTGGTCAAACAGGTCATCAATACGTGACAATGGGTACCTATTTTTTATGGTGACATGATTCAACTCCCGATAATCAATACAAAGTCGCATGCTTCCATCTTTCTTCTTCACGAATAGAACAAGAGCACCCCAAGGAGAAGTACTAGGACGAATAAAGCCAATGTCTAACAATTCCTGCAGTTGGGTCTTTAACTCCTGAAGTTCAAAAGGAGCCATCTGATATGGGGCTTTGGAAATGAGTTTTGTACCGGGTTCAAGGTCGATACAAAATTCAATTTCACTCTCTGGGGGTAGGCCAGGAAGTTCTTCAGGGAATACGTTAGGGAATTTATTAACAATAGAAATATCATTCAAAACTGAAGTATTTTTGTTTAGATTCGTGACATGAGCTAAGAAAGCTTGACATCCGTTTTTCAATAAACGAATAACTTTATGGCTTGAGATGACCGTGATTGATTTTAATAGTTTGGTCGCTTGAATTTGCATAATAGGTTGATTAGGAATATGAAAGCTAACAACCTTACGAAAACAATCAATTTTTACATGATGAGTAGTTAACCAATCAATCCCTAGAATCACGTCAAATGCAAGTATTTTTAATGAAATAAAATCGACAGGTAATGTATGGGTACCAACTTGAACCAAACAAGACATATAAACCGTGGATGTAATGAAGGTTTCTCCCAATGGAGTTTCAACAGATAAGTCAAAGTCTAATTTCTCTGGAGTCAAATTTAATCGATGAGCGCAAGTAGGAGTAATAAAAGAATGGGTAGAACCGATATCAAATAAAGTATAGACTTCATTAGAGTTTATGATAAGCTTACCCGTGGTGACCTCATTCGGGTTCCTTGCTTTCTGGGAGGTCACAACAAACGCTCTCCCTTGCACTACCGGTTTTGACTTTTCTGGAACGGCCTTTGGTGCCTCCATCCTAGCTGAACTTATTTTCGGTAAACGACAAAATCGGGCTAAGTGACCTTCTCTTCCATAATTGTAACATGCTTTAGACGGCATCGCGCAATTTGGACTGATGTGTCCCTCCCCTCCGCATTTGAAGCATATGATAGGTGGTCTTTCTCCTTCCTTAACAACAGGTGCTGGTGCTGACGTCTTTCCATCATTGTTGAATCTCCTCTTCTTGAAATGACTATTCTTATTATTTTGGCCCTGATTACCACCGAACTGGTTACCATTTCTGGCCTGTTTATTCCCTCCACGCTTGTTGTCACCACTTCGATGACTGCACTCACTGGTATTATCATTTTGCCGGTTTCTCTCTTTTTGTTGCATTGACTCGTTATCGCACTCCACCAACTAAGCCCTATTTACAACATCTGAATACAAACACAGTTTATGAGAAATAAGATGTTGGCGTATATCCGGCTTCAAACCTCTTAAAAACATCCGCGTCATTCTTTCTTCCTTATCCACCAAGTGGGACGCAAACCGGGATAACTCCGCAAATTTTGCCTCGTATTGCGACACGGTCATATTGTTTTGCTCTAATTTGATAAACTCCACCTCCTTCATGTGACGAATACTTTCGAGAAAGTATTTGTCGTTGAACAACTCTTGGAACTTCTCCCAAGACATCGTCAGTGCAGCAGGTTGAGTACGCTTTACCGATTCTCACCAGTAATCTGCCTCTCCACGCAACATAAAGGCGGCAAAAGGAACCTTTTGTTCCTCGGAGCATCCCAAGACATCAAATATCTTGGTGATCTGCTTTATCCATGTTTAAGCTATAAGTGGTTTGGGTTCTCCCTTAAACTCCGGTGGTCCCAGCTCTTTGAACTGTTTAGCGGTGACCGTCCGAGAGTTTTCAGTGTTTCCACCTATATTTTGGACAGGAGTCGTTCTCGCCTGCTGTTGTATGAACTGCATAAAACTTTTGAACATTCCATCATTCATCATCTGGTCAGTGTTGTTGTTTGCATGAGGATTGTCGCCTTCCTGATGCACATTATCCTGATTATTGATATGTGGTGAATCAACAGTCGCCTGTGCTCCATTGCTATTCTCAACATTCTCAGATGCCATTTTCAGATACTGCCACAAAACAAAAGTTAATTGATATGTCATATATTATCCTTATATTCTGACCGACCAATTAAATACCATGCAAATAAACTTAGGTAGGTCATACTAGCGAAGGAATTTTCCGTCTCTCCCCTCCTAGTTCTATTCTCACATCTTAGCCAGGGATCATATCCCTAAGCTTTGATACCAACTGTGACGCCCCCAAAATTAGGTATACATCACCCATCTTGGGTTGTCAGATACATGATACAGAATACAAAAACAACTTACTAATACGACTGTCGTGTACAATATGACAAAACATAACTGTGAGTTTGAATACAATTATTGTCTACTAGAGACTATACAAACTCAAAAGGAGTCCTCATTACAATTATTATCACACTATTTCACAGAATAGTGAGGACTACTAATACTATCATTTGGTTCATCACACCGTTCCCCGACTCGTCCCAGCTATATTCTCATTTCCTGAAGAGAACAGTGAAAGAAAGGGTGAGCTCAACTAGCCCAATAAGAAATATTATGACTAAGATAATGCAGAATAAATTATCATTAGCCTTAAACAGTGTTAAACTGATAAAATACAAAAGGCATCAAGTTTAACTGCAGTGGAACAAGCAATCCATTAAAAGAGTCAAGTATAGAATAAAATCTACTATCTTTTATGATTTAAAGGGTTTTTCATCACTGTTATCGCTGAGACTCAGCTTAATAATTAATCCACACCATCGAATCACCCCTGCACTACGGCCAAGGATATTCTTTAGTATCACGACCACAATTATCCATGCACTATGGGCCAAGAATATTTGTGTATTCATTAATGGTCATGATCATGCCAACAACTGTCCATCAATGCACTACGAGCCAATGAGGACTTTTACCACATCATTTGTAATATTACGGTCATGATTATACCGAATAATCCCTGGTCATAATCATACCAAGTCCATCAATGCACTACAGGCCACAGATGACTTTCAACATAGTATAAACATGAGGATGATGACAATGATATAAAAGTTTAATAAAACAAGTTCAAGAATTAATTTATCCAAGAATTAATAACGTCCAAATTGTCAACATGATACTACTTTGTGGAGTAAAATTCAAGAATGTTTAGAAGAATATTTTCATGAAAAGATACTGGATGAAACGTAATTATCAAGGATATTTCACTAATTTCATGGAGTATAGAAGTCAAAACTTAACCAACTGAGTATAATAAAGAATGGAATAACAAAAGAAATCACCATGCATGCGATAGACCGCACAGACAGGTTATTCCAACAGAATAATAAATAATAGAACCAGGTCCGGCGTAAAATGCACAGACAGAATATTCTAACAGAATAATAAATATTGGAACCAGGTCCGGCGTAAACGCACAGACAGGATATTCTGATAGAATAATAAATAAAAACGGAACCAGGTCCGGTGTAAAACACACAGACACGATGTTCCAACAGAATAATAATAAAGACGAAACCAGTTCCAGTGTAAAACACACAGACAGGATGTTCCAACAGAATAATAAAAGAATGTCACCAAGTATAGGGTAGACCGCGTATACTAGTTATTCCAGTAGAATAATAAAGAATAGAATAATAGAAGTTCTCTTCATGAATACAAAAGAAATAGTATCCCTTACCGTAAAATAAACTGAATATAAGAGTAGGGAAGAAGTAGGATACTTTTCTATAACTTCTCTTATAATTTCTCTTTCTATAGTTTCTCTCTATAGTTCAGTGAATTCGTAAGAAATAATGAAGGAATGAGTTGCTATTTATAGAAAAATGAAATGCATAGTAACTAATCCATGAACGGTCCAGATTGATTACTTTAATCTGATGGTCCATATTTAAAGAAATTTTTTTTTAAAAATATAATATATTCTATTTATAGAATAACTTTAATAAAGTATTCTGTTTTATATAAAAAGATGTTTCTGTTTTATTACGTTAATAATACGAATAAAACAAAACTTCATTATCGCTAAATAATTCATATTATTAACTGACAATAATTGAATCAAACTGAGTGACTTCTCACATAAGCATTAATAATCAATACCGTGTGCTACTATGCAACCACACGTATTACTATACTTTTACTACCGAGTAGTTCAACAGTAACAATGGTAAAACTTCCGCCGTTATTTTTAATAAAATATTTTTGTCATTTTCTCAATCCGACAATAATTCTGTTGTGGGGTCCACCAATGATTGTGCCGTTGTGCGAATATTCCCTGCTAAAACGAATATTCCCCGACCAATGGAATATTATATAACAACTTGTGTACTTTGCAAAATTTATAAATATTACCCACAACTATAACATTATATCAAATCAACTCCATAATATTTAAAAATGATATTTATAGAAAATTCATGTTTATTTATAAAAGTTGGGGTCTTACATTTGATTTTTTTATTTAAATAAGATTATAATTGTTCTAATTGATTTATTCACAACCGGTTTAATATGGAGAACCTAAAGGGTCACACCATAAAAGGAAGAATAATTATTTAAGAAGTTAATGGCATAATTATAATAATAAGTTAAGTATATTTAATTTAATCTATGGTAATATTTATTATTTAATATTTTGGAAATATTAAATATAAATTAATAAGGGGAGTCTTATTATTATTATTACTATTATTATTATTTAATTCCTAAAAGAGTTTGGAAATTAATTAATAAAAATACTCTCAAATATCCTAATATGATTAGGAAGCAAATTAATTAATAGAGTCTAATTAATTATCCCTAATAAGATTAGGGAGCTTAATTAATTAAAAGAATTTAATTAATTAAATAAAAATTAATTCCTTAATTGTTAAGGAGGGTTGCCTACATCTATAAATAAGAGGAGTCTTATTATTGGTGGGTTGGTTGACACTTTCACAACACGTGAATACGTAATTCTAATAGTTGGGAGAGTACGCCTTTTTCTATAGAGATAGAAAAACTAGGGTTTTGCAAAATACCCATCTTCTTGAATTCTTCTTCTTCCTTGGTGGATTACCTCTAGAGGCCAAACACTTGGGTGGCTAACGTTGATCAAAGGAAGGAACCAAACCCGGTGGATTCAAGTTGAACGCGAAAAGGATTGGAGGTGAACTTATACCTGAGGAAGCTCGGATCTTCAAGGGTATGATTCTTATTCTTTCCTTTTCGTTTAATTAATAATTGTGCATAAAGGATGATCCGGGTATATGGTTTGTAAAATTTCAAAACTCTAATTTTCCACGTTTCCGTATATTTTTTCAATTTGATTGTGTTCATGAATATTACAAACCTAACAGTGGTATCAGAGCCAAACCTTTATACAAATTATTAATTATTTTATTTTGATATGTATATTGATATATGTTTAGAACAATTTAATTGGGCATAATTTATTGTATAAAATTTATTTTATGAAAAATAAAAATAAATTATCAAATTCCGTAAGTATGTTTATCGCGAACTCTATCACGGCTTTCTCTGTAATATATACAATATTTCATGTGCTTGGTGTTATGTATATAAGATTCCTATCCTGTTTATGTGGCTTCAGGCGTGAATACCTTTTGGTTTCTATTATAATATTACATATTATATGTTTAAGGGAAGTGAGGAACGGTTTACATACTTTTGAATTTTGTTTTTTCCACGAGATTCGTATATATATATATAGTTGACAAAGGGATCATGAATCACCTGTACCATTCTCATTTCACGTGATCATCTATTAAAATGAATTCGTGGAATTGCAAAAAGGTAGGATTATATTAACGTTCCCACGAGGAGGCCATGCGAGAATATATATTAATATTCTTAATAATTTTATAATTAAGATAAAAATTTATTTTAATTTTAAAAATAAAAAGTTTATTTTAATTTTAAAATAAAAGGTTTATTTTAATTTTAAAATTAAATTTCATGCTAACTAATTAGAGTTGGAATTGGATTTCATGATAACTAATTGGAGTTAAAATTGGATTTCATGTTTCCTTAAATAAAAGAGTTTATTTATATATGAAATAAGATTTCATATTATTCAAAATAAAAGAGTTTATTCGTGAATAGGAAAGAGAATCTGTGTTTCCTTAAATAAAGAAGTTTATTTAGATATGAAATAAGATTTCATATTATTCAAAATAAAGGAGTTTATTTATGAATAGGAAAGAGAAACCGTGTTTCCTTTAATAAATGAGTTTTTTTACTTGGAATTGGATTCCATAATTAATTAAAATAAAAGAGTTTATTTTGATTAAAGATTTTGATTAAAAATAAAATAGTTTATTTTATTCAAAATTTGATAAATTAAAATAAAAGAGGTTTATTTTGATTTAAATTTGGATTAAAATAAAGGAGTCTATTTTGATTCAAAATTGGATTTTATACTAACTAAATTTGCCCATTAAATGATATCAATATATATATTGAATGTTTATTATTCATAAGATGAATGTTATTTATTGATGCATATGGTGATGTGTGTGATAATAAATGGGATTGATTATGGACTGTTGACCAATGTGATTGGATTTTATTTTAGTTGGATGCATGAATGTATGGGTTTTATTAAATGAGGTCTGCGTACCTCGTCTTCTCTAATTTTTCTTAATCTAAATTCTAACTCCCTTCTATGTACTTCCCTTTGACTGCTGATCAAGGTTTCTATTTATTTTAAATAGTTTTGTAATATGAATAGTTAGAATTAATTTTAAAGAATTGGAGATATAGGGGGCAAGGAGCAATGAGCGCTTGAAGACCCGTTTGTAATGGAGCCCGGACTTAAATGTAATAGTTATATTTAACTATTAATTCTTGCACCCCTAGGATTTGACATTTTGGTTCACTTGGTGGCTCTAGTGAACCAAACTAGAATAAAAGTACATATTCAATCCAGGTAGAATATAGTATTCTATATGTGCATGCTTATACTATATATATTATATATTATGCAAACATGCTTCGCATGTTAATTAATATGACGCGTATTTTATATGTATATATGTGCATGCGCGCTAAACAAGATGAGACAAATTAATAACAAACCCCTCAAATATTTTATATTAAGTCCTAAGCGTTCAAAGATATTTCGAATATCGAACGTCGCCTTCTAGCATGATAAAATTAATAGAGTATTAAATATTTAATATGAGTTTGTTGTGTCACCACAAGGCAAGTATTAACTATTTAAGATGTTAATTTATCACATTTGATGCTTATAAAGAAAATTAAACAATATTATTTTGTTGTGTCACCACAAGGATAATATTTTTCTTTTTTGAATATATGAAGTGTTAGGTTGGACTTAACTTCGATAATTTTGATTCGGATGTGCCACCACTTGATCAAAATAATCTAAGAGGCAAAATACAAGGAGTTGCATAGTTGATGTAATTGACAAGAGTTGTCTACCTATTTATTTATATATAGTTTGTTGTGTCACCACAAGGCTATATACATTTGAAATGGGATCCTTATTCTCACTAGCAAATCTTTAATTAGATTTTGCCGAACTATATAAATGAGGGTAATATAGTTTGATGAAAATAGTGGGAGATACCAATTTAAAACAAGACCTAATTTATTTTGGTAATTAATAAAAGAATGTATGCTAAAATGTTGTTAATTACAAATTTATTTACAGAATTTTACAATGTCTAAATTACTATCACAGCGAATCATATTAGATGATATTTAACCGGGCCAAATTAAATGAATTGGTTAAGGAATTTGAGAATAATTCTCATGGCTAAAAGTTATCTTATGTCCTTAATACGCCTATCCCTGTAATGGTTGCAGACAATGCCTCTGAGGAAGAGATTGCTACTTTTAGAAAGTGACAAGATGATGCACAGTTGGCTCAATGCATCATGCTCGCATCCATGAGTAACGAGCTTCAGCGTCAGCATGAAACTACGGATGCTCCTACTATATTCCTGCACATCAAGTAGTTGATGGTGAGGAAAGTTGGACTGATAGATATCAGACATCTAAGGAGCTCTTCCGATCTAGAATGACCAATGACACTATAATACAAACACATGTCCTAAACATGATTAATTTGATTGAACAATTAGGACAATGAGTTTTGTCATGGATGGAGAGTTGGAACCAAGATTCGATCTTGGACTCACTCCCGGACTCCTTTCACAATTGTTGTGATTTTTTCATATGAACAAGCTAGATATCAGCCTCGCTGATTTGCTTAACATGTTGAAAAATGTTGAGTCACTTTCCAACCAAGAAAGACCATGTCTTACTGGTAGGGGTCAAAGGATCTTTTGAAAAGAAGAACGATTCAAAGAAGGTAAATAGAAAGGCAAAAACAAAGGATAATAAGAACAAAACTGATACGGATAGCAAAGGAGTTTGCTTCTACTGCAATAAGCCTGGACACTGAAAAGAAACTGCGAGAAACATCTTGCAGAGGCTAACCAAAGAAGCTTAGTGAAGTTTCAATTACAAATACAAATTTGCTCATAATTTAAAATAAATTTTTCTTTAAGTCAAGGTTCTACTTGGGTATTGGATACCGACTTTGGTTATCATAAATATAGATTTATCAAGGGACCAAGCAGAAGTAGAAAGCTAAACAAATATAAGTAATCCTATGTGTGAAAAATGAAGTAAAGGTTGCCACATTAGTCATAGGAACTTATAGTTTAGCAATGCCTACGACAAATCTATTAAGTCAATAAGTTTTTATTGTATTCTAGTTCTAGTTAGAAATATTATTTCTATTTTGTTGTTGAACAATGAAATCTTTTATATTATATTTAAGAACAATTGTTGTTCTATATATATAATAATAATATTTTCTATAGAACTGGAATATTACTTAATGGATTTTACATACTTCACTTACGTGAAAATAATTTTACAAATTAAACAAACTAGTATAAGAAAAGGAGATGATCATTCAAAGAGTTGAATGTGTGTATTTGCTGAAATACAAGTGTAAATTATTTAAAATGTTCAAACAATTCAGAAGTGAAACAAATTGGCAAAGTATTAGGATTCTTTGATCTGATCAAGTAATAAATACTTGTGCAATAAGTTGTTAGATCATCTCAAATGGTTTTCTCATAATGGACGCCTCCTAATATGCAATAATTGATTGATGTATCTGAAAGAAAAATCGTACCTTGTTGGACATTGTATGGTCCATAATGATTTTACCGATATTCTAGTATCATTCTAGGGTCATGCCCTAAAAATGGCTTCATATCTAAGAAAAGGTAACCTCAAAAATCAAGCCTCAAGACTCCATAAAAGTTATGGACAGGGAGGATTCCTAATCTTAAGGATGTTAAGATAAGGGGTTGTCCAACTTATGTGAAAAAGTTTCAAAGGATAAGCTTGGGATAAGATTTGACAAGTGTCGATTTGTGGGACATCCTAAAGTAAGTTTAGGGTATATATTCTATAATCCTACTTAGCAAAAGGTGTTTGTTGCGAAACACGCTGCCTTCTAAGACAAAGGTGTTTATCATTGAAGGAGCTAGTGGGAGGATAATAGATCTTGAAGAGTTCAAGAATCACAAAACACTATAAGTCAAATAAGCGGAATCTGTAGATAGACCTATTGTACCACGACCAAATCATAAATCTGGAATAGTACCGAAGATACCTGAGAGGTATGGATTCATCATGGATGATGATGATGAGATACGCATCATGGAAGATGATGATCCAGAGTTACATACGATGAGGTAAGAGTTCTAGTGTGTACAAAAGGGTCAGTGGGAGCGTCGTGACATTCCAAGTATTATATATTGATATAATACGGATAAGGAATGACATACCAATGCTACAATCAGTAAAGATAAATTTGTCTAAACATTCCTCCATGAATGATTTGGAAAGAGTATCGTAATTGGGGATACAAATCTATATAGATAGATTTAAGAGGATGCTCGACTTAACCTAAGAAACGTATATTCATTTGATGCTAAAGTCATTTAGCATGGCAAACTCCAAGAGATGTCTCATGTTGATGAGCCCTGGAGTGTATCTCTCTTAATAGTCCCCATAGACTCCAAAAGAGAGATCGCATGAGTAACAATCATGTATGCAATGAAATATATGAGACCCGATGTTGATCAGTCATATTCTGGAGAAGTTCACTGTGAGACCGTGAAAAATATCTTAAAGTATTTAACCGGCACTAAGGATGTGATCATACATGGTGGGTCTGAATTAAAACTAGAGGGCTTAACAGACTCAAGTTTTTCAGACAGACCAAGACGACAGAAAATCCACTTTAAGGTAAAGGGTTACCTTGAACGGTGGTGCAGTGAATTGGAAAGGCTCCAAACAGCAAAGAGTTCCTGGTTTAGTGATAAAGACAAAGTATATAGCTATAAATGAAGTTGCAAGTTGATTGTTTGGATTAAAAGTTCATTACAGAACTAGGAATAGTTCCTAAGTCTCATCTTGGGTCTAAACATGTGTTCTGGAACATTCATTTGATTATAAGAATCATTGAAAGATGGAAAATCACTATAGAGATAGTGGACTCTCAATAACAACATTACATATCCATTAACTAAAGCTTATCCAACAGCAGGATAATCGTCACTTAGAGAAGAAGGGTATGAGATACCATGGCGATTGACTTTAGTGCAAGTGGGAGATTGAAAGTAGTATGCACACAAGCCAATCATGTTTAATGATAAAGCATATACTTTGTAACAATCTTATTCATTTATTAATAAAAAGTATTAATTTATTAAAGGCTTTAAATTATCTACATGATGCTGTTTTATAATATGTGATAAACCCATAGTTTTAAGTAATGTTTTAGAATAATGATGATGATCATTCTAATGAGATCTAAATTCTTAGAAAGCTTAAAACTAAAATAGTTCCCAATAGTTGGATTACTAAATAGGAGATTAGTTAATCCGGATAGATTGGTACATACGTTGCTTGCTCATTGGATGAAGATGATTGATCTCATGATCATTTGTGTGGAGACACTAAAGCAAGTATGTAAGTGCTTATTAGAGAATAAGTTCACTGAACGTGGCTCGCTAAGGAATGCCTAATGGAGTTTTACTTGCATGTCAATAGGAATTCCTATAGTGATAGTAGTACAAGTGATCCTTGGACTTGAGATCATCATAGTATCTTGTGTATGATGAGTTATACTTTGACTTATTCCTTAAGATCCTTAGGGTATATCAAAGGGTATGCTTGGGTATAATAAGTTGTACATGGAGATAATGTATGATCAATAAAGAATCTACTACTTCTAGTAAAAGAAGAGAAATATCATATGTGATTCGATAAATGACAACCCAGTAGTCCTTGGCCAAGGCAGAATGAAATTAGAAAGGAGTTTCTAATTTACATTATTTGGTGTTGTGCATTTAAGGATCAAAATATATATAATTAAATAAAATAAGACTTGACAATAATTCCATGTCTTATATTTAATTGGGACATTGTATGGTGGAAGGAATGAATTGTACGGTAACTGTTTACTCAAATATTCTTTTATGATTAATATTGAAATCTATATTATCTGGAAAGTCGTTGATCGCTAGGGAGGCTTATCCGTATTGTAGAATAAATATTATTTATTTAAACAAATAAATTATTTGATTTATTTATTTAAATAAGATTAGAATTGTTCTAATTGATTTATTCACAACCGATTTAATATGGAGAACCTAAAGGGTCACACCATAAAAGAAAGAATAATTATTTAAGAAGTTAATGGCATAATCATAATAATAAGTTAAGTATATTTAATTTAATCTATGGTGATAGAATAAATTAAATAGCTTAATATTTATTATTTAATATTTTGGAAATATTAAATATAAATTAATAAGAGGAGTCTTATTATTATTATTACTATTATTATTATTTAATTCCTAAAAGAGTTTGAAAATTAATTAATAAAAGTACTCTCAAATATCCTAATATGATTAGGAGGCAAATTAATTAATAGAGTTTAATTAATTATCCCTAATAAGATTATGGAGCCTAATTAATTAAAAGAATTTAATTAATTAAATAAAACCCAATTCCTTAATTGTTAAGGAGGGTTGCCTACATCTATAAATAAGAGGAGTCTTATTATAGGTGGGGTGGTTGACACTTTCACAACACGTGACTACGTAATTCCAATAGTTGGGAGAGTACGCCTTTTTCTATAGATATAGAAAAACTAGGGTTTTGTAAAATACCCATCTTCTTGAATTCTTCTTCTTCCTTGGTGGATTACCTCTAGAGACCAAACACTTGGGTGGCTAACGTTGATCAAAGGAAGGAACCAAACCCGGTGGATTCAAGTTGAACGCGAAAAGGATTGGAGGTGAACTTATACCTGAGGAAGCTCGGATCTTCAAGGGTATGATTCTTATTCTTTCCTTTTCGTTTAATTAATAATTGTGCACAAAGGATGATCCGGGTATATGGTTTGTAAAATTTTAAAACTCTGATTTTCCATGTTTCTGCATATTTTTTCAATTTGATTGCGTTCATGAATATTACAAACCTAACAGTGGTATCAAAGCCAAACATTTATGCAAATTATTAATTATTTTATTTTGATATGTATATTGATATATGTTTAGAACAATTTAATTGAGCATAATTTATTGTATAAAATTTATTTTATGAAAAATAAAAATAAATTATCAAATTTCGTAAGTATGTTTATCGCGAACTCTATCACGACTTTCTCTGTAATATATACAATATTTCACGTGCTTGGTGTTATAGTTGTGGGTAATATTTATAAATTTTGAAAAGTATGCAAGTTGTTGTATAATATTCGATTGGTTGGGGAATATTCTTTTTGTCGGGAAATATCCGTACGACGATACAATCATTAGTAGACCCTACAACGAAATTATTGCCGGATTGAGAAAACGACAAAAATATTTTTATGAAAATAATGGCGGAAGTTTTACCGTTAAAACTGTTGAACTACTCGGTAGTAAAAATACAGTAATACGCGTGGTTGCATAGTAGCACACTATATTGAATATTGATGATTACGTAAGAAGTCACTCAGTTTTGTTCAATTATTGCTACAGTAATTATTGCATAGTATCTCACGTTATTTGATTCAATTATTGTCGATATTTTATATATTATTAAATCAATAATTGAGATGACAGAGTTATTAATATTATTATTTACAATATTGACGATGTCTAGAAGTTCTGTCAAGGAGAGGTTTGGTCACATAATTGCGCGCCAATAGGGAGAAATCCTTATTGGAAAGCCCCTTCTTTCCTGGGAACGACTTAGTCGATTAATATTGTGAATTATAATAATGGTGATAAATGTTATTTTATTATTATTATAAATATAATAGAACAGAAAACTTTTTATATAAAACAGAATACGTTTTATAAAGTTTTGTTTTATTTGATTATAAATAGAATATATTATATTTTCTTGCATAGTGCATCATAGTATCCTTTCCATTATCCTATAAATAGGATGCTTAGTTAGAATTGAAAATCCCCAGAAGTTCAGAGAATTCTTCTTCTATAATCTTGAGCGTATTTCTTTAGAGTTTAAGAAAGCTTTGAGCATAAAAAATAGTGCAAGTTTTGTTTAAGTATAATCCCGCCCTTGTAAGGCCCCCAAATCCGGGTACTTGAAACCCGAACTCAGTGCTTTACGATACCATTTCTATGAGCGGAATAATACTAATAATAATAACAATAATATAAAAGTCAAATTTAATTTACATATTGTCATAGTCTAATCCCCAGGTACGAGACCTTTAAACATTCATTACAATACGTGATAGATAATTTAATACCATTGCCTTACTAAAGTTAACTATTACATAATATAACATTCATTCATTCAGCAACCTTTCCCTTTCCCTTGTTCTTAGCAGAGCTCTCTGGTCATTCACACTTAGCTGAAAATATTTAAATTAAGCAAGGATGAGCATTTGAGTGCCCAGTAAGTAATAGCAATTATATATATATAAGCTGAAAGGATTTAAATATTTTCTTTATACTACTCTTTTACAACGATTTCAATAGTTGTGAAGTAATATGTACCAATGATAATAATATATCAACTCTATACCAAATTTTTGAAACTACATATTGACTCTCAACAGGGTTTAGGTGACATGCCATGAACATTATTTTTATTTTCGAAAAGGTTAAACAGAAATTCATCTGTAAACCATCATAACTTACGGGCACAGGGGGTGATCAGCCCATTATGCCCTGCATTGATCAATACTACGTGTAAGAACGAGGGTATCGTTCACTCTGTCCACCTTGGGTGCATAAAAAGTTTTTCCTGTGTAAGGGATGTTCATACTTGTCTGGGTTCCAAATCAAAGGTTTTATCTTGTTCAACAATAATCTATAATTCATATATATATATATATATATATATATATATATATATATATATATAAGGGTAATTGACAAAGGTATATCAACATGTGATTAAATACAATGATTATCCAAGTGGGGACACTTGTATAACCATTTATAGAAATTAACGAACAGAATATATATAACTGGATTAACATATACTAACATATTGATAATCAATAAGCTTATATAATATAAGGTTAATAATATGTACAGTAATAATATAATAAGTAAATATTCTTACTCATGTCCATTGCATAAAGAAAATATAAATGTAAGATACTTGCCTGATGCGCTGCTTACAATTTGTAATTTAGATTTATCGCTTATCTCACAACCTATCATTAATAAGATCGTTCGTTCGATTAGAATAACATAATATAACACATAACACTGCTTATTGCAGTCAGCATATACCCTAATCACATTAGCACATATGTTTAATAACCATTGAATCACAAATAAACACATATCTAAATAAATTATCTAAGTCCAGATCAATTTCTAAAACATGTCGGTGTTCCGACAACTTTATCGAGTAATTATCGAGTCTAAGACTCTGTACTGTAACTTAGTATCAATCATATTATTTTTAAATGACTCAGTATAATTTTAAAACATTTATTATAATTTATCATGAATTTTCAAACATCGAAATTATTTTTAAATGATTTAAATACTAATCAATTCTAGTATCATTAATATTTAAATAATATTAAACTATTAATGAAATCATTTCTAAAATATTAAAGTTATTTATAATAACTCAAAATACTTTTAAAGTATTAATATTACCCTTAAATAATTTTTAAAATATTTAAAATTATTTTTAAATAATTATCATTAATATTAAAGTATTAATGTATTGTTACCAAAATATTAAAAGTCATTTAATTATAACTTAAAATATTTTTAATTCATTTATATCCCTTTTAAATAATTTTTAAATTAATAAAACCATTTATAAACTATTTATTTAATATAATTATTAAATAAATTTAATATCATTAACAATAAATTAATAATCATTAATATTAAATTATTACTGAAATTATTCTTTAAATATTAGAAGTTATGTTTTATAACTTAAAATATCTTTAAACACTTTATTTTCATTTAAAATGATTATTATAATATTAAAATTATTTTTAAACTAAATTATTTAATATAATTATTATATAACTTTAATATCATTAATAATAATTAACTAATGAAATTTACCTTTAAATATTAAAAGTTATATTTTATAACTTAAAATATTTTTAAATACCTTATTATTATTTAAAATAATTTTTAATATAATAAAATCATTTTTAATGAATTTATTTAATTCATTTAGTTAATAACTTAATTATCATTAATATTAATTTATTAATGAAATTTGTCACCAAATATTAAAAGTCATTAAAAATAACTTAAAATATTTTCTTTTATCATAATATAATTTTAAATGATTTTTCAAATATTAAAATCATTTTTAACTAATTTATTTAATATTATAATTAAATAAATTAAATACTTTTAATATTCTAAAAATAATAAATATTTATGAAATATATTTAAAATAATTAAAAACTAATTTTCAAAATTTAAAATAAGTTTTAATAATTTATTTTGTATTTTTAATAATTAAAAACTAATTTTTTCTATTTATTTATTAATTTTTGAAAAATAATATATTATCTGTCGCTAAAGACCACCTATAGCGACAGAACCGTCTCTATAGGTGTTCTTCGCGTTCTTCATGCAAACCCAGAAAACCTTGTCAGTTACTGAGTTTGCCACTTTGACCAATGTTTACACAATGATCAAGTAGCTTCGGGACTTTCTTTTGGTCAGATCATGTAGTACAGATGCAACACTACAAGACCCAACAATAAACATGAACAAAGTACATAACAAGAAAGAGATCGGATCGCCTAAAATAGCTGTCAGAGCTGTTCTTCATTTTCTGGGTTACCCATAAATGAAGAACAGCTTGACAAGCCATATTTGGGCTTCCACAACTGGTAATCCGTGTAATATTCACGTGATGTAATTGAACCAGTGTGTAGCCGACATGACATAGAAGAGATCTATTATCTAAAACACATCTAAACACAACACATCAAAAGGTATAGCCCGGTCAAAGCATGCCAGGGGACACGTTCAAATGTTTTCTGGGTTACCCAGAAAACGTGAACTGTGATCAACTAAGCTGGTTTCACCGGTCATTGAATCCTGTATATTTGATATATAGAGGTTATAAAAGTATGAATATCAAGTTAACATAACATACTACAACGTAGACTCAATATCCATAACAGATCATCAAAGTACTGTCGGATCTAATGCGTAGAATATCTTGTCAAACGCTGCAAACTACTTTATGGGTTACCCAGATTTCCTCTGGTCATGCCCGGTCAACGGGTTTTGACTAAGAATAACTAACAATATACACATCAAATGAACTCGATTCTTTTTGCAGACTAAAGACCATATTACAAGCTACCAAAAACAACTTATAAACAACAGAAATCATAAACATAAAAAGATTTGTAGCCTCTGACATTTGATGTCAGACCACAAAATAAAAATTTTCCAGATTTTTTAAATCTTCAAATCTGAGCATCTAGAAGTTATGGATCAAACATCTAGCAACCCAGATCATCCTTAGACACCTTATATAACATGTTTAACACAAAAAAAAATTAACATCTAACGATAGATTATTGGACAGAAATTCTAAACAAACCTTGATGATCAATCTCTGATTTTGGCTTCTAATGTTTGTTATGGATGTTAGTGGGGTTCGATTTTGTGACTGAAAAACTTATGAAATTCGTGGGTTAGAGAGAGAGAGAGACTTGGATGGGTATTGTGATAAAATAAGCTACCAAATACAATTTCTCTCTCTTCAAATCCTTTTATAATACATGTGTGCAATGTATATGGCTGATCTAAACTAATGTGCTAGATATTTAGGTTGTGCTAAGTCAATAAATTAGGTCACCAACTAAAGGTATTGGAAATCTTACAAGTTATCTAATAAAATATGCAAGAGGGGCATTATAGTCTTTTGTCATACAATTTTAATGGCAAAAATGTAACTTGGCAAACCCTTAGGGTTTAACCCTAAGGTTTAGCACATAGCACTTGGGGGAAATAGCAATTAGGGTTTGTACAAAAATAATTAAATAAAAATTAAATAAATTTTAGTTTTTAAATTTTAAAATTAGGGTTTCGTAATTATGATTAATTTTCTAATTACACTATACAGGAACATTAGGGTTTAATATCTCTAATTATAATTAACCTTGCCAAAATAGCAATTAGGGTTTAAGATTTTGGATAATTAGGGTTATCAATTTATAATTAGGTTTTCTAATTATCAAATTAGGGTTTAAAAATTTAGGGTTTCCAAAATTAATAATTGTAATTATAATACTTGTTAATTAATTATATTAACATAATTACAACCAATTTCGAACTCTAATTTAAATTTCAAATTAGGGTTCCTCGTTTTAAAAATTAGGGTTTTATAATAACTTAGAGTTTTTCAAAAATAATAATTAGGGTTTCTAGATTATAATTAGGGTTGACCTAATTAATCAAATCATTATATAATACCCATCATAAAACATATAACACCATCATATAACAGTCTTAAACTCATAATTGATTTTCAAATTAGGGTTTTCCTCAGTAAAATTAGGGTTTAACCAATTAATATTAGGGTTTTGAAATTAAACACCATAATTGATCAATCCTCATCAACACGTACATACAGTACATATTTATAGCACTGAAAAATTAAAATATAATTATAATTATATTATTATTCTCATACCTTGACAATAATCTAAAATTAAGGTTTGGATTCCATATCTGATTTATTCTTTATATTTAACTTTAATAATTAAGGTTAAATAATTAACTTAATAATCTGTACCAAAATTCATATAATAAAATAATTACTATAATTATTCTAAAAATCACTTCATATATTATTTAAATAATATATGATCATATTTTCATGGAAAATAATTAATAAAAACATTTATACTATAATTTAATTATTATAAGAATATACTTTATAATAATCAATCATTCTAAAATAAAATTATTTGCAAATATTTATGTAAATAATTATATTTTTATTTACCACATAATACATATATACAATATCTTGTACAAATCATCATCCTTGAAATAATAAAAAAAAATTATACGCTAAATTTTTTATTTATTAATGTAGAAACTATCGGGTTGTTACAGCCCTACCGTCGGAATACTCATCTTTTTAAGGTAAGGAATATTATTTGTTGTACTCGTAAGGGGTATTATTTCTTTCGTATTCATGAAGAGAATTATTTTCTTTCAATACTCGTAAGGGGTATTATTCTTTCGTATTCATGAAGAGAGTTAGAGTTGTTATTCCATTCTTAATTATTCTGTTGGAATAACCTGTCTGTGCGGTCTATCGCATGCCTGGTGAATTTTGTTGTTATTCCATTCTTTATTATTCTGTTGGAACATCCTGTCTGTGCGGATTACGCATGACCTGTAACGACCCCAAAATCTATACAATTTAAATCCCGACTTCGGTCGTTAACCATACATTCAACCTCTAATTAATACATCATTATTCGATGTTAAACTTAATAAAATTGCGGAATATTTAAAACTTTTATACATTTCCTTCTTCTTGCCCTGAATCGCAACCATTACATTACATCTCTTTGATTCAATCTTATGTCATGAATCGTTACAAAAAAATAACTATACAAAGTCTTACATCATAACTAAATATCCATATACATTAGATAGCTCAACTTACATTTAACAACATCTTACGTTCAAAATAGGAAATACATTTCGCATAAAACATAAGTAATCTTCGTGATTATAGATCTCTATAACTCACATAACACGTATCTTTACCTTAAAATCTTGACCTGTAAAAGTGGTTATTTGCAAGAGTGAGCTCGACAGCCCAGCAAAGTCTAACAGTTTTCATGCATCATATATCACATAATAACATGCTCAACATACATCTCATTAAAGTAACCTGGCATACATGATTTTAATTCACATAACAAATATAAAGATTGAGTTCCTTACTCAATCATCATTACTTAGCCAAAATAATGCAGTCATATATTGACTTTAACATTTCATGATTTCAACATGCATAACATATCATGCAATTTAAAACAGTTCATCAAGTCCACGTAGAAAATAGGAACCGAAAGACTTGCCTTGATCGTTGTTTACCAATAATAGTTTAACAGCTTACAGTTATCTGCACTTCACGTGCCCTACACAATTATATAATCATACACATCAACTATTAGTCACATAACAACACATAGCAATTGTAATGTAAACTCTACTCCACATCTCATAATCTTTCCTATTAATAAATACACAATGGTCAATTAGATTGTGTTAACTTTTCGACTTATGACTCACTATATTTCTTCTTAGTCAAACTCGAAGTTCAAGTGGTTAAGTCTTGCTAGGACTACTTATTGGTTTTATGTTAAACCCATTCCATATCTTATAATATCCATTTCAGTGGAATTGAAACACTTTTTAAGTTCATTAACACTTGGTACGGCGTTTCGAAGTTCAATCGTCACACGCCCGATTTGCCTCTCTTGTGTATGCTTACTATGCTTCTATAACTTATGTAATACATTATTTATTAATGTTAAGCATCATTATATTTACTAAGATTCATGTTTTATAACTTAGGACATCATCTTTTATGATCTGGAGCACTACACATGCATATGTGCATGCCCGACACCCTCCGATTGCCTCCGAAAACACAATAGTCCTAAAGATGACCATTTTTACCCATCTTAATGACCTCAAATTGAAAAACTTAAAGAACGAAAGTTGTAGGTATACTCGTCCTCGTTCCGGATCATCTTGAATCACCTCAATCGGAGTTCGTATGAGGAAGTTATGGCCATTTTACTACAGGAGGTCAAAACTGCCCAACTAGGCCACTTTTCCGGCGCCGGGGCGCGGAACAGTGGCGCTGGGGCGCGAGCTACGGCGCTGGGGTGCGAGCATCAGCGCTGGGGCGCGAGCATCAGCGCTGGGGCGCGAGCTTCAGCGCTGGGCGCGAGCTACGGGCCCATTTTTGACGCTGGGGCGCGAACCTTGGCGCCAGGGCGCGATTTTTGGCGCTGGGGCTCAAATTTTGGCGTTGGGGCGCCAAAACTTGCAGAACCCAACCACGAAGAACAGAACAAAGCTACTGTCTTTATTTTTTAACAGCAATTAACCCCAATTAACATGTATAACTTATATAAATTACACATATACACACTACCCAACATGCATATACTAGTTTTAACACAATTAATCAACAATACTAGGAAACTAAATATTTGAAAACACTGTTTTAAAAACCAAAACTCCATTATCGATATATAAAATACAGTAAACTATAATTCCATGGTTATAACCAATTTGATTCCTTTAAACTACGAATTTTCTGAAATTCATACCAAATAAACATACATGACCTTCAACTTCATAACTAGCATACACGAATTTCTTTGTTATCATGAGTATATTTATTTTTCACTGTAAAACCAAGTTCTCTTTCTCAATGAACTTAATTTAGCATGCGATACATATACATATATATATGCTAGTTGTATCAATTACAATTATAATTATTCAGGATTTCAAAATCAATTACATAAACATGATTTACAGACAGCATTTGTAAAAACTCATATACAGTGAAGTTGAGTTTCAAGAAACACAGAGGCTAAATAGTTATACTATAAAACCTATGTTAACATTATAACACATACCTTTTTGTTGCTTTTAGAAAACCTTTCACTGAGAATAACTTTTGACGAACACAGAACCTTCTCTCTCAGTCACAAATTCTCAGACACTTTTCTTCTCCTTTCTTTCTCTGTAGTTTTCCTTAGGCTTAGGTTTAGACAATACAGACAACAAGCTAACAAATCAACGTACGCTTTCCAAAACGTTTTTAAAACCGTCGTATACTAATTACCCCTATTCAATTATCAGTTACCAAATATATATATATTATATTTATATTTTATTAAAATTCAAAATTTAAAAAAAACAAAAGCCATAGGGCTTTGTTTGGCAAAATTATTTAAAACTTAGAGACTTAATAAACTTAAGCCTTGTTTGACAAAATAAATTAAAACTACTTTAATTTATTTTAATAACCACTTATATTATAACTATTTGTTACACTTCTAATTAATTAAGTTTTCATACTTAATTTAATTAATTCTAATAACAATTCATTGCATAATATAATAATTTATTTAATCATTATAAATTCTCTAACTTAATTATTAAATTAAATTAGATTAATATTTCAAAATAATTACTTTCCTTAACTCATTAATTATTTATTAAACAAATAATTAAATCACATCAACTCAAATTGCCATATAATTCAATAAATATTTAATATTGCCAATAAATATTTAATATTTAATATTTAATTATTTATTCAACAAATAATTAAATAAACCACATCACTCAAATTGAACAATTATTTATTCAACAATAACATATCCGTTAAATACTTAAATAAATCAATAAATATTTAATATCACGCTTTAAAATTATGGAATGTTACATCATTCCCTCCTTACAAGGATTCTGTCCTCAGAATCACAATTTAAATAAATCATTCGTTACATTCTTCCCTACTTACAAAGATTCTGTCCCTAGAATCACCGAAACCCTACCTTACTCAGGTTTTCCTCAAATCTATTCATTGAATAACTTCAACACATTATCTTTATATAGGTTTTATATTTTCTACTCTCACCATTCTTGATAATAAATTCTTATAAGTTTTATTTCATAACATTTACTTAGACTCAATTATATTTGAGTATTATATATCTTTTAACCCATTCATTTCCTTTTCTAAGGATCGTTATCATCAACACTCGGGAATCGTTATCATAAACACTCGGGATATTACATTCATCCTTTCTTCTAAGAATTTCGTCCTCGAAATTTTTATTAATTAATCTTTATTCATTCAATCTATCAGAATAGATTTTACGTTAATACCTTATTCATTCATTGGATTCTATAACCACTTCTTTTCCACAAAGATCATTCTACAATTATTAAACTTTTCTATTAAAAAATTTCACATTATTCTTTGATAACTCACATCCTTCTCACTTCAAAATCTCTTTTCTCACTCATTCAACATATTCATCATTCAGAGTCGTATTCTATGACTCACTTCTTTCTAAAGAATATCATCCTTACCACATTCACCTTTTAGAATACCAAGAATCTTCCACAATTGCTCAATAATTGGGAAGCGATATGAATAACAGGAATTTAATAGATTCCAAATCATGCTGAGGGTCATAAGGCCACGAACTATGTCCACAGTTGCAAGTAATCTTTCAACTTCAACTTTAACAGTCATAAGACTATAAGGACCCCCGTACTTAGGGTGTTAAGCCCTTCGTACGATGTATTGTGCACAAACATTTAAACGCTATGCATATGTCCATAGTTATAAGTAATCTTTCAACTTAAACTTTAACAGTCATAAGACTATAGGGACTCCTCGTACTTAGGGTGATCAGCCCTTCGTACAATGTATTGTGCACAAACATCTCAACGCCTCCGCGTAATCCCCTATAAAAGGGTTGTTCATCTCAGCTTTTCAACATCTGAATCCGCACCAAAACAATTTGGGTTGACATAACTTCTCAAGAAACTCTTGAATTTCATGAACATCTTTTAATATTTGTCTAGCTGAATCAAATAGCATAGACCTCTACAATAACTCGGACATTAACCGAAATATACATATACATACATACATATGTATTCTCATATATTAAAGAAATCTCAAAAATCTTTTTATGACGTTATGATACCGCACTGTATTTACAGTCCGTTGAGGATTCCGTCATTTGGTGACTTTATCATACTACATCATACCATAGTGGGCTGACGATCCTTAGATCACATCCAACACTAGGTAATACTGCATTGATGACTCCATCATTTTTATCATCTTTGCACCAGGTTACATGATGCATTAATGATATAAAATACATTTTGATATATTGCAAATCATTTTTGTCTAGCCGAAGTAATTAGCATAGACATACGAATAATAGTATTTGTTGTTAAAACTCATTGGTTCCATCATTTGATCCAATGTTTTTCAAGAAAATAAAAGTGTAAACATCAGCACGAAGTCAATAAATTTCGAAAGTCTAGCATAGCTAGTAGATTTAGAATACCTATGCTTCCACCATCAACTCCACTTTCTATAATGATCCATTGCTTAATAGGTCTATCTATTCCTATCATCCTCAATACTCCATTTACACTTATCTATACTCAGTTCGTCAAACTTATCACACGTTATGAGTTCAGGAACTTGCCACAATCATATGAGTTTAAGAACTTATCCTAGTCAGACCATAGGCGTCCATTTGCTGAGGGGTTCAAAAACATACCATATAATTATGAGTCACGAACCTACCATAAGTATGAGTTTTAAGAACTCGCACTTAATCTTATAATATTCTCTAACTATACTCTACCTATCTGTTATACACATAAGAAAAGAATCACCTTCTCAACATGCATATATCAAATAGCGCGACACAAACATTCCAATGATTATCAATGTGATAAACTGAGTGCAAGCACAAAACCCTCGCCCATACAAAGGTTTGTACAATTCAGCCATCACATGAGTCCTCAATTGAAATCCCACCTAACTCTATCTTGCTTATAACTTGCTCTTTGCTCGATACGAATTCCTCGTATCATATCATCTATAACTCCTCATGAGTTATCTCGTACTTTTTCATAGTACTCCATCTTCATTGCATTAAGCTATAATTATTCAAACATTATAGACCATCTTTCTTTTATAACTTAAACAGACCACGTCGTGATCTTATTCTATAATCATCTCTCTTAAAATTCTTTTCTTAACTCATGATCGTTTTGTTTTACGATCCTCTTTCTTTCTCTTTTTTATCATTTACGACATTATTCGCTATCTTGGCTTTTTGGAGTTAGGAAACTCCCATTTTTTTTCTTTATATCTCTTCAAGATTCTTCTTTGAATCTTCTTATTTATATAACATTTCTTCCTTTAAGAATTTCTAACTTCATTTACATTGCTCAACATTTCATTCAAGTTCTACACTTTCATCATACGTATCCACTTTCTACACTTGGTACACATCGAGTCTCTAATAGTTTCAATATGGTACGCTGAGTGGTTTCCCACAAACAACCAACAAACTAGGTTCTGAGTTGCTAGTTCGTATATACCTCCGCTCTATGAAGGAATCGTTTAGCCCAGATACCATACATCAACTACTAAAGAGTACAATTACACCATACTTAAATATAACTATATATTCTTAACTTCTTTATCATTCTCTTTTTTATAGACATTGTCTATTTATTATCACCTTACATCCTTATTATTGGAGTTAGGTAACCCCACATTTACATTCCTTATAACTCTGCGAGATTCTTCTTTGAATCATTTCACGCAAGTTTTAATCCCTTATTGTTCAAACTCTATTTGAGCTTATTCGTTCTTTATCTTCACCTCTCTTCTCTAAGGTTATTGCCTAAGGTACTCCTACCTAAGGTTTATAACCTACAGCTTTGATACCAACTGTAACGACCCCAAAATCTATACAATTTAAATCCTGACTTCGGTCGTTAACCATACATTCAACCTCTAATTAATACATCATTATTCGATGTTAAACTTAATAAAATTGCGGAATATTTAAAACTTTTATACATTTCCTTCTTTCTTGCCCTGAATCGCAACCATTACATTACATCTCTTTGATTCAATCTTATGTCATGAATCGTTACAACAAAATAACTATACAAAGTCTTACATCATAACTAAATATCCATATACATTAGATAGCTCAACTTACATTTAACAACATCTTACGTTCAAAATAGGAAATACATTTCGCATAAAACATAAGTAATCTTCGTGATTATAGATCTCTATAACTCAAATAGCACGTATCTTTACCTTAAACTCTTGACCTGCAAAAGTGGTTATTTGCAAGAGTGAGCTCGATAGCCCAGCAAAGTCTAACAGTTTTCATGCATCATATATCACATAATAACATGCTCGACATACATCTCATTAAAGTAACATGGCATACATGCTTTTAATTCACATAACAAATATAAAGATTGAGTTCCTTACTCAATCATCATTACTTAGCCAAAATAATGCAGTCATATATTAACTTTAACATTTCATGATTTCAACATGCATAACATATCATGCAATTTAAAACAGTTCATCAAGTCCACGTAGAAAATAGGAACCGAAAGACTTGCCTTGATCGTTGTTTACCAATAATAGTTTAACAGCTTACAGTTATCTGCACTTCACGTGCCCTACACAATTATATAATCATACACATCAACTATTAGTCACATAACAACACATAGCAATTGTAATGTAAACTCTACTCCACATCTCATAATCTTTCCTATTAATAAATACACAATGGTCAATTAGATTGTGTTAACTTTTCGACTTATGACTCACTATATTTCTTCTTAGTCAAACTCGAAGTTCAAGTGGTTAAGTCTTGCTAGGACTACTTATTGGTTTTATATTAAACCCATTCCATATCTTATAATATCCATTTCACTGGAATTGAAACACTTTTTAAGTTCATTAACACTTGGTACGGCGTTTCGACGTTCAATCGTCACACGCCCGATTTGCCTCTCTTGTGTATGCTTACTATGCTTCTATAACTTATGTAATACATTATTTATTAATGTTAAGCATCATTATATTTACTAAGATTCATGTTTTATAACTTAGGACATCATCTTTTATGGTCTGGAGCACTACACATGCATATGTGCATGCCCGACACCCTCCGATTGCCTCCAAAAACACAACAGTCTTAAGATGACCATTTTGACCCATCTTAATGACCTCAAATTGAAACACTTAAAGAACGAAAGTTGTACGTATACTCGTCCTCGTTCCGGATCATCTTGAATCACCTCAATCGGAGTTCGTATGAGGAAGTTATGGCCATTTTACTACAGGAGGTC
The DNA here is from genome assembly GCA_016801055.1 of Panax notoginseng. NCBI lineage: Eukaryota > Viridiplantae > Streptophyta > Magnoliopsida > Apiales > Araliaceae > Panax > Panax notoginseng. The sequence continues at coordinate 72,788,981 of CM029023.1, forward strand.
AAAACTGCCCAACTAGGCCACTTTTCCGGCGCCGGGGCGCGGAACAGTGGCGCTGGGGCGCGAGCTACGGCGCTGGGGTGCGAGCATCAGCGCTGGGGCGCGAGCATCAGCGCTGGGGCGCGAGCTTCAGCGCTGGGCGCGAGCTACGAGCCCATTTTTGACGCTGGGGCGCGAACCTTGGCGCCAGGGCGCGATTTTTGGCGCTGGGGCTCAAATTTTGGCGTTGGGGCGCCAAAACTTGCAGAACCCAACCACGAAGAACAGAACAAAGCTACTGTCTTTATTTTTTAACAGCAATTAACCCCAATTAACATGTATAACTTATATAAATTACACATATACACACTACCCAACATGCATATACTAGTTTTAACACAATTAATCAACAATACTAGGAAACTAAATATTTGAAAACACTGTTTTAAAAACCAAAACTCCATTATCGATATATAAAATACAGTAAACTATAATTCCATGGTTATAACCAATTTGATTCCTTTAAACTACGAATTTTCTGAAATTCATACCAAATAAACATACATGACCTTCAACTTCATAACTAGCATACACGAATTTCTTTGTTATCATGAGTATATTTATTTTTCACTGTAAAACCAAGTTCTCTTTCTCAATGAACTTAATTTAGCATGCGATACATATACATATATATATGCTAGTTGTATCAATTACAATTATAATTATTCAGGATTTCAAAATCAATTACATAAACATGATTTACAGACAGCATTTGTAAAAACTCATATACAGTGAAGTTGAGTTTCAAGAAACACAGAGGCTAAATAGTTATACTATAAAACCTATGTTAACATTATAACACATACCTTTTTGTTGCTTTTAGAAAACCTTTCACTGAGAATAACTTTTGACGAACACAGAACCTTCTCTCTCAGTCACAAATTCTCAGACACTTTTCTTCTCCTTTCTTTCTCTGTAGTTTTCCTTAGGCTTAGGTTTAGACAATACAGACAACAAGCTAACAAATCAACGTACGCTTTCCAAAACGTTTTTAAAACCGTCGTATACTAATTACCCCTATTCAATTATCAGTTACCAAATATATATATTATATTTATATTTTATTAAAATTCAAAATTTAAAAAAAACAAAAGCCATAGGGCTTTGTTTGGCAAAATTATTTAAAACTTAGAGACTTAATAAACTTAAGCCTTGTTTGACAAAATAAATTAAAACTACTTTAATTTATTTTAATAACCACTTATATTATAACTATTTGTTACACTTCTAATTAATTAAGTTTTCATACTTAATTTAATTAATTCTAATAACAATTCATTGCATAATATAATAATTTATTTAATCATTATAAATTCTCTAACTTAATTATTAAATTAAATTAGATTAATATTTCAAAATAATTACTTTCCTTAACTCATTAATTATTTATTAAACAAATAATTAAATCACATCAACTCAAATTGCCATATAATTCAATAAATATTTAATATTGCCAATAAATATTTAATATTTAATATTTAATTATTTATTCAACAAATAATTAAATAAACCACATCACTCAAATTGAACAATTATTTATTCAACAATAACATATCCATTAAATACTTAAATAAATCAATAAAAATTTTATATCACGCTTTAAAATTATGGAATGTTACATCATTCCCTCCTTACAAGGATTCTGTCCTCAGAATCACAATTCAAATAAATCATTCGTTACATGACCAGGTCCCATTCTTTATTATTCTGTTGGAACATCCTGTCTGTGAGGATTACGCATCACTTGGTTCCATTCATTATTATTTTGTTGGAATATCATGTTTGTGCGGGTTACGCATGACCTGATTCTAATCTTTATTATTCTGTTGGAATAATCTGTCTGTGCGGATTACGCATGCCTCGTGAATTCTTCTGTTATTCCATTTTTTATTATTCTGTTGGAATAATCTGTCTACGTGGATTACCGCATGGCAGCAAAAATCCATTTGCGGTTTCATATATTCCATTATACTCAGTTGATTAAAGTTTTGACTTATATACTCCATGAAATTAGTGAAATATCCTTGATATTTGCACTTCATCCAGTATCTTTTCATGGAAATATTCTTCTGAGCATTCTTTAATTTTACTCCACAAAGCAGTATCATGTTGACAATTTGGACGTTATTGAGTTCAGGATAAATTAACTTATAAATCTTTAAAATTTATTCTTGAACTTGTTTTATTGAATTGTCATCATCCTCATGCTTATATTATGTTGAAAGTCATATATGGCCTGTAGTACATAGATGGACTTGGTATGATTATGACCAGTGATTATTCGGTATAATCATGACTGTAATGTTACAAATGATGTGAAAAAAGTTCACATTGGCCCGTAATGCATTGATGGACAGTTTTTGGTATGATTATGGCTATGGATTCTCTTCGGCCAAGGGTGCAAAGATGAATTTTTTTATGGCATGATCAGAAACGTTGTTGAAAACACGATTATCTTTGGCTCGTAGTGCATGGATAATTCGTGGTCGTGATACTAAAGAATATCCTTGGCCTGTAGTGCGGGGATGATTTAATGATGTGGATCATTTATTAAACTGAGTCTCAGCGATAAAATTGTTGATAAATTTTTTAAAACATAGAAGATAGTAGATTTTATTCTCTACTTGACTCTTCTAATGGATTGCTTATTGTACTGCAGTTGTTGATCTAAAACTTGTTGTCTATTATATTCTATCAGTTGTTATACTGTTGAAGGCTAAGGATAATTTATTCTACATTATCTTAGTCATAATATTTCTTACTGGGCTAGTTAAGCTCACACTTTCTTTCAATGTTCTCTTCTGGAAATGAGAATATAGTTGGGAATATTCGGGGAATGGATTGACGGTCCAGATGGTTGCAATAGTAGTCCTCACTATTCTGTGAAATAGTGTGATAATAAATGTATTGAGGACTTATTTTGAGTTTGAATACTGTCTAGAAGACAATATTCGTATTAAAACTCACAGTTATGTCTTGTCGTATTCTACACGACAATTGTATTATTAAGTTATATTTGTATTCTGTACCATGTATTTGGCGACTCAGAATGGGTGATGTATACCTATTTTAGGGGCGTCACAGTTGGTATCAAAGCCATAGAAAAGAGCCCCGAGCCTTTATCTGGTGACTTCCAAGTCTTTGGATGCACCGAAGCGAGACTTTCCGTAGGGGACACCGTGAGTAACGGTGGCAAGTTGATAGGTATCATTGTGAGGTGCTATCCAAGTCTTGGATGCGAGTCACAGTTAGTATCAAAGCTTAGGGATACTATCTCTGGCTGAGATGTGAGACCAGAACTAGGAGGGGAGAGACGGAGAATTCCTTCGCTAATATGACCTACCTAAGTTTATTTGGTATTTAATTGGTCGGTCAGAGTATAGGGATAATATGTAATACGTTAATTAACCGTTGTTTTGTAACAGTGTTTGGGAATGGCATCTGAAAATGTTGAGATAAACAATGGAGCAAAATAATATGACCGTGTCGCAATATGAGACTAAATTTGCAGAGTTATCCTGGTTTGCATCCCATTTGGTCGATAATGAGGAGCGAATGACGCGAATGTTTTTAAGAGGTTTGTAACCCGATATATGTCAATACCTCATTTCTTACAAACTTTGTTTATATTCTGATGTTATGAATAGGGCTCAGTTATTGGAGCGCGATAATGAGCCAGCCCAACCAAAGGGCAACGACTAACAACACGATAATAATCGTACCGATGACAATGACCATCGGAACAATGATAACCATCGTGGGGGAAATTATCATGCCAAGAATGATAACCATTTCGGTGGTAATCATGGCCAAGATAATAGGAGTGTAAATTTCAAGAAGAGAAGGTTCAACAACGATGGAAAGACTGCAGCACCAACACCCATTTTCAAGGAAGAAGAATGACCACCGGTCGTATGTTTTAAATGCGGACAGGAGGGACACATCCGTCCAAACTGTACGTAGTAATCCAAAGTGTGTTTTAATTGCGGAAGAGAAGGTCACGTAGCTCAATTTTGTCGTGTAGTGAAGTCAAGTCTAGCTGGGATAGTGATGCCAAAGGATGTCTCAGACAAGTCAAAGTCGGTAGTTTAAGTGAGAACGTTTATCAAGGAACCCGAACGAGGTTATTACGGGTAAGTTAATCATAAGCTCTTGCTAAGTCTATACCTTATTAGATACCGGTTCTACCAATTCTTTTATCTCTCTTGCTTGCGCTCAACGTTTAAATTTGACTCTAGAGAAGTTACCCTTTGACTTATCGGTTGAAACTCCGTTATGAGAAACCTTCATTACATGTGCTATCCAAGTCTTGGATAAGAGTCACAGTTTTGAATGATATTTCTATTGTTAATAAATTTCCTGACGTATTCTTGAAGACTTCTTAGCCTACCCCTAGAATGTGAAATCGAATTTTGTATTAACCCCAGTACAAAACCCCATTTCTAAAACCCTTAAATATTTCTTCAACTAAAACAAACGTATTATGCGCCAAAGACGTTGGCTCAAGCTGTTTAAAGATTACGATAATACCATTCAATACCATCATGGAAAAGCGAACGTGGTAGCTAATGCATTGAGTAGAAGATCGTATGCGTTTATGAGTGCGAATATACGAACCTACGTGAAGATAACGAATATATGATTAGAACCAACTTTAGTCGATAATGTTAAAGCTGCTAAAGCTACAGACCCGGAGCTGATGAATACGAAGAAGATGGTTCAAGAAGGCGTTATTCTAGAAGCAAGAGTCGATGAAGAGAGGAAATCTCAACCCTCGATTTAATTGGCCCATTTGAAATCCTCGATTGAGTAGGAACTGTGGCTTATAGACTCGTTTTACCGTCAAGTATGTCGCATGTTCATAACGTTTTTAACGTATCGATGTTACGTAAATATGTGGATGACCCGAACCACATTATTAATTTAAGAACTGGACGAGATAGCGAATAATTTAACGTATGAAGATGTACCTGTTAAAATCTTGAAATATATTTTACGCTCAAAGGTTATACCTCAAGAGTTAGAATCTGGCGAAGTGTCCTCATTTGTTCGGCATACCAGGTATGTACGTAAATTTCGAGGGCAAAATTTCATAAGGAGGGGAGATTGTAAAATTCCAAATTTTATGATTAAAGATTTAACTTTCTCAAAATTTTTTTTTTCAAAATTATGGTGTGGATTTGAGATAATGTTATAGTTGTGGGTAATATTTATAAATTTTAAAAATATGCAAGTTGTTGTATAATATTCGATTGGTCGGGGAATATTCTTTTTGTCGGAGAATATCCGTACGACGGTACAATCATTAGTGGACCCCACAACAAAATTATTGTCCGATTGAGAAAACGACAAAAATATTTTTATGAAAATAATGGCGGAAGTTTTACCGTTAAAACTATTGAACTACTCGGTAGTAAAAGTACAGTAATACGCATGGTTGCACAGTAGCACGTTGTATTAATTATTGATGCTTACGTAAGAAGTCACTCCGTTTTGTTCAATTATTGCTACAATAATTATTGCATAATATCTCACGTTATTTGATTCAATTATTATCGATATTTTATATATTATTAAATCAATAATTGAGATGACAGAGTTATTAATATCATTATTTGTAATATTGACGATATCTAGAAGTTCTGTCAAGGAGAGGTTTGGTCACATAATTGCGCGCCAATAGGGAGAAATCCTTATTGGAAAGCGCCCTCTTTCCTGGGAACGACCTGGTCGATTAATATTGTGAATTATAATAATGGTGATAAATGTTGTTTTATTATTATTATAAATGTAATAAAACAGAAAACTTTTTATATAAAACAAAATACTTTTTATAAAGTTTTGTTTTATTTGATTATAAATAGAATATATTATATTTTATTATGCATAGTGTTTGCATAGTAAAATCTTTTTATATAAAATAGAATACTTTTATAAAGTTATTTGTTTTATTAGATTTTAAATAAAATATATTATATTTTATTATGCATAGTATTTGTATAGTACCTGCATAGTGTTTGCATAGTAAAAATATTTTATATAAAACATAATACTTTTTATAAAGTTTTGTTTTATTTGATTATAAATAGAATATATTATATTTTATTGCATAGTGCAGCATAGTATCCTTTCCATTCTCATATAAATAGGATGCTTAGTTAGAATTGAAAATCACACCATAAGTTCAGAGAATTCTTCTTCTATAATCTTGAGCGTATTTCTTTAGTGTTTAAGAAAAGCTTTGAGCATAGAAAATAGTGCAAGTTTTCTTTAAGTATATTCCCGCCCAACTGTCAGAATACTCTTCTTTTTAAGGTAAGAGATATTATTTGTTGTACTCGTAAGGGGTATTATTTCTTTCGTATTCATGAAGATAATTATTTTCTTTCAATACTCGTAAGGGGTATTATTCTTTCGTATTCACGAAGATAGTTATTTTCTTTCAATACTCGTAAGAGTTGTTATTCCATTATTTATTATTCTGTTGGAATAACCTGTCTGTGCGTTCTATCACATGCCTGGTGAATTCTGTTGATATTCCATACTTTATTATTCTGTTGGAACATCCTGTCTGTGCGGATTACGCATGACCTGGTTCCATTCTTTATTATTCTGTTGGAACATCCTGTCTGTGCGGATTACGCATGACCTAGTTCCATTCTTTATTATTTTGTTGGAATATCCTGTTTGTGCGGGTTACGCATGACCTGATTTCATTCTTTATTATTATGTTGGAATAACCTGTCTGTCCGGATTATGCACGCCTGGTGAATTCTTCTGTTATTCCACTCTTTATTATTTTGTTGGAATAATCTGTATACATGGATTACCGCATTGCGACAAAAATTCATTTACGGTTTCATATATTCTATTATACTCAGTTGATTAAAATTTTGGCTTCTATACTCCATGAAATTAGTGGAATATGTAAGACCTCAACTTTTATAATGTTATAGTTGTGGGTAATATTTATAAATTTTACAAAGTACGCAAGTTGTTATATAATATTCTATTGGTCGGAGAATATTCGTTTTAACAGGGAATATTCGTACAACGGCACAATCATTGGTGGACCCCACAATAGAATTATTGTCGGATTGAGAAAACGACAAAAATATTTTATTAAAAATAACGGCGAAAGTTTTACCATTGATACTGTTGAACTACTCGGTAGTAAAAGTACAGTAATACGTGTGGTTGCATAGTAGGACACGGTATTGATTATTAATGCTTATGTGAGAAGTCACTCAGTTTGATTCAATTATTGTCAGTTAATAATATGAATTATTTAGCGATAATGAAGTTTTGTTTTATTCCTATTATTAACGTAATAAATCAGAAACATCTTTTTATATAAAACAGAATACTTTATTAAAGTTATTCTATAAATAGAATATATTATATTTTATTTAAAAGATTTTTCTTTAAATATGGACCGTCAGATTAAAGTAATCAATCTGGACCGTTCATGGATTAGTTACTATGCATTCCATTTTTCTATAAATAGCAGCTCATTCCTTCATTATTTCTTACTAATTCACTGGACTCTGGAGAGAGAAACTATAGAGAGAAACTATAGATAGAGAGAAGAAAAGTATTCTGCTACTTAACTATTTCTATATTTCAGTTCTTCTTTAAAACGATAAGGGGTGTTATTTTTTCTTATTCATGAAGAGAACTGTTGTTATTTCATTTCTTATTATTCTGTTGGAATAACCTGTATACGCGGTCTACCCTATACTTGGTGACATTCTTCTATTATTCTGTTAGAACATCATGTCTGTGTGTTTTACACCGGACCTGGTTCCATTTTTAATATTATTCTGTTGGAACATCCTGTCTGTGTGTTTTACACCGGACCTGGTTCCGTCTTGTTATTATTTTGTTGGAACATCTTGTTTGTGTTTTACACCGGACCTGGTTCCACTATTTATTACTCTGTCGGAATATCTTGTCTGTGTGTTTACGCCGGACCTGGTTCCATTATTTATTATTCTGTCTGAATATCCTGTCTGTGCGTTTTACGCCGGACCTGGTTCCATTATTTTTTATTCTGTTGGAATAACCTGTCTGTGCGGTCTATCGCATGCATGGTGATTTCTTTTGTTATTCCATTCTTTATTATACTCAGTTGGTTAAGTTTTAACTTCTATACTCCATAAAATTAGTGGAATATCCTTGATAATTGCGTTTCATCCAGTATCTTTTCATGAAAATATTCTTCTATGCATTCTTGAATTTTACTCCACAAAGCATTATCATGTTAACAATTTGGACATTGTTAATTCTTGGATAAATTAATTCTTGAACTTATTTTATTAAATTCTTATATCATTGTCATCATCCTCATGTTTATAAAATGTTGAAAGTCATCTGTGGCCTGTAGTGCATAGATGGACTTGGTATGATTATGACTAGGGATTATTCAGTATAATCATGACCGTAATGTTACTAATGATGTGGTAAAAGTCCTCATTGGCCCGTAGCGCATTAATGGACAGTTGTTGGCATGATCATGACCATTAATGAATACACAAATATTCTTGGCCCGTAGTGCATGGATAATTGTGGTCGTGATACTAAAGAATATCCTTGGCCGTAGTGTAGGGGTGATTCGATGATGTGGATTATTTTATTAAGCGGAGTCCCACCGATAACAGTGTTGAACTTTTGTTTTGTGGCAGTATCTGAAAATGGCATCTGAGAATGTTGAGAATAGCAATGGAGCACAGGCGACTGTTGATTCACCACATATTAATAATCAGGATAATGTGCATCAGGAAGGCGACAAGGCTCATGCAAACAACAACATTGACCAGATGATGAATGATGGAATGTTCAGAAGCTTTATGCAGTTCATAAAACAGCAGGCGAGAGCGGCTCCTGTCCAAAATGTAGGTGGAAACATTGAAAACTCTAGGACGGTCACAGCTAAACAGTTCAAGGAGCTGGGACCACCGGAGTTTAAGGGAGAGCCAAAACCACTTATAGTGAAAACATAGATAAAGCAGATCACCAAGATATTTGATGTCTTGGGATGCTCTGAGGAGCAAAAGGTTCCCTTTGCCGCCTTTATGTTGCGAGGAGAGGCATATTACTGGTGAGAATCGATTAAGCGTACTCAACCTGCCGCACTGAAGATGTCTTGGGAGAAGTTCCAAGAGCTGTTCAATGACAAATACTTTTGCCGAAAGTGTTCGTCACATGAAGGAGGTGGAGTTCATCAAATTGGAGCAGAATAATATGACCGTGTCACAGTACGAGGCTAAATTTGCTAAGTTGTCCCTGTTTGCATCCCACTTGGTGGATAATAAAGAGCGAATGATGCGAATGCTTTTGCGAGGTTTGAAACCTGAGATACGTCAACATCTTATTTCTCATAAACTGTGTTTGTATTCAGATGTTATGAATAGGGCTCAGTTAGTGGAGCGCGATAACGAGTCAACGCAACCAAAAGAGAGCAGTCGGCAAAATGATAATACCAGTGAGAGCAGTCATCGAAGCGGTGACAACAAGCGTGGAGGGAATCAACATGCCAGAAATGGTAACCACTTCGGTGGTAATCAGGGCCAAAATAATAATAATGGTCATTTCAAGAAGAGGAGATTCAACAATAATGGAAAGACGTCAGCACTAGCACCCGTTGTTAAGGAAGGAGAACGACTACCTATCATATGTTTCAAATACGGAGGGGAAGGGCACATCAGTCCAAACTACGCGATGTCGTCTAAAGCATGTTATAATTGTGGAAGAGAAGGTCATTTAGCTCGATTTTGTCGTTTACCAAAAACAAGTTCAGCAAGGATGGAGGCACCAAAGGCTGTTCCAGAAAAGTCAAAACCGGTAGTGCAAGGGAGAGAGTTTGTTGTGACCTCCCAGAAAGCAAGGAACCCGAATGAGGTCATCACGGGTAAACTTATCATAAACTCTAACGAAGTCTATACTTTATTTGATATCGGTTCTACCCATCCTTTTATTTCTCCTACTTGCGCTCATCGATTAAATTTGACTCCGGAGAAATTAGACTTTGACTTATCTGTTGAAACTCCATTGGGAGAAACCTTCATTACATTCAAAGTTTATAAGTCTTATTTGGTTCAAGTTTGTACCCACACATTACCTGTCGATCTTATTTCATTAAAAATACTTGTAATTGACGTGATTCTAGGGATTGATTGGTTAACTACTCATCATGCAAAAATTGATTATTTTCGTAAGGTTGTTAGCTTTCATATTCCTAATCGACCTATTATGCGAATTCAAGCAACCAAACCATTAAAATCAATCGCTGTCATCTCAAGCCATAAAGCTATTCGTTTATTGAAAAACGGATGTCAAGCTTTCTTAGCTCATGTCACGGATCTAAACAAAAATACGTCAGTTTTGAATGATATTTCTATTGTTAATAAATTCCCTGAAGAACTTCCTGGCCTACCCCCAGAGCGTGAAATTAAATTTTGTATCGACCTTGAACCTGGTACAAAACCCATTTCCAAAGCCCCATATCGAATGGCTTCTATTGAACTTCAGGAGTTAAAGATCTAACTGCAGGAATTGTTAGACATTGGCTTTATTCGTCCTAGTACTTCTCCTTGGGGTGCTCCTGTTCTATTCGTGAAGAAGAAAGATGAAAGTATGCGACTTTGTATTGATTATCGGGAGTTGAATCATGTCACCATCAAAAACAGGTACCCATTGCCACGTATTGATGACCTGTTTGACCAGTTGCAAGGAGCACAATTCTTTTCAAAGATCAATCTTCATTCTGGATATCATCAGCTGAAGGTTAGAACTGAGGATATTCCGAAGACGACTTTCAGAACTCGGTACGGGCATTATGAATTCCTAGTCATGTCCTTTGGATTGACTAATGCTCCTGCTGCCTTCATGGATATGATGAATCGGGTATTCAAGGAATATTTGGATCACTTTGTGGTCGTCTTTATTGATGACATCCTTATTTATTCCAAAAGTCGTGAAGATCATGAGCAACACTTGAGGCTGGTACTCCAAAAGCTTCGTGAATACAAGCTTTATGCCAAGTTAAAGAAATGCAAGTTCTGGCTGGAGGAGGTAGCATTCTTTGGGTATGTAGTATCAAGTCGTGGAATATCTGTTGACCCGGAAAAGATTGAAGCTATTCAAAGCTGGGATCAACCTACATCAGTAACTGAAGTACGTAGCTTTCTCGGTTTAGCTGGTTATTATCGGAGATTCGTGGAATGATTTTCTCGAATCGCTACTCCACTAACTCAGCTGACTCAGAAAGATACAAAGTTCGGTTGGAGCGTAGAATGTGAGAAGAGTTTTCAAGAACTCAAGAGGAGACTCATTTCAGCACCTGTTCTAACAATACAATCTGGCTCGGAGGGATTTGTCATCTACAGTGATGCTTCGAGCAAAGGGTTGGGCTGCGTTCTCATGCAACATGGAAAAGTCATAGCCTATGCATCAAGACAACTCAAGGAATATGAGAGGAATTATCCTACTCATGATCTAGAGTTGGCAGCTGTTGTCTTTGCACTTAAAATTTGGAGGCATTACTTGTATGGGGAGAAGGTGGAGATCTTTACGGATCATAAAAGCCTCAAATATTTCTTCACTCAAAAGGAACTCAATATGCGACAACGACGTTGGCTTGAACTGTTGAAAGATTATGATCATACCATCCAATACCATCCTGGAAAAGTGAATGTGGTAGCTGACGCATTGAGTAGAAGATCATATGCAACTACGAGTGCAATATTGTCAACACAAAGGCCCATTTTGTGTGACTTGTAAAGGATAAAGATAGAGTTAAAAACTCCAGGGACCCATGTGATGATGGTGAATATACGAGTAGAATCGACTTTAATCGATAAAGTGAAAGCTGCTCAAGCTACAGACCTGGAGCTGATGCGTATGAGGAATAAAGTGCAAGAAGGTGCTATGCCGGAAGCAAGAATCGATGAAGAAGGAATACTTCGAGTCAACTCCAGACTTTGTGTTCCTAACGACCATGATTTAAAGTGTGAAATCATGATGGAGGCGCACAACACACCGTTTGTAATCCATCCTGGGAGTACCAAAATTTGTCATGATCTTTGTCATATAATTTAGTGGAGCAATATGAAGAGAGAGTTAGCGCTGTTTATCTCAAGGTGTCTAACTTGTCAACGAGTCAAAGCGGAGCATCAAGTACCAAAAGGTCCTTTGCAACCACTTGAAATTCTAGAATGGAAGTGGGAGCACATTACCATGGATTTCGTTACCGGTCTTCCTAAGGTTTCTCAAGGTATAGATGTGATTTGGGTCATTGTTGATAGATTGACCAAGTCTGCTCATTTCTTACCGATACGAGAAACTTATACACTTGAAAATCTTGCTCGTATGTACATAAACGAGATTGTAAGACTGCATGGTATGCCAGTATCCATAGTTTCTGATCGAGACCCAAGATTCACTTCACGATTTTGGGTTAGTTTACAAAAAGCTATGGGCACAGATTTACGATTTAGTTCGGCATATCATCCTCAGACGGACGGACAATCAGAGAGGACTATTCAAACTTTTGAAGATCTATTAAGACTCCGTGTCCTTGATTTCAAGGGAAGTTGGGACAAGTTCTTACCATTGGTGGAGTTTTCCTACAACAACAGTTATCAGGCAAGTATTGTCATGGCTCCATTCGTAGCGTTGTATGGAAGAAAATGTCGTTCTCTAGTATGCTGGGATGAGGTGGGTGAAGCAACATTGTTGAGACCGGAGTTGGTACGTATGACTACAGAAAAGATTCAAACGATCCGACAACATATAAAAACCTCACAAGATCGACAAAAGAGTTATGATGATATTCATCGAAAGGTCGTGGAATTTGATATAGGAGATCATGTGTTCTTACGTGTTACTCCATGGAAAGGAGTTACGAGATTTGGAAAGAGAGGAAAGCTCAATCCTCGATTCATCGGTCCATTTTTAATCCTCGATCGAGTAGGAACTGTGGCTTATAGACTCACTTTCCCGCCAAGTATGTCTCGTGTTCATAACGTTTTTTACATATCCATGTTACGTAAATATGTGGAAGACCCGAACCACATTATTGAGTTAGAACCGGACGAAATAGCGGAAGATTTGACGTATAAAGAAGTTCCTGTTCAAATCTTGGATAAGAAGGAACATATTCTACGCTCCAAGGTTATACCTCAAGTTAAAGTTTTGTGGAGAAACTATGATGTTGAGGAAATGACTTGGGAGTTAGAATTTGAAATGAAATCAAGGTATCCTTACCTCTTCGACATACCAGGTATGTACCCTAATTTCGAGGGCGAAATTTCATAAGAAGGGGAGGTTGTAAGACCCCAACTTTTATAAGTAAAGATGAATTTTCTATAAATATCATTTTTGAATATTATAGAGTTAATTTGATATAATGTTATTGTGGGTAATATTTATAAATTTTGCAAAGTACGCAAGTTGTTATATAATATTCGATTGGTCGGGGAATATTCGTTTTAACAGGGAATATTCGTACAACGACATAATCATTGGTGGACCCCACAACGGAATTATTGTCAGATTAAGAAAATGATAAAAATATTTTATTAAAAATAACGGCGAAAGTTTTACCATTGATACTGTTGAACTACTCGGTAGTAAAAGTACAATAATACGTGTGGTTGCATAGTAGCACACGATATTGATTATTAATGCTTATGTGAGAAGTCACTCAGTTTGATTCAATTATTGTCAGTTAATAATATGAATTATTTAGCGATAATAAAGTTTTGTTTTATTCGTATTATTAACGTAATAAAACTGAAACATATTTTTATATAAAACAGAATACTTTATTAAAGTTATTCTATAAATAGAATCTTTTATATTTTATTTAAAAGATTTTTTTTTAAATATAGACCGTCAGATTAAAGTAATCAATCTGGACCGTTCATGGATTAGTTACTATGCATTCCATTTTTCTATAAATAGCAGCTCATTCCTTCATTATTTATTACGAATTCACTAAACTCTAGAGAGAGAAACTATAGAGAGAAACTATAGAGAGATAGAAGAAAAGTATTCTGCTACTTAACTACTTCCTTATTTCAGTTCTTCTTTAAAACGGTAAGGGGTGTTATTCTTTCTTATTCATGAAGAGAACTGTTGTAATTTCATTTCTTATTATTCTGTTGGAATAACCTGTATACGTGGTCTACCCTATACTTGGTGACATTCTTCTATTATTCTGTTGGAACATCCTGTCTGTGTGTTTTACACCGGACCTGGTTCCGTTTTTATTATTATTCTGTTGGAATATCCTGCCTGTGTGTTTTACACCGAACCTGATTCCGTCTTGTTATTATTTTGTTGGAACATCCTGTCTGTGTGTTTTACACTGGACCTGGCTCCACTATTTATTATTCTGTCGGAATATCCTGTCTATACGTTTACGCCGGACCTGGTTCTATTATTTATTATTCTGTCGGAATATCATGTCTGTGCGTTTTACGCCGGACTTGGTTCCATTATTGTTTATTCTGTTAGAATAACCTGTCTGTGCGGTCTATCGCATGCATGGTGATTTCTTTTGTTATTACATTCTTTATTATACTCAGTTGGTTGAGTTTTGACTTCTATACTCTATGAAATTAGTGGAATATCCTTGATAATTGTGTTTCATCCAGTATCTTTTCATGAAAATATTCTTCTAAGCAACTTGAATTTTACTTCACAAAGCAGTATCTTATTAACAATTTGGACGTTGTTAATTCTTGGATAAATTAATTCTTGAACTTGTTTTATTGAATTCTTATATCATTGCCATCATCCTCATGTTTATAAAATGTTGAAAGTCATCTGTGGCCTGTAGTGCATAGATGGACTTGGTATGATTACGACCAGGGATTATTCGATATAATCATGACCGTAATGTTACTAATGATGTGGTAAAAGTCCTCATTGGCCCGTAGCGCATTAATGGACAATTGTTGGCATGATCATGACCATTAATGAATACACAAATATTCTTGGCCCGTAGTGCATGGATAATTGTGGTCGTGATACTAAAGAATATCCTTGGCCGTAGTGCATGGGTGATTCGATGATGTGGATTATTTTATTAAGCTGAGTCCCAGCGATAACAGTATTGAAAAACCTTTTAAATCATAGAAGATAGTAGATTTTATTCTCTACTTGACTCTTTTAATGGATTTCTTGTTCCGCTGCAGTTAAACTTGATGTTCGTTATATTTTATAAGTTTAACACTGTTGAAGGCTAATGATAATTTATTCTGCATTATCTTAGTCATAATATTTCTTACTGGGCTAGTTGAGCTCACCCTTTCTTTCATTGTTCTCTTCAGAAAATGAGAATATAGCTAGGACGAGTCGGGGAACGGAGTGATGGACCAGATGATAGTATTAGTAGTCCTCACTATTCTGTTAAATAGTGTGACAATAATTGTAATGAGGACTCCTTTTGAGTTTGTATAGTCTCTAGTAGACAATAATTGTATTCAAACTCACAATTATGTTTTGTCGTATTGTACACGACAGTTGTATTAATAAGTTGTATTTGTATTCTGTACCATGTATCTGACGACCCAAGATGGGTGATGTATACCTAATTTTGGGGGCGTCACAGAATATCCTTGATATTTACGCTTCATCCAGTATCTTTTTATGGAAATATTTTTCTGAGCATTCTTTAATTTTACTCCACAAAGAAGTATCATGTTGACAATTTGGACATTATTGAGTTCAGGATAAATTAACTTATAATTCTTTAAAATTTATTCTTCAACTTATTTTATTTAATTGTCATCATCCTCATGCTTATATTATGTTGAAAGTCATCTGTGGCCTGTAGTGCATAGATGGACTTGGTATGATTATGACAAGGGATTATTCGGTATAATCATGACCGTAATGTTACAAATGATGTGAAAAAAGTCCTCATTGACCCGTAGTGCATTGATGGACATATTTTGGTATGATTATGGCTATGGATTCTATTCGGCTAAGGGTTCAAAGATGAATTATTTTATGGCATGATCAGAACCGTTGATGAAAACACGATTATCTTTGGCCCGTAGTGCATGGATAATTCGTGGTCGTGATACTAAAGAATATCCTTGGCCTGTAGCGCAGGAATGATTTAATGATGTGGATCATTTATTAAACTGAGTCTCAGCGATAAAATTGTTGATAAATTTTTTAAAACATAGAAATTAGTAGATTTTATTCTCTACTTGACTCTTCTAATGGATTGCTTATTGTACTACAGTTGTTGATCTAAAACTTGTTGTCTATTATATTTTATCAGTTGTTATACTGTTGAAGGCTAAGGATAATTTATTCTGCATTATCTTAGTCATAACATTTCTTACTGGGCTAGTTAAGCTCACCCTTTCTTTCAATGTTCTCTTCAGGAAATGAGAATATAGTTGGGACTAGTCGGGGAATGGATTGACGGTCCAGATGGTTGCATTAGTAGTCCTCATTATTTTGTGAAATAGTGTGATAATAAATGTATTGAGGACTTATTTTGAGTTTGAATACTGTCTACAAGACAATATTCGTACTAAAACTCACAGTTATGTCTTGTCGTATTCTACACGATAGCTGTATTATTAAGTTGTATTTGTATTATGTACCATGTATTTGGCGACTCAAAATGGGTGATGTATACCTATTTTGGGGGCGTCACAACAACAACAACAACAACAATTTGTAGAAGAAGTGGAATGGAAGCGTGGTTACTGGAAACCAGCAGGGTAACCAGCAAAAAAAAGAAGTTTGAAGCATGTGCTACATGTGGGTAGTTTCACAAGGGTGCGTTCTTGATGAGGAAACAAGTATGCTTCAATTGTGGCCAGGAGGGTCACATCGCCCCAAATTGCACTTAACCTAAGAAGAACGTGTGCTTCACGTGCGGATCCAAGGATCATTTTGCTCGTGAATGCCCTAAGAAAAAGGCTGGGGAGACAACCAGAAGAAATAGAGGTAATAGTGGAGGTACATGGGCCATTGCTGGACCTACAACATCAAACAAACCCACAGCCAGAACCTTCAACATGACTATGCAAGATGTTGTGCAATCAAAAGATGTGGTGTCAGGTATTATCTCAATCAATGATATTGTTGCTTATGTATTATTTGATTCGGGTGCTACTTGCTCGTTTATATCTGATGAATTTTCTAAGAGGTTAGGATTGCCTAATGAAGAACTGAATTTTCCTTTGAACATAAAAATTACGAATAAGGAAGTAATCCATGTTAGATTCGTATACAAGAACTGTAGGGTGAACATTAAGGAGAATATCTTTATGATAGATTTCATTTCGATTAGACTTGGAGAGTTTGATGTTATTTTGGGAATGGATTGGCTGTTTAGATATGGAGCGGTAAATTGCCAAAAGAAGTGTGTAAACCTTCTGATCCCGTCAAAGGTAGTATTTTATGGTAGTAAGTCGCCTAGACAAATATAATGTTTGACGAATATGTAGGCCAAGAAATTGTTGAGTCAAGGTTGTATGGGCTATTTAGCTTACATAGTCGATACTAAGAAGAAGAGTGTCAAACTGGAAGAGATACTAGTGGTGAGGGAATTTGAGGATGTGTTTTGAAAGGATTTGCCAGGACTTCCGCCTGACAGAGAAATTGAGTTCATAATCGACTTAGTGCCGGGAACAACACTGATATCGAAGGCTCCGTACAGAATGGCTCCAGTAGAAATGAAGGAACCGATGGTATAATTACAAGAAATGTTAGACAATAAGTATATTCAACTAAGCGTATCACCGTGGGGAGAGCCAGTGTTATTCGTGAAGAAGAAGGATGGGTCGATGCGTCTTTGCGTTGATTATAGAGAATTGAACAAAGTCACTATTAAAAGCAAATACCCATTACCAAGAATAGATGACTTGTTTGATTAGTTGAAGGGTGCTAAATACTTCTCGAAAATAGATTTGAGAAGTGGGTATCACCAATTGAAAGTGAGGAAGGAGTATATACCTAGAACGACATTCAGAACTCGGTATGGACATTACGAGTTTCTGGTGATGTCTTTTGGTTTGACCAATGCCCGTGCTTCATTCATGGATTTGATGAACATGGTGTTTAAACCATTCTTATACAAGTTTGTAGTGGTATTCATCGACGACATTCTGGTGTATTCCAAAACTCAAGAAGAACACGTGGAACACTTACGTTTGACATTAGAAACACTAAGAAAAGAAAAGTTATACGCGAAATTCTATAAGTACGAATTTTGGCTAGATTGTGTACAATTTCTTGGGCACATGATTGACATGGATGGGATTTCAGTAGATCCATCAAAAGTGGACGCTGTAATCAGTTGGGAACAACCAAGAACACCGTCGGAGGTAAGGAGTTTCTTGGGACTGGCTGGTTATTATAGAAGATTTATTCAAGATTTTTCTAAGATAGCCACTCCGCTAACAAATTTGACAAGGAAAGCGATAAAATTTGTTTGAACGGAGAAGTGTGAAGACAGTTTTCAAGATTTGAAGAAGAAGCTAAGTGTGGCACATGTGTTGTCGTTACCAGATAGTACATGAAACTTTGTGGTGTTTAATGATGCCTCACATAAAGGATTGGGTTGTATTCTTATGCAAAACATCAAAGTAATTGCGTATGCATCAAGACAACTGAAGGATTATGAGAAAGGTTATCCGAGTCATGATTTGGAATTGGCTACTGTAGTATTTGCTCTAAAGATATGGAGACACTATCTCTATGGAGAAAAATGTGAGATCTATACAGACCATAAAAGTCTGAAGTATATTTTCACACAAAAGGACCTGAATATGCGTCAAAGAAGATGGATGAAATTGATAAAATATTACAATTGTGAGATCTTTTATCACCCGGGCAAAGCGAATGTGGTTGCAGATGCTTTGAGCAGGAATGGTCGGGAGAAGTTTATGTTGATAACCACTTAGGAGGAGCTTATTTAAGCAATGACAAAGCTAGAGTTGGAAATCAAATTTCCAAAGGAATCCGATGAACGACTATTCCAGATAGATGCTAGTCCAACTTTGGTAGACAAAGTGAAGAGTGCTCAACTACAAGATAAAGAATGCGAAAAGATCAAAGAGAAAGTGGTTGAGGGTAGTGATGTAAAATACAAGATCGATACTAAAGGACTACTATGGTTCGAGGAAAGAATTTGGGTACCAGCAGTACCAGAGCTTAAAGACGAAATCTTGACCGAAGCACACAACATAAGATATTCGATTCATCCAGGATGTACGAAGATGTATCAAGATTTATGACGACATTTGTGGTGGCCAAACATGAAAAGAGATGTTGCTGAATATGTGAAAAAATGCTTGACATGTCAAAGAGTCAAAGTCAAGTATCAAAGACCAAGCGGATTACTTCAACCGTTAGAAATACCGAAATGGAAGTGGGAACACATCACAATGGATTTTGTGGTGGGTCTTCCAACTACTCAGAAAGGATGCGATGCGATTTGGGTGATAGTGGACAGACTGACAAAATCAGCACATTTTTTTCCAATAAAGATTAGATTTAATCTTGATCAATTGGCAAGACTGTACGTTAAAGAGATTATTTTGAGGCATGGAGTGCCAGTGTCAATTGTATCAGATAGAGATCCGCGATTTACATCAAACTTCTGGCAGAGACTAAAAGAATGTATGGGAACACAATTACGAATGAGTACAGCATACCATCCGCAAACCGACGGGAAAAGTGAACGAACAATCCAAATGTTGGAAGATATGCTGAGAGCATGCATCATGGATTTCAAAGGGAGCTGGGAAGAATATTTACCGTTGGTGAAATTTGCCTACAACAACAGTTACCACGCGAGCATCGGCATGCCACCTTACGAGGCATTATACGTCAGAAAGTGCAGAACTCCACTATGCTGGGATGAAGTAGGTGAATGCCAACTATTAGGACCAGAACTGGTACAAAAAATTGCTGAAGTTGTCAAACTCATCAGGACAAGATTGGTAGCAGCCCAAGACATACATAAAAAGTATGCCTATCAACACAGGCAGAATCGCGAATTTGAAGTAGGAACTTTCGTTTTCCTAAAAGTTTCTCCTTGGAAGGGGAAAATTCGATTTGGCAAGAAAGGAAAGCTCATCCCAAGATTTATTGAACCGTTTGAGATACTACGAAGAGTGGGAAAAGTGGCTTATTAGGTAGCTCTACGTCCAGAGTTGGAAAACATTAATAATAGTTTTCACATTTCGGTTTTACGACCGTATAAACCCGATTACAAACATGCGATCGAATATGAACCGTTGCAGTTCAGTAAAAAAATTATCTTATGAAGAGATTCCTATCCAGATAGTCGACAGAAAAGAACAAGTGCTCAAAAATAAAGTGATACCTTCTATGAAGGTGATATGGAGGAACCACAATATCGAAGAGGCTACGTGGGAACTCAAAGCTGAAATAATGAAGAATTACCTTGAGTTATTTGTTTAATCTATGTCTTCGATTATGGGGACAGAATCTTTGTAAGTAGGGAAGAATGTGACGATTTGATTATTTGAATTGTGATTCTGAGGAGAGAATCCTTGCAAGGAAGGAATGATGTAACATTCCAAAATTTTAATTATAATATTAAATATTTATTGAGTTATACAAATATTTAATGGATGTGTTTATCATTGAATAAATATTTGTTTAATTGATTTAATTTTATTTGGTTAATTATTTGTTAAATAAATAATTATTGAGTTAAGGAAATTATTATTATGTTGATATTTCAAATTGATGGTTAATTATTTGTATTGAGTTATGTGATTAAATGATTTATTTATTTAATTGTTATTTGAATTAATTAAATTAAATATGAAAGCTTGATTAAATAAAGTGTGACAAATAACTATATTATAAGTAGTTATTAAAATAAATTAAAGTAGTTTTAATCTAGTTTTACCCAAACAATGCTTAAGGATATAAACTCTTTAATTTTAAATGATTTGCCAAACAAAGCCCTATGGCTTTTGGATTTCCTTTTTAATTTTGAATTATAATAATAATAAAATAAATAAATAGAATATAAATATATTTAAAAGTTATACGCTATTGTAATTATAACTGATATAATTATTAGACTTATTATGGCCATAGCCGTTTTATAATTACGTTGGTTTATCAGTTGGGTTATGTTAGTATCCTAAACTATTACTGAGAGCTTGACAGAGAGAATTGAAAAAGAAGCTGTGAGAGAACCTAAGAGTTTCAAGCAAATTCCAGTGATCTTAGCAAGAATTACACGCTAATTAAAGGTATTTTTACATAACTTTAGTATTCTTTGTGTGTGTGTGTGTGTGTGTATATATATATATATATATATATATATATATATATATGTGTGTGTGTGTGTGTGTGTGTGTGTGTGTGTATCACGGCATAGTGTGTTCATGTTCCGTGAATTCAAAATTCTAAGTTTACGATTATACAACTGAGTACTTGTAGTTATGTGAGTTTTAATGGTTAGAATTTGTGTTTAAATCAGAATTGTATGCTAATTTCGTTTGACAGTAGGAAGAAAATAATGTCAGTGTATATATTTTTTTCATATGGCTTATGTAAGTACCAATTTTGATGATCAATTCATATGTTAAACTGTAAATTGAGTCTTGTATATGCTAGTTCATTAAGAAACGAGCATAACGTAATTCGAACGAAGCAATTTGGCCAAGTATAGAGATTACAGTGATGATTTTGGTGAAGAAACTCAAATTTGGAGTTTTAGTATAAAAATATGAATTTTGAGAAATTAACCTAGCTTAAATTGTTGTTAAATGGTTTTAATTGGTGGAATATGTTCACAAATATGTTTGTGATAATTCTATTCCATTTTTACATATTATTATTACTGTTTGGTGGGTGAAATTCATGTTAGTTAGCTTAGGAAAAATGCCGTAGCTATGTTCTGCAGAAACTGGAGTCTGTACGTAGCACGACCGCGCAGTCTCTTGGCGTGGGCGCGCTGCAATCCAGTATAAAACTGGCGCGGCTGCGCCAGTGCCCAATTTTAGACAGTGAAGTCTGCTAATTCTGCAGACTTTGAACGTTCAATGTAACTTAGCTTAATGTTAGGTTAATGTGAGAATCATGTAACAACAAGGTTAAACAGAGTCATGTTAGGTGGATTGTAAATTCAAAGTTGTAAAAGTGATTAGTAAGTTACGAACGTGTTATGCGTAACTTAGCTTATACAATGAATGTTAGATAAGTGTTGGGATATTAACACTTGGGAATTCTTAAATATATATGGCAGCATAAGACTTATGCTAAAATAACAAGTTTAGTTAGTAATGCGTTTTATATTGAAAAGTGAATATTACTATGTCTAATAGATGTTGTGGTTTTAATACTGTGTATAGGTGAACGTAAGTTTTAATATTTAACTTACGCTCGAGGCAAGTTTTCTAACTCTACACTTTCGATGAGTTAGTTCTATTATTACATTGTGTAACTTCATTCTTTTGATTGAGCAAGTTTCTAAACTTTTCTTTTACATTGAGCAAGTTTTCTAACCCTACATTTACATTGAGCAAGTTTCTTACTTTAATCTTTCATTAATCGAATTCTTGTATTCCTCATCATTATTTGAACAAGCTAGCTATGACGTAAACTTTATTCAAACAAGTTTTGAATTCAAATATTTATTGATGTATTCTCACTTGTTTATTGTTAGACAAGTTTCTTTATTGTCCTTCATGTACGACGAATGCAATTTTCTTGAATTCTAATTTCTAATGTTGAATTATCTTAGTTCATTTACTTGACACAAGCCATTCTCATAATGAGCAAGCTTTAATTTCAGCTTGCTATTAGTCAATGTATATTCAATAATTATGTTATTATTGATCAACTGTTGTGTTATCAAGCATTGTTGATTCAACTAGTTCCCTAGTTAATGATCGTTAAACTTCAAATTACCCTTGAAAGCTTATCTAAACCAAATTTTCTTTGGTTCGGACTTGTACTCTAAATACTGAGATGAACAACTCTATTATTAGGGGTTTACGCTTAGCGTTGAAATGTTTGTGCACAATACATTGTACGAAGGGCTGATCCCCCTGAGTAAGTGGAGTCCTTATAGTCTTATGACTGTTAAAGTTAAAGTTGAAAGATTACTTATAACTGTGGACATAGTTCGTGGTCATTATACCCTCAGTAGTATATTTCAGAATGTTAATAGAATATATCATTAAGTTCTATTGAGCCTATTATTTGGCAAATATTGTAAAGTTATTCATTCTTATTTCAAGTGAGCTTTATTTGCTCACTCTTGTTTATATAACCATTACAGCTAAGGATGAGAAGGTAGATGTACCTAGCACCAGTAAGGGCAAAGGGAAGATGAACAAGTTTTGAAGACTTGTAATATGTTGACAGTTATTTATCAGACTTTATTTTGATTGATGTAATGAAGCATTTATTTAATTTCCGCATTTGAATGATTGTAATTAAAAGTTAGATAACCTGGGAGATAATGTTTTTATTAATGTAATCTTGTATGGGCAGGTTTTATTATTCAATTTTATTATGATTGTGGTAGTTAGATATGAATGTTTTGATTAAGTGAACACCAAATCTTGAGGAAATGAAGTACCTAGATTTGGGGGTGCCACAACACTCCTTGGGGTTATCTCCAAGGTTATCACTGCTATTCCCAGTGTTGTTTCCAAGACTGGAACTGAGCATCTCGGGGTTATCTTTGAGACAGAACTGTCCTCTTCGGTGGAATTTTCGGTATTTGAACTGCATTATCTTCCAGGGTTATTTTTGAAAGACGAATCTGCCCTCCTGCAATGTTAGTGATAGGTGTACAGAAAATTTTGAGTGTCTACAGATGTCCCTCTTTTATCATATTCATGCAATGCAATGGCATGGATAGGATAAAGAATCCTAGACACTTGAAATGCAACAAGATAAACATGATGCCATTTGCAGCAACATGATGCAAATGTGTGATGCATATGTTTTGTTGGATTATTCTCCAATATGGTGGGAAGATTATCGGCTCCCTGTTGCTTCTACTTGGGATGGCAATAGACAAGCAGCCTGATTAACTATCATAGACGTGTGATCCACAACTACCAGGAATCTTTAGGATCGTTGACATTGGGGTTATCACCAAAGTCTTGAATCCTTGATACACACTTTATACTGAAGATGTATCTCTGATCTCTCATGTACAAGAGACTCTGTGTGGATGTAGCCTTGTCTATTTGAGGATGTGTATAACATATTCCATCATCGGTCGTCCCCGATGAAGATGATCCTTCCTGGTTTGTATCGCCAGGACATATCAATGTTCTGTCGGAGTTACTACCAATAGTTTGTGTTGTCTGGGTTGCTTGACCTTTGCTGACATGTACATCACCAGATAATATCCCTGTTCAGAAAACTGTCAAGGTTGATTGACCTTCATTAACTTGTGCATCAACGAAAAATGCGTGACACCCCCGCCGGGGACTTCTTTTGTGGATACATACACTAATGGATGAAATCATAGGATGGCTTTCGATGCTTCGATGGATTTACCTGCCATCGGCTGAAATAACGTCAAGGTTACTTGACCTTCATTGACATGTACATCAACGGATGAAAATGTGTGGTACCCCCATCGGGGATCCTGTATTTGAGAATGCATGATGCCCTCGCTGGGGATGTGTTCTTGAGAATACTTGATGCCCCCCCGGGGATTTTGAAAGGATTAGGGTGACGACCCTGAATTGGAGGCATTGGACCTGCATAAGGTATTATCGAGTGTGACTTGTAACAGCTGAGATCATCAACATAGTGTACCATGTGTTCAGGCGAACACCAATGAGTGATGTGTAGACCCATGGTTTGGTCTGAGAAAACCAGGATTTCAAGCTATTCTGCTCAATCGCGTAGCATTTTTATTCCTGATTTGGCCTTTTTCAGCTTGTGAGATCTCCTTTGCAACTCGAACTGGACCGAGACGGAGGGGTGGGACCCATGTAAGCATGCCGCAAGTATACCTGTAGCAGCCATAGGTGGACCTGTGGCCAACCGTGAATGCCTATAAATGGGTTGGTTGCTTTTACAAGTCATTTTCAAGTCGCACCACGAAGGAAATCTGAGAGCTCTTCTTCAGATCTGCTGAGTTGGGACGACTTTCTACAAATTCTGTCACCGTACAAGTGTTCTACACTGTCCTGGTAACGTATGCATGTCTTCTTTTCTAATTTTTATCCGTTGGAAAATGACTTATCACATGAAATGCATCTAAACACATAGTAGTGAATATGCATGCTCGTATAACTTGATAAAAAATATTCAACATAGTAACTGTTAGTATTGAACCATGCTGAACATAATGATGTGAAAAAATTTGACTTTTGAAATAGTCAAATTGGCACCTTTTTCTGCTATTTCTTATCCTATTTGAGGACAAATGAGCAACAGGTAAAAATGTAAAGTAATCCTTGTAATTAAGCTATCCTTATAGATTGATGACTTTGACTTTTTAATGCATATAGTATGTATATGACTGTGGGCAGGTGTGCTACTGAATGGCCACCTAGTCATGCCTATGTGCATGTGGATAGTCCTATTTATAGAGGGGACTATGGAAAAAAATTTCAAAATGTAGGAATTGAGTAGTCATGCATTTTTAACTCTACTATAGACGTATGTTAAAGCAATGCATGTATGTAGTCATAAAATGCATTTTGAAAAGAAAGCTCCAGGTTAAAAATTATCGCACCCTTTTTGAGGTGATTTGGAGACTTTTGTCCAGATATTATGGAACCGGATCAGTCGAGTAGTTCCTGCAGGACCACTTCTGGTGTACGGAGGAGGGCTTCTGAATTTCCTCGACCCCGTTCTGTTACACAACCTCATCGTTTGGTGGAGGCGGTGATATATCCAGTCCGAGTTGATATGCTGGACTTCAAGGACGAGGACGAGGATTTATCGGTTGCGGACCCCGCTCCTGCTGAACATGTTCCCCGTAGGGATTTGCCAGGCATTCAGGTGGTGAATCCAGAGCTTCTAGGTTATTTGAGTCGACATCCTTCAATTTACCTGCACGCAAACGATATATAAAATTAGATCCTAATCTTCCTTCTTTCCTATTGATGAGGAGTAAAGGATTTTGATGTTGATCTGCATTTCATGTAGGTTCCCGGCTTTACACAGCCTTGAAGGAACTGGTTCAGTATCCACTCTATGTACCAGGCTCTGCATCCTGACTATAGAGCGATTATGCATGACTGGGGATTTGGGGCGTTCTTTTCCATCCTTCCTCGTCGTTGTCCCTGGGGTCACCTCAAGGCTTTGTTTGAGCGCTGGTTTCACCAGACTCAGTCTCTCCATTTGCTGGACTGTGAGGTGATGATGACGCCGATGGATTGGTGGTTTATCATATATATTGGGTTCAGAGGGGCACCAGTGCCTTGTATGGCAGACATTACCCCGACTGCCGTCAGATCCTTGCTAGGAGTTCCGGATGGGGCGCTCAAGGGCAAGATTATGCGTACAGGTCCTTTGAGCGTGGATGCTGATGATTGGGTAATATACCCATAAATCGGATATACTTGGGTTAAATTGTTGTATCTTCGAGTCGTTTAGGAATATTTTTACTGTGTTTATGTGTTATTTTGCAGATTTGGGAGCTGCAGGAGAAAACGGGAAAATTTAAGCTGAAAATGGAAAAATGGTAATTCTTTCCATCTCCAGTACCGGGGCACTCAACTCAGTTCAAATCCCAGCGCCGGGGCGCTGGGTCGTGGCAGAGGTTGACTAGGGACGCGTGCTTTGACTTTTTCGTTGTTCACTAAATTGGTTTTGCTTAAAGCCTAATTGGATTGGGATTGTGGAGGCTATAAAAAGAGACCAAGTGCTGAAATAATGGGGGATTGAATCAATTATTTTCATTCATTCATTGGAGGCTACACAAAGGATTACTTGAAGACTAAGGATTGGTTACATATTTTTCTTCTTCTTCTCCTTATTTTCAATTTGTAATTCTTTAAGGATGATTTGCAAACGATTATTGGTTTTTATTTCCGTTATGAACTAATTTTTTAATTAAGATTTCAATTGAACCTTTTATGGCTATAAATTAGTTATTCAGTTTATTCCAAGTATTTATGTTGAAGTGAATTGTTTATCATGCCTTGCATCTATTGATTAATTATTTGGTCAATAATTACCTTGTTACTCTAGAAGGAATTGAGAAAGGAATTCTAGGGTTAGAACTGGGTTTGATAACGTGTAACTTAGTTATTTGCACAGTGAATAATTAGGTTTGTGAATGGAATGAGAATATCTGTTTACCGCATGTAACACATAAGGAATTGAAATTGTAACGAGTTTAATTCAATTGTTTTGCATAGAGATATAGTAAAGTTAATCTGGGTTAAATAGAAGGCAATTGATCACTCGAGAGAGGGCTTTTGACATTTAAGAATTCTTGTTGACAATTCAGAAGACATAATAATTGGGATAATTGGATAATTAATTTATAGTTCATAATTGGGGATATTGAGGTCTTAATCCTTATCTATCGGAAATCATTTACTCAAATCTTAGTTTGTTTATTTGCTTATTTTAGAATAATATCTTTAATTGTTTAATTTAGTTTCAATATTTTAGAAAATCATAATTTATCATTGTTTAAATAAAATTGGATTGATATAGTGCTAGTAGTTGGAATTTATTAAATAGAATTCGCTGTTGGAACGATACTCTATTTTATTACTTTATTACTTGTTGACCGTGTATACTTGCACGTAAATATTGATTACGAAATCAACCAACAGATGCTATGAGTGGGCTATTGAGTGAGCCCATACCAGCTGATGTCAGAGTCAGGGATTACATTCTTCGGCGATTGTTCCTGATGATCATTAGGGGCTGCTTCATAGCTGATAACTCTTCTACGGTGTCATTTACTTTAATCAGCGTTACTCGGTACGTGGACCGTATAGGAGAGTATGATTGGGGTTCCTACACCTTTGCATGTTTCCTAAGGGGCATGCGTATGCGTTCGCAGGGCTTGACCGAGGCTTGGCTAGGATTCTACCCATTTCCACTGGTGAGTGTTTCTCTTGTAATTTCCCATGTACAGGTTAAGAGTGTTAACTGACAGCAGATGTTTGCCTTTGTATTAACAGTTTTGGGCCTATGACATGCTCTCATGCTTGCGTCATGTGAGTGTGTTAGGATTGGATACCTATCCACAAGGACGGTGATGGCATTATTCCATACTGGCGGAGGTCCCTGTAGTTGAGGGTTTTACTCATTGTCCCCTACAACTGGAGTTATTGACAGCTGATGTCATCACATGGATTCTGTAACGCCCCAAAAAATCGAACCTTTTGTAAATACTTTTATAATTAATAAAATAATATTATTTGTTATTATTATGTGCTAGTACGATGAATGTCGTTCTATAACCTAGAAACGTCGGAAAGTCGTAGTATTTTAACTACGTGAAGGAATTAAAGTGTTTGAATTTTCAAGACAAAAATAAAAACTTTCCGAGAAATTTTTCGAAAAATACTATTCATCGTTTTTCACTCGGGAATTATTTTTGAATTTCTGAGAAATATGTAACGTTAGAATATCAAGGTAAGATGGATTATGTAATAATAATTCAAGTATGGAAAACATAATATTTTGCATGCGGACTTAATTTGAGAACGTTAGGAAATTAAGTGTTATAGGAAGTTAATGAAATGATAGTATGATACGTATGTATTGTGCGAGGTAGTGTATACGAGTATGATACAAAGTACTATATGAGAATATATGAATGATGGTATATCGTATATTATGAATTAATATACGAGTTAGAATACGAGAATTATATGTATAGTATATGTTATATGGTTTTTAGTTAAATGGAATGAACTAGTAGAATTACGTAACAATTGAATAGTCCAATAAGAATTAAGGTGCAAGCCCAAGTGTTTGTTAATGTGAAGCCCAAAACAAATTAATGCAAATTAATCCAAGGGACTAGTGTGATCCATGGGGTAACCCAAGGGTGATCTTGGTGCCCAAGTATTGGATATGTTTTGTGGAGGCCAAGTAATAAGTGTAATGAGCAAGTTTACTTAGGGATTAAATATGGAATAGTATAGAGGTGTAATAAGGAGGTGAATGTGCTTTTGACCTTTATGCCCTAACCTTAGTAAGCCTATAAATAGAGGAAGAGCTTGTTCATTATTTGTTTGTTCACTTTCATCCGATCTAAGCAACTTATTTGTTAGAGAGAATAAGCACATATAAGCTAAACTTCCATTGTCAGAAAAGAAGAAGAAGAGCTAGTTTATCAAAGGTAAATAATCCTATGATATTAGTATTCCATCTCTACCATGATAGCTTGATAGAGAAGTGATGGTCATGTATGCTAAGAAATCATAAGAAGGGATAATATAAGGACGTCAGAGCAGAAACAAGACTCCCGCCGGGGCGGGCTTTCCCTTCACAAAACCCCCCATCGGGGCGGGGGTACTAGCTGGAAAATAGACCCTTAGCCCACCGAGGCGGGCCCTTTACAAGTATAAACCCCCGCTGGGGCGGGGGTATGCACAGAAAAGACATTTTGTGGCCAAATTTGAGTCCAAGAAGGATTTGTTCGATCCGATTGACTCAAGGACTTCCAAGAGGACTTAAAGACATGTAAAGAGGCTTATAAAAGGGAGAGATTAGATGAGAGAAAGGATTCCATTAGATTAGATTAGAGTAAATTAGATCAAAACCCTAGTTCTAATGAGTTTTATAGATTGAAGCAACTTGAAGACCATTGAAGATTCAAAGTAGGAGCAAGGAGAGAGCGTCAAAGCTACAGATAATAGATTTTATCTTCTCATCTTCTTCTATCTTTGTCTTTTAATGATTATTCAATTGTGGATTCTTAGTTTCAATTCAATAATCATGAACTAATTCTTTGTTTGAGATTACCATGGATCTTATTGTGTAGTTTATTTTAATATGTTTCACTATCAATTATTATGTTCTACTACGAGGATTGTCTATTGTGATTTAGACTTAATTATTTAATTACCTAGCTAACAATTACCATGATAATCTATATGAACTCGAGAGATGAAGTATAGATTTAGATTTTATCATGATAGCATGTGTTTGTGATTTCTGCATAGATGGAATTCATGATTTGTGTTTAGGATAGAGATATGTCTTTACGCCATATGTAATCTTATAGAGAACTTGTGCTTTAAATCCTTTTTAACTGTAATTCATATGGAGATATAGTGGACTATTTAATTAAGGTGTCTTGTTTAATTCTATCATCTGTAGATTTAAGTGAGTATGAGTTTTATGCATCGAGAGATGGTTTTATCTACTTTAGTGTTCTTGATTAACAATTCATAATAGAGAATAATTGATGAGAATTGTGTTAACTTAAATGAAGCAATAAGTGAAGTTGTGATCTTAAATCTCCGTAATCTTAATATAACTAGTGAAATTTAATAGTAGTTTATTTATAAATTGAAATTCATTCGTTTAAATAAGATTGAGTTGGTTACGGGTTAGTACTTGGTGATTTTTATTAAACAATTCCCCGTGAGAACGATACTCTACTTTCACTTTATTACTTGTTGACCACGTATACTCTCGTGTTGTGTGTTATTAGATTTTACCCAACAAGTTTTTGGCACTGCTGCCGGGGAATTAGTTAATGTATTTTTGCCAATATTAGCTTCATTCAAATTAGTCATAATTTAAACAAGTTTTTCCTTTTTATTTAATTCTCTTCCTATTTTTCTTTCTTTTTAGGCACCATAGCGGAATTTAATTATCAATGTCCGTATACAAGAATGACGCAGCCAAGGGGAGCATGGATTGATGGTCTCGATGCATTTTCTGCATTAGCAGCGCAGCTTGAAACACTTTCGAGGAGGTTGGACATTGTTGCAGCCCAACGTAATCGAAGGATAGTAGTTAATTGTAATTATTGTGCTGGTAATCATCCGAGTCATCAATGCAGCGTTAGTTTTGGGTCGGGACAACACAGTGGTTAATACCTCAACGATTATACATATACTAATTATCATCGAGTTTGGGGGTATCACCCAGATTCTTCATGGAGCTATACTTATGAAGACCAATACTATGCTCGAAATCCAAAATGCACACCGGAATTTTCATGTCCACCTCCATTGCCACAAGAAGAAAAGCCAAATCCGAGGGATGTAATATTGAAGGGCAAAGCAAACCTAGAGGAGATGAGGATTAGCCAAGAGCTGTCAACCCAAAAGTTTAATAATCGGATAGAACAACTCGTCACTACCTCAACCAATGGTCCTCAATACATGGTTTCCGAGACTGAGACATATAATTCAAGGTTGAAGGATTTGTTGTCCAAGTTCGTAGCATCAAATGAGGAGATGAGGATTAATCAGGAGCGGTCAATTCAAAATCTTACGGATTAGATAGGGTAAATGACCAAAGCCGTAAGTAACCTTCCTCCAAACACTTGACTTTATGACATGGATGACAAAATTAACAGAGAACCCAAACCAAATCTACGACTGGATGAGCCACAAGATATCGAAAGTGTGGAGACAATTGGGGATAATGAAATAGAGGTCGACGAAGATCTAAATTGGTCTCCACCAAAGACCAAAGAGTTAGTCAAGTTTTTAAAATAATGCCCACTAGGTAGTCATGTCGTCGGCGAAGCTCTTGATGACATAAGAGTGAGTACAACTTTGAATCCATGCTGGGACGAGAAAGAGAAGATAGACAAAGAGCCCATTGTGTGTGACAAGCTTCCATGCCCCAAAGTGATCACATACACAATGGAGAAAACACCTAGCTGTGGGATGTTCTTGATTGAGATCATACCAAATTAGAGCATGCTAGGTGACTTTAATGCGTTGGCCATCACAAATGGAAACCTACCAAAAGTTATATTATTTCCGATGGATAGAGGGTTCCTTAATTATCGAAGAGGAATTGGATAGCGTTGACCAAACAAAGTCAGGCTGAAAGACTGTAATTCAAGCGCTAACTGGGAGGCAACCCAGAAATTTTTATATTTATATGCTTTACTAGTTTATTTAGTAGATAGAAATTAATTTGCTTATTAAGTTATCTTACCAATCCAAGTGCTATTCTAATCCATGTTGTCTCTCTTCATTGCAGGTATTGGAGGTTTAATGGACAGACAAAAGATTATGAAAAGGTTATTCAAGTCAAATTCAAGTATGGTGCCTAATTTGTTCAATGTGCCTAACCTATTCTCCAAACTTAGCGGACAAGGAGGAGGATTGCTATATTTTCAGGGAAGTCATCTGCTTTACTGTTTTCTATTTCAGCCATTGAGGACAATGTCTAGGTTAAGTTTGGGAGGCATTTTAGTGTCGTATTGCATATAGTTAGTTATTTACATTGTAGTTCGTATAGTCACATTTATTTTTTGCATTTAGTTTCTTGAAATAAAAAAAATTGAAAATTAAAAAATTAGTAGTTAGTTTACTATGTTTATATAGAATCTATTACATCTTGCATGAGTCCAGCTGTTTGATATTTATAGTTTGTTTAGGCTATTGACGAAATTGGAATTAAGTTGAAAGTATAGTACTAATTATTAGAGCTTTGACGTGATTTTTTTTGTTATGAATTATATCTTTTCCAATTTGAAACTGGTATAATCAAAGTTAGCATTGTTGTTGAGCACACACGCACTATATTAGTGATAACAGTCTAAGATTTGATTATTGATTGGGAAATTACAAATGAGTTTTGATATGATGTATTATCATGTTTACTTGATTTCTCTAAGGCCGGTTGAATATACTTGTTTCTATCTTTACTACTGGATTCTTAGGCATGTAGATTAGTTGCATTGCATATCATTGTTATTTTGTATTTTTTCTTGAAGACAAGCAAAGGTTTACGTTTGGGGGTAATTGATAAGTAGGTTTTATACCTACTTATCCGGTATCTATTACTTGAATTAGTTGCTTAATCTCATGTTTCTTAGTTACTTTTCATGCATTTTGTGTTCGTTTTGTAGATTATATGCGTGGGAGCTGAAATCGCAAAGAATTGGTATGAAATCGCAAAGTAAAGCAATCCGGACATAATTTGGGCTTTCATGTTTATTTCATGTTCTTGGATTGGAACTTGGATTACTTTGTAGAGCTAATTTTTAGCTTTCTGGAATAACTTGAATCATTCCAATCGGAGTTCGGATGCATGAGTTATGATCTTTGTACCAACGGACGTCGAACTTCACTGGTTTGGGTGGCCATTTGCATAGTACTCCCTTCCAGCCCTATTTCTACATTCATCCGTCTATTATTTCTCAATTTTCATATAATGAAAGTTGTAGAGCTCGTCGATATCTTCGATTTGATAGGTGGCAGGTCCCTTAACTCTTCACGGATCAAAAGTTATGGTTGTTTTCCCAAAGGACGTCAGAACACAAACAAGACCCCCGCCGGGGCAGGCTTTCCCTTCACAAAACCCCCGCTGGGGCGGGGGTACCAGCTTGATTTGATTGACTCAAGGACTTCCAAGAGGACTTAAAGACATGTAAAGAGACTTATAAAAGGGAGAGATTAGATGAGAGAAAGGATTCCATTTCTTCCTCATACGCATCAGCTCCAGGTCTGTTGCTTGAGCAGCTTTAACTTTATCAATTAAAGTCGGTTCTACTCATATATTCGCCATCATCACATGGGTCCCTGGAGTCTTTAACTCTATCTCCATCCGTTGCAAGTCACACAAAATGGGCCTTTGCGTTGACAATATCGCACTCGTACTTGCATATGATCTTCTACTCAATGCGTCAGCTACCACGTTCGCTTTTCCAGGATGGTATTGGATGGTATGATCATAATCTTTCAACAGTTCAAGCCAACGTCATTGTCGCATGTTGAGTTCCTTTTTAGTAAAGAAATATTTGAGGCTTTTATGATCTATAAAGATCTCCACCTTCTCTCCATACAAGTAATGCCTCCAAATTTTAAGTGCAAAGACAACAACTGCCAACTCTAGATCATGAATAGAATAATTTCTCTCATATTCTTTGAGTTGTCGCGAGGCATATGCTATGACTTTCCCCTGTTGCATGAGAACACATCCCAACCCTTTGCCCGAAGCATCACTGTAGATGACAAATCCCTCCGAGCCAGATGGTATTTTCAGAACGGGTGCTGAAATGAGTCTCCTCTTGAGTTCTTGAAAACTCTTCTCACATTCTTCGCTCCAACCGAACTTTGTATCTTTCCGAGTCAACTGAGTTAATGGAGTAGCGATTCGAGAAAATCCTTCCACGAATCTCCGATAATAACCAGCTAAACCGAGAAAGCTACGTACTTCGATCACTGATTTAGGTTGCTCCCAGCTTTGAATTGCTTCAATCTTTGCCGGGTCAACAAATATTCCATGACTTGATACTACGTGCCCAAGGAATGCTACCTCCTCCAACCAGAACTCACATTTCTTCAACTTGGCATAAAGCTTGTATTCACGAAGCTTTTGGAGTACCAGCCGCAAGTCTTGCTCGTGATCTTCACGGCTTTTGGAATAAATAAGGATGTCATCAATAAAGACGACCACAAAGTGATCCAAATATTCCTTGAATACTCAGTTCATCATATCCAAGAAGGCAGCAGGAGCATTAGTCAATCCAAAGGACATGACTAGAAATTCATAATACTCGTATCGAGTTCTGAAGACAGTCTTTGGAATATCCTCAGTTCTAACCCTCAGCTGATGATATCAAGAACGAAGATCGATCTTTGAAAAGAATTGTGCTCCTTACAACTAGTCAAACAGGTCATCAATACGTGGCAATGGGTACCTATTTTTTATGGTGGCATGATTCAACTCCTGATAATCAATACAAGTCGCATACTTCCATCTTTCTCCTTCACGAATAGAACAGGAGCATCCCAAGGAGAAGTACTATGAAGAATAAAGCCAATGTTTAACAATTCCTGCAGTTGGATCTTTAACTCCTGAAGTTCAATAGGAGCCATTCGATATGGGGCTTTAGAAATGGGTTTTGTACTAGGTTCAAGATCAATACAAAATTCAATTTCACACTCTGGGGTAGGCCAGGAAGTTCTTAATGGAATACGTCAAGGAATTTATTAACAATAGAAATATCATTCAAAATTGACGTATTTTTATTTAGATCCGTGACATGAGCTAAGAAAGCTTGACATCCGTTTTTCAATAAACGAATACTTTATGGCTTTAGATGACATTGATTGATTTTAATGGTTTGGTCGCTTGAATTCGCATAATAGGTTGATTAGGAATATGAAAGCTAACAACCTTACGAAAACAGTCAATTTTAGCATGATGAGTAGTTAACCAATCAAACCCTAGAATCACATCAAATGCAAGTATTTTCAATGAAATAAGATCGACAGGTAATGTGAGGGTACCGATTTGAACGAAACAAGACTTATAAACAGTGGATGTAATGAAGGTTTCTCCCAATGGAGTTTCTACAGATAAGTCAAAGTCTAATTTCTCCGGAGTCAAATTTAATCGTTGAGCACAAGTAGGAGAAATAAAAGAATGGGTAGAACCGGTATCAAATAAAGTATAGACTTCGCTAGAGTTTATGAAAAGCTTACCCGTGATGACCTCATTCGGGTTCCTTGCTTTCAGGGAGGTCATAACAAACGCTCTACCTTGCACTACCGGCTTTGACTTTTCTGGGACGGCCTTTGGTGCCTCCATCCTAGCTGAACTTGTTTTCGGTTAATGAAAAAATCGATCTAAATGACCTTTTCTTCCACAATTATAACATGCTTTGGACGGCATCGCACAGTTTGGACTGATGTGTCCCTCCCCTTCGCATTTGAAACATATGATAGGTGGTCGTTCTCCTTCCTTAACAACGGTTGCTGGTGCTGACGTCTTTCCATCATTGTTAAATCTCCTCTTCTTGAAATGTCCATTCTTATTATTTTGGCCTTGATTACCACCGAAGTGGTTACCATTTCTGGCCTGTTGATTCCCTCCACGCTTGTTGTCACCGCTTCGATGACTGCTCTCACTGGTATTATCATTTTGCCGGCTGCTCTCTTTTGGTTACGTTGACTCGTTATCACGCTCCACTAACTGAGCCCTATTCACAACATCGAAATACAAACATAGTTTATGAGAAATAAGATGTTGACGTATCTCTTGCTTCAAACCTCTTAAAAACATTCGCGTCATTCTCTCTTCATTATCCACCAAGTGGGATGCAAACCGGGACAACTAGGCAAACTTGGCTTCGTACTGTGACACGGTCATATTATTCTGCTCTAACTTGATGAACTTTACCTCTTTTATGTGACGAATACTTTTGGGAAAGTACTTGTCATTAAACAGTTCTTGGAACTTCTCCCAAGACATTTTCAGTGCAGCAGGTTGAGTACGCTTTACCGATTCCCACCAGTAATCTGCCTCTTCTCGCAACATAAAGGTGGCAAAGGGAACCTTTTGCTCCTCGGCGCATCCCAAGACATCAAATATCTTGGTGATCTGCTTAATCCACGTCTCCGCCTTAAGTGGTTTTGGCTCTCCAATAAACTCTGGTGGTCCCAGCTCCTTGAACTGTTTAGCGGTGACCGTCCGAGAGTTTTCAGTGTTTCCACCTACATTTTGGACAGGAGCCGCTCTCGCCTGCTGTTGCATGAACTGCATAAAGCTTCTGAACATTCCATCATTCATCATTTGGTCAGTGTTGTTGTTTGCATGAGGACTGTCGCCTTCCTGATGCACATTATCCCGATTATTGATATGTGGTGAATCAACGGTCGCCTGTGCTCCATTGCTATTCTCAACATTCTCGGATGTCATTTTCAGATACTGCCACAAAACAAAAGTTAATTGATATGTAACATATTATCCCTATATTCTGACCGACCAATTAAATACCAAATAAACCTAGGTAAGTCATACTAGCGAAAGAATTCCCTGTCTCTTCCCTCCTAGTTCCATTCTCACATCTTAGTCAGGGATCATATCCCTAAGCTTTGATACCAACTGTGACACCCCCAAAATAGGTATACATCACCCATCTTGAGTCGTAAGATACAAGGTACAGAATACAAATACAACTTAATAATACAACTGTAGTGTACAATACTACCAAACATAAACTGTGAGTTTGAATACAAATATTGTCTACTAGAGAGTATAAAAACTCAAAAGGAGTCCTCATTACATTTATTGTCACACTATTTCACAGAATAGTGAGGACTACCAGCTAATACTATCATCCGGACCATCACTCCGTTCCCCGACTCGTCCCAGCTACGTTCTCATTTCCTGAAGAGAACAGTGAAAGAAGGGGTGAGCTCAACTAGCCCAATAAGAAATATTATGACTAAGATAATGCAGAATAAATTATCATTAACCTTCAACAGTGTTAAACTGATAAAATATAACAAACATCAAGTTTAACTGCAGATGAACAAGTAATCCATTAAAAGAGTCAAGTAGAGAATAAAATCTACTATCTTTTATGATTTAAAAGATTTTTCATCACTATTCTCGCTGAGACTCAGCTTAATAAATAATCCACATCATTGAATCACCCCTGCACTACGGCCAAGGATATTCTTTAGTGTCATGACCACAATTATCCATGCACTACGGGTCAAGAATATTTGTGTATTCATTAATGGTCATGATCATGCCAACAACTGTCCATCAACGCACTACGGGCCAATGAGGACTTTTACCACATCATTTGTAACATTACGGTCATGATTATATCGAATAATCCCTGGTCATAATCATATTAAGTCCATCTATACACTACAGGCCACAGATGACTTTCAACATATTAAAAACATGAGGATGATGGCAATTCAATAAAACAAGTTCAAGAATTAATTTGTCCAAGAACTAATAACATTCAAATTGTCAACATGATACTACTTTGTGGAGTAAAATTCAAGAATGCTTAAAAGAATATTTCCATGAAAAGATACTGGATGAAGTGCAAATTATCAAGGATATTCCACTAATTTCGTGGAGTATAGAAGTCAAAACTTAACCAACTGAGTATAATAAAGAATGGAATAACAAAAGAAATCACCAGGCATGCGATAGACCGCACAGACAGATTATTCTCAACAGAATAATAAATAATGGAACCAGGTCCGGTATAAACGCACAGACAGGATATTCCGACAGAATAATAAATAATGGAACCAGATCCGGCATAAACTCACAGACATGATATTCCGACAGAATAATAAATAATGGAATCAGGTCCGGCGTAGAACGCACAGACAGGATATTTCAACAGAATAATAAAAACGGAACTAGGTCAGGAAAAATTCGCACCGACAGGATGTTCCAACAGAATAATAAAGAACAGAATAACAGGAGAATTTCACCAAGTATAGGGAAGTCCGCGTATACAGGTTATTCCAACAGAATAATAAAGAATGAAATAACAGAAGTTCTCTTCATGAATATAAAAGAAATAATACTCCCTACCTTAAGAAGAAGAGTACTAGATATATGAGTGGTGAAGTAGCAGAATACTTTTCTTCTTTCTCTCTATAGTTTCTCTCAAAAGGGTTTCAGTGAATTCGTAAGAAATAATGAAGGAATGAGCTTCTATTTATAGAAGAATGGACTTCATAGTAACTAACTCATGAACGGTCCAGATTGATTTACTTTAATCTGACGGTCCATATTTAAAGAAAAATCTTTTAAATAAAATATAATATATTCTATTTATAATCTAATAAAACGAATATATTGTTGTAGAATAATTAAAATTTTGTTGCTAAAAACCCCATTTCGTTGCAAAAGCCTGCTAATTGGCAACGAAATGAACTCTTTTTTTTTGCAATGACCATGCATTTTCGTTGCAATTGACACCATTTTGCAACGACATTTTTCGTTGTAGTAAATTATGAAAATTATTGCCTAAGCTTGCTTTCGTTGCGGAATGTAAACTTTTTAGCAACAATTTTCGTTGTTGATTATATTATTTGGCAACGACATTATGCTGAATTAGCAACGAAAATGTTTGTTGTTGGTCATTTTTCAATAGTAACGAAAGTCGTCGATTAGCAATGACATTATATGTTGTCGTTTCTTTATATGTGCAACAAAAGTTGATATGATTTGCAACGATAAAAAAATATTGCCTTTTATATTAGTATTAGCAACAATATCCTCTACATTGTTATTAGGTTAATTTTTCGTTGCCAAATATTATATTTTTAATGCCATTAGCAACGAAAATTTGTTGCTAAATGTATAAAAAATTGTTGTTATATTAAAACTTGTTCAATGATTTGGTAACGAATTATATTGTTGCCAAATCAAAATTTGACATTCTTTTTGTGTACCTGGTTGGCTCAATGTCCCCATAGCAAATAATGGCAAAAATACAAAAAACTAAAAAATTATTAACTTAATAAAATCATCCACTACATAATCATTCATTATCTTTATAATTAACCATCTAAAGCTACCACAGTTCTTCAATCAAAGTATATATCTACATATATAGAGACAGTACACTTCATAATTTCGTCCCTTGTCTTCTGTAAACGTAGCACGAAAATTTGATACCCAGTATTGTAAGGCAAGTCGTAGAAGCAGTCTTCCTGCACATATTTAAAAATAATAGCAAGTCAGAAAAATGAAGTAAATAGGTCACCAGAGACACTTAATGCCAAAATCAATACACAAAGACAATAGAGTTGTTACGTGATACTAATATTATTAAACCAACATACTACCCACAATATTTATTAAATGGTTGAGCATATAGAAAGATTCCAGAGTCCTTCAACTGACTAAATAAAATGTCTTAAACAAGATAACATGAAGTACATACTAGTTTGACAAACATACACAAGATGGTACCATGTGCAATGTGCATGTATAAGATTACAACAACTATGACAAAGATACACCTGCTCTATGTGTCCAACTTTGAAGTAACTGTTATGTGAAAAAAAACTAAATCTTCTGTTACACTTGGCACACAGTTCTGTATGCCTATCTACACGGTCCTTGATTTTTATTTTGACAAACTCAAAATTACTAAATCTGGACAAACAGCATGCAATTTGATACACAGTTGACGACGAAAAACTCACAACTCTAGAAGGGTACAAGCGTGTGGGGGCATAAAGCACTTGCTCTTACCAATATCATTACCATCTAACTTGAGTTGCAGAAACTAAGATTAAGAGAAAATAAAAATTGTCATAAGTTACTACGGAAGTTTCTATGAACCCGCAACAGGAGCTCAACAATTTGTTAGTAACTACTTTACATCGACCAGGTATAAGAAATGAATGTCAAAACTGAAATATTAAAACGTATGCACAATCAGAAGTTTACATACTTTGTCATTTTCATGAAGCTGGAACAAAGGAACCGCAAGCAATTTTTGGTTTTTCGGTACAATGAATTTTCTACTTTCTAGCAATTTCACAAGAAAGAGTTTTCTACACTCCTATAATATCAAGACAATCACATAATGAACACCAACTTACCAAAGCTAATAAATAAGAGAAAGACTTGCAGATTTTATGACACAAGCTTACCTTTGGACTAATCATATTAGACGGCAAGTACGGATAAAATAATGTTTCAAAGTCAGATCTCCACCACTTGTTGAGGCATTCTCCTACCTAAACATTGAGAATTAGTGCATTTGCAGATATAATAAAACATAATGGTCTTAAATAGAATTCATATACCTCCTAGTCAGACCCAGTACCATCATAATGTTCGGATAGCTTGTTTAAAAGTTTGTGCCTCAAGCCATCAATGTCTTCAAAACAAGAATAAATATAATTCTTTGACCCTTGCAATAGTTTTTAGTGGATTTATCAACTACAAAAATTGACAGGATGACACAATATATAAGATGGTGTCTTACATGATTCACTTGGTCTTAAGTGACCACCTGGAAGTTTATAAGTGGAGTCCCTTACTTGCAACAACAATAAATGGGGATGTTTGAACAATTCAACCTGTGTCCAACAATTGTTAAGCGTCATTTGAGTTTACTATTAAACTACAGTGATAAAATAAACTAAAAGTATTAAACATATTTTTAATAAAATTTTATGGAGCACCCAAAAAATATAACAT
Organism: Panax notoginseng; assembly: GCA_016801055.1. Lineage (NCBI taxonomy): Eukaryota > Viridiplantae > Streptophyta > Magnoliopsida > Apiales > Araliaceae > Panax > Panax notoginseng. The sequence continues at coordinate 72,830,129 of CM029023.1, forward strand.
AATCTTAGGCAATTATGCTTATACTTTGTAAAATATGTAAGACCCCAAATTTTATGAAATAAAAGTATTCAATTTTTCTTATAATTACAATTCAGTAAATGGTTAAATTGATAAAAAGTTAGAGTTAAGGATGATATATGAATTTTTTCAAAATACGCAAGTGGTTATAAAATATTCATTGTTGTCGGGGAATATTCGTTTGATCGTAGAATATTCTTTCTGCCATTTGTGGGCCCCATAATGAATAACTGTCGGATGAAGAAAATGACAAATTTGAGTTTTTATAAATAACGACGTAATCGTTACCATTAAAACTGTTAGAATACCCGGTGGTTAAAATACAGTAATACGCGTTATTGCACAGTAGCACACGGTATTGCACAGTATTTTTGAAATTATTGATTCTTACGTAAGAAGGCACTACTTAATAATTGTTATAGTAATTATTGTTCAATATTTTATTTTATTAATTCAATAATTGCTGCGTTGATATTTTATATTATTGTTGCTCAATAATTGTCACTGCACAGTGTTTCCCATTATCAGATCAATAATTCATATTATTTGAATAATATTATTAGATAGCATTATTGGCAATGTCGGGGCGAGTTGTAAGAAATAAATAGGTAATTTAACCACTCCGAGATTCTGTATCATGGACAATGTCGGATTATCCATAAAATACAAGGGCAGATCAAGCAATTCATGCTCTTCCAAACCGGATCTCCTGGATGATCTGTGCAAGCTTTGTGTACAGAGCTCACTTTCTCCCCCAAATCAAAATACATAAACAGAACTTAAGTTCAATTCATACAAAAAAATAAGAAAAATTCACCTCATCATCTCCGTCTGGTTTCTTCAGGAACCGATTGACATTCAAAACCTAAATACCAAATAAAACAAAATAATAATTAATTAATAAACTAATTACTCACATCATATCATCAAATAAAGCAGAAGAATTGGGCAAAAAACAAGGGTTTTAGCGATTGGATGTACCTGGACTTCAGCGATGGGAGTGGGAGAGTTGAGATTGTCGAAGAAAGAAGCAATGGCGCACATAAAAACTTTTTTAACCGCCACTTTCTCCCTCCTCCTTCTTGTTCTCCTCCGTCCGTCGCTCCATTAATTGCAGGAGAATCAAAGGAACTGATTTTGAATCAATCACTAAACGCCTCTTCAATTTTAGCTTTCTAAAGTCAGATCCCCAAATTTTTTGTCGACTGGACTTGGGAAAAAAATGTTAAAAGCTTACAACACACATTCAGATACAAATTAATTAATTAATTTAAGAACAATTTTTATAAATAAAAAAAACTTTATTTTTTTTAAAAAAAGCTTTAATTTTTTTTAAAAAGGTTTTATTTTTAAATGAATAATTTTAAAAAAATAAAAACTTCAACGACTGTCGTTGGGAATAAAGGTTCTCACATCTAATTTGGGAAAAACTACTAAATGCCATTTGAAATAGCATTGAATTTTTGGATATTTTTTTACTAAAAATCAGAAAGACAACCAACGCCACTTTAAAAAATATTTATTTTAAAAAAAATATCTTAATTTTTTTAAAAATTATTTTATTTTTTTAAAGAAATTTGAAAAAAATAAAATTGTGATCCAATGCCAAACTAACTGGCATTGTAACGTTTTTTAAAAAAAATTTATAAAGCAAATTTGTAAAAAAGAAGAGTAAGATGTAACATCACTTTAACTGACGTTGGAATCTTTTTTCTTTTTTTAAAATTCTTTGATCTCTTGTACTTGTCTACAAACATCGATATTTTTTTATGTTTATGCTTTGTCACCGGCGTTAGAAATGAATGAGTATATAAGACTTCAGCTATAAAAAATAAAAATAAAAATTCTAACGCCAATTCAAGTGACGTTGCATCTTACTCTTCTTTTTTACAAATTTGTTTTTTTTTTAAATTAAATAAAATAGGGATAAAATTGATATTACATTAATATGGGTCAAACTAACTTATTAGGAATGACTTATAAGTCATTTTTAAATAACTTTATTCTGTTTTAGTTCATAAAACATAATAAATATTTCTTCATCTTTTATGTTTTCTCTTAGAACTGATAGTATTATAAATTAATTTTATAATATATTTAGAAAAAAGATAAAAGGAAAACTAGGAATAGCTAGGGGTATACCATTACTACTCTTCTTTTTATGTTTTATATATTTTTGGACTTAGTATTTTATTTAGTTTGACAAGAAATTTTGAAAAGAATATATATATATATATATATATATATATATATATATATATATATATATATATATATATAGTAGTAAAATTTATCTAATACATAAAAAATATAGCACATGAAGCATGAATTTTTTTTTAATAATGTCTTATAAGTCAAACAAAAAGTTAAAATTTAAGTTATTGTCAAACACTAAATAATTTAAAGTAGTAGTAGTAGTACTATTATTGTTATTGTTATTGTTATTGTTATTATTATTGTTGTTGTTATTATTATTATTATTATTATTATTATTATTATTATTATTATTATTATTATAGTACTATTATTGTTATTGTTATTGTTATTGTTATTGTTATTGTTATTGTTATTGTTATTGTTATTGTTATTATTATTATTATTATTATTATTATTATTATTATTATTATTATTGTTGTTGTTATTATTATTATTATTATTATTACTACTACTACTACTACTACCACTACTACAGTGACACCCCTAAATTTTGGTACTTTATTTTCTCAAGATTTGGTGTTCACTTAATCAAAATATTCATTTAAAACTACCCAATCATAATAAAATTGAATAATAAACCTGCCCATACAAGAATTACCTTAAATAAAATCTCTCATGTTATCTAACCTTTATAAAAATCATTCATGCGGAAAATTAAATAAACTTCATTACAATTTTTAAACCCAAAGTCTGATAATAAAGCTATTAAAACTATTACAAGTCTTCAGTGCTTGTTCATCTTTCCCTTGCCCTTACTAGTGCTAGGTACGTCGCCCTTTTCAGCTTTAGCTATAAGAAATTTTACAGGCAAGAGTGAGCAAACAAGGCTCACTTGGAATAACAACAATTAAATCTTCAAACCTTTACATCACTTGCCAATACTAGGCTCAATAGAACTGAACAATGTGTTCTATTAACTTTCTGAAAATCATAACATTCACTGAGGGTCTAATGACCATGAACCATGTCCACAGTTATAAGTAATCTTTTAACTTTAACTTTAATAGTCATAGGATTATAAGGACTCAAAGGTATTTAAGGGGATCAATCCTTCGTACATGTATTGTATACAAACATTTCAGCATAAAGTATAAAACTAAGTGTAACCCCTAAAAATAGGGTTGTTCATCTCAGTATTTAGAGTACAAGTCCGCACCAAAGTCAGGTTGGTTTGGATTCACTTCCGGGTAATTTAGAATTCAACGGACATCAACTAAGGATTAGTTGAATACAAGATAATAACACTATGTTATTTGAATAATCATAACTGAATAAATATTTCATTCTAAGTTCATGATTTAGGAATAATCTAATAGCATAACACTTGAATAATTTATCATACCTTGCTTTGAACGATATTAAGCTAATGTTACATCTTAGAATTTAATATCAAGCATGCACAACAAAGAATAACTTGAACGATAAACTGATTCAACAGAATAAATATATTTGCATGCTAATATAACAAGTTTAGCTTTAGGAAAAACTTGCATAATCATAACAAACTAACTCATTGAAGGTATGGAGTTAGAAGATTTACTCAATGTAAAATAATAGATTTAGAACTTGCATAATTAGGATTTAGGATTTGAAAAACTTGCTCGATTATAAAAATAGAGTTAAAGAACTAGCCTTGCGTGTAGATTAAACCGTTATAATCCAAATCACAATATCCTATATACATATGATATCATAACGTTATCAGTCATTATCAATTCTACATCACGTATGGTTTAAATGTCTAACCATGTAATCAAATTATATTCCTAAACGATAATAAACTTGTTAGGTATTAACACCATGTTCGTTCAACGCATTACCATACCACAATAACAGAATTATTTGGTCATATAGCATTACAAATAAAATTTCAGACTTCTGTACAAGTCAAAAGTCATTTCTGAGCATTCTGCTAAGTGGCGCCACGGCGCCACAGTTTGAACTGTGGGTCGCGCTGCGGCGCTGAGGTGGCACTTCGGCGCGAGATTTATATAGGGACTCGGCACTGCGGCGCGAAGTCCGGCGCTGACTTTGGCGCTACGGTGCGAAGTCTTGTTGGGGCGCTGATTTTGGCGCTAAGGCGCGAGACCTCAAGCTGGAGTGTGGATTTTGGCACTGGGGCGTCGAAACTCACAGAAACCAAACCAGAAGAACAGAACAAAGAATTTTTTGTCCTTTCAATACTTCTAACATCTAAATTGACATGTATAACTTCACAAAAATTACCCGTAAACGTTAACAATCATCTATAAACCAATTACCAACAACTTGAACAATGATTTTAGAAAACTAAATTCTTTAAAACACTGTTTAAAAACCAAACTCCATTATAGACAATTGTTTAGCACAATGAACATGGTAACAAAAATTTTATAAACCAATTTTGCTTACTTTAACTATGATTCTCTATATGTTGTACTCAATTAACCATTCACAGTTAAATTTCACAATTTCACCATAACAAATACTAATTTTTATATTTTACAGATCATATATGTGCATATATACTCACTGTAAAACAAAATTCCTTTTTCTTTAACACGTAATTAGCATAAAATCTTATATACATGTTAAACATACAATCACATATCAATATATGCTAGTATAACAATTACTAAAACATAGTTTACAAGAATTTTGTAAAAACCTTATACATAGTGAAGTTGAAGAACACAGAGACTTTAGGCATCATGAAACCATATATATATATATGTGTGTGTGTGTGTGTGTGTGTGTGTGTGTGTGTGTGTACCTATATTAAGGTTAGAGAAACATAGCTTTTTGTTTGCTTAGACTATCTCTGTTAATCACTGATACTTTCTCTCTCTCAAGTTCTCTCTCAAACTCTCTTCTTTTCTTCTCTCAATTTAGCAGATAACTCAAATCGTAGAAATGATAGCCAAACCAATTCACACTATACGTATACTAAAAATAAGAACCAACGTATGTTTTTAAAACGCATAAAATCGACGCCACACTTATTACCCTAAAAATATATCAGTTACCAAATATATATATATATATATATATATATATATATATATATATATATATATATATATATATATTATTTATTTAACTAATAATTTAAATTCAAAAGCCATAAGGCTTTGTTTGGCAAACCATTTAAAATTAAAGGATTAATATACTTAAACCTTGTTTGGCAAAACTAAATTAAAATTACTTTAATTTATTTTAATAACTCCTTATAATATAGTTATTTGTCACACTTTATTTCATTAAGTTTCCATACTTAATTAATTACTTCAAATAACAATTTTATTAAATAAATCACTTAATCACACTCTCAACACAATCACATTGAAATAATAATAATTTTCTTAACTTATTAATTATTTATTTAATAAACAATTAATCAACTCAAATCAATTTAGACAAATACAAATATGTATTCAACAATTAACACATCTAATAATTATTTATATAAATCAATAATTATTTATAAATTACATTTAAAAATTCTAGAATGTTACATCATTCCCCTCTTATAAGGATTCTGTCCCCAGAATCACAATTCAAACAACACATTCATTATATTCTTCCCTACTTACAAAGATTTTGTCCCCAGAATCGAAGACACAGATTAAACAAATAACTCAGGGTACTCTTTCATCATTTTCTCTTCGAGTTCCCACATAGTTTTTCAGCATTGTGGTTTCTCCATATCACCTTTACAGAAGGTATCACTTTATTCCTGAGCACTTGTTCTTTCCTGTCGACTATCTGGATAGGAATCTCTTCATAAGATAAATCTTTCTCGAACTGCAACTGTTCGTACTCGATCACGTGTTTGTAATCGGGTTTATACGGTCGTAATACCGAAATGTGAAAAACATTATGAATATTTTCCAATTTTGGATGTAGAGCTACCTCGTAAGCTACCTCTCCAACTCTTTGCAGCACTTCGAAGGGTCCAATAAACCTCAGGCTGAGCTTTCCTTTCTTACCGAAATGAATTTTCCCCTTCCAAGGAGAAACTTTGAGGAATACATAACTTCCTACGTCAAATGCACGATCTTGCCTGTGTTGATCAGCATACTTCTTCTGTCGGTCTTGAGCTGCTACCAATTTTGTCCTGATGAGTTTGATAACCTCAGCAGTTTGTTGTACCAATTCTAGTCCTAGCAGTTGACGTTCACCGACTTCATCCCAGCACAGTGGAGTTTTGCACTTTCTGCCGTATAATGCTTCGTAAGGCGGCATACCGATACTCGCGTGATAACTATTATTGTAAGCGAATTCCACCGACGGTAATTATTTTTCCCAGCTTCCTTTGAAATCCATGACGCATGCTCTCAGCATATCTTCCAATGTCTGGATCGTTTGTTCACTTTGGCCATCTGTTTGTGGATGATAAGCCGTACTCATTCGCAATTGAGTTCCCATGCATTCTTGTAGTCTTTTCCAGAAGTTTGACGTAAATCGCGGGTCTCTGTTGGACACAATTGACACTGGCACTCCATGTCTCTAAATGATCTCTTTAATGTACAATCTTGCCAACTGATCAAGATTGAACTTAATCTTTATTGCTAAAAAGTGCGCTAATTTCGTCAGTATGTCCACTATCACCCAAATTGCATCGCATCCTCTTTGAGTAGTTGGAAGACCCACCACAAAATCTATCGTGATATGCTCCCACTTCCATTCTGGTATTTCCAACGGTTGAAGTAATCCGCTGGGTCTTTGATGTTCGACTTTTACTCTTTGACATGTCAAACATTTCGCCACGCATTCTGCAACATCCCTTTTCATATTTGGCCACCAAAAATATCAGTGTAGATCTTGATACATCTTCGTGCTTCCCGGATGAATCAAATATCTTGAGCTATGAGCTTCGGTCAAGATTTCGTCTTTCAGCTCTGGTGTTGCTGGGACCCAGATTCTTCCCTCGTACCGTAGTAATCCTTCGGTATTGATATTGTATTTCGTATCACTATCATCAACCATATTCTCTTTTATCTTCCCACATTCTTCATCTTTTAATTGAGCGTTCTTCACCTTGTCCAGTAAAGTTGGACCAGCTTCAAATTGGAATAGTCGTTCGTCTGATTCCTGTGGAAATTTGATTTCCACCTCTAGCTTTGTCATTGCTGAAATGAGCTCCTCCTGAGTTGTTATCAGCATCAACTTCTCCCGACTTTTCCTACTTAAAGAATCTTCGACCACATTCGCTTTGCCAGGATGATAAAAGATCTCACAATCGTAATCTTTTATCAATTCCATTCATCTTCTCTGACGCATGTTCAGGTCCTTTTGAGTGAAAATATACTTCAGACTCTTATGGTCTGTATATATCTCACATTTCTTTCTATAGAGATAGTGTCTCCATATCTTGAGAGCAAATACTACTGCAGCCAATTCTAAATCATGAGTCGGATACCCTTTCTCATAATCCTTTAGTTGTCTTGATGGATAGGCAATAACTTTACCGTTCTGCATTAGAACACAACCCAATCCTTTGTGTGAGGCGTCACTATACACCACAAAATTTCCTGTACTATCTGGTAGTGTCAATACAGGTGCCACACTTATCTTCTTCTTCAAATCTTGAAAACTCTCTTCACATTTTTTCGTCCACACGAATTTTACAGCTTTCCGTGTCAAATTTGTTAACGGAGTGGCTATCTTGGAAAAATCTTAAATTAATCTTTTATAATAATTGGCCAGTTCCAAGAAACTCCTCACCTTCGAAGGTGTTCTTGGTTGTTCCCAATTGATTACAGCTTCCACTTTCGATGGATCCACTGAAATCTCATCTTTGTCAATCATATGACCCAAATATTGTACATGATCGAGCCAAAATTCACACTTAGAGAATTTCGCGTACAACTTTTCCTTTCTTAGTGTCTCCAATGTCAAACGTAAATATTCCACGTGTTCTTCTTGAGTTTTGGAATACACCAAAATGTCGTCGATAAATACCACTACGAACTTGTCTAAAAATAGTTTAAACACCCTGTTCATCAAATCCATGAACGCAGCAGGGGCATTTGTTAAACCAAAAGACATCACCAGAAACTCGTAATGTCCGTACCGAGTTTTGAATGTCGTTCTAGGTATATCCTCCTTTCTTACCTTCAATTGGTGATACCCACTTCTCAAATCTATTTTCAAGAAGTATTTAGCACCCTTCAACTGATCAAACAGGTCATCTATTCTAGGCAACAGATACTTATTTTTAATAGTGACTTTATTTAACTCCCTATAATTAATGCAAAGACGCATTGATCCGTCCTTCTTCACGAATAATACTGGCACTCCCCACGGTGATACACTTGGTTGAATATACTTCTTGTCTAGTAGCTCCTAAAGTTGCACCATCAGTTCCTTCACCTCTACCGGAGCCATTCTGTACGGGGCTTTCGATATCGGTGCAGTTCCTGGTGCTAAGTCGATCACGAACTCAATCTATCTGTCAGGCGGAAGTCCTGGAAAATAATCCGAAAATACATCCATGAATTCCTTAACCACTGGTATTTCTTCCAGTTTCACCCCCTTCTTTTGAGTATCGACTATGTAAGCTAAATAACCCACACAACCTTTACTTAACAAATTTTTGGCCTGCATAATCGTCAGACATTTCATTTGTCTAGGCGATTTGCTACCATAGAAAACTACCTTTGACGGAGTCATAAGGTTTACACACTTCTTGTGGTAATCAATTACTGCTCCATGTTTGAACAGCCAATCCATTCCCAAAATAACATCAAATTCCCCGAGTCTAATCGGAATTAAATCTACTATCATGATATTCCCCTTAATGTTCACCCTACAGCTCTTGTATACGAACCTAACAGAAATCACTTCCCTACTTGCAATTTCTATGTTCAAAGGGAAATTCAGTTCTTCTCTAGGCTATTCTAACCTCTTAACAAATTCATCAGATATAAACGAGCAAGTAGCACCCGAATCAAATAATACATAAGCATTAATATCGTTGATTGGGATAATAACTGACACCACATCTTTTGATTGCACAACATCTTGCATAGTCATGTTGAATGTTCTGACTGTGGGTTTGTTTAATGCTGTAGGTCCAGCAATGGCCCATGTTCCTCCACTGCTACCTCCCTTACTTCTTGCTGCTTCTCCAACCTTCTTCTGGGGGCATTCACGAGCAAAGTGATCCTTGGATCCGCACGTGAAACAAACATTCTTCTTGGGTTGGGTGAAATTTATGGCCATGTGACCTTCCTGGCTGCAGATGAAACATGCATGTTTCCCCATCAAGCACACCCCCTTATGAAACCTCCCGCATGTAACACATGCTTCAAACTTCATAAATTGCTGGTTATGTAAGACCCCAACTTTTATAAATAAAGATGAATTCTCTATAAATATCATTTTTGAATATTATGGAGTTAATTTGATATAATGTTATTGTTGTGGGTAATATTTATAAATTTTGCAAAGTACGCATGTTGTTATATAATATTCGATTGGTCGGAGAATATTCATTTTAACAGAGAATATTCGTACAACGGCACAATCATTGGTGGACCCCACAACAGAATTATTGTCGAATTGAGAAAATGACAAAAATATTTTATTAAAAATAATGGCAGAAGTTTTACCATTGATACTGTTGAACTACTCGGTAGTAAAAGTACAGTAATACGTGTGGTTGCATAGTAGCACACGGTATTAATTATTAATGTTTATGTGAGAAGTCACTCAGTTTAATTCAATTATTGTCAGTTAATAATATGAATTATTTAGCGATAATGAAGTTTTGTTTTATTCGTATTGTTAACGTAATAAAACAGAAACATCTTTTTATATAAAAGAGAATACTTTATTAAAGTTATTCTATAAATAGAATATATTATATTTTATTTAAAAGATTTTTCTTTAAATATGGACCGTCAGATTAAAGTAATCAATCTGGACCGTTCATGGATTAGTTACTATGCATTCTATTTTTCTATAAATAGCAGCTCATTCCTTCATTATTTTTTATGAATTCACTGAACTCTAAAGAGAGAAACTATAGAGAAAAACTATAGAGAGAGAGAAGAAAAGTATTCTGCTACTTAACTACTTCCTTTTTTCAGTTCTTCTTTAAAACGGTAAGGGGTGTTATTCTTTCTTATTCATGAAGAGAACTGTTGTTATTCCATTTCTTATTATTCTGTTGGAATAACCTGTATACGCGGTCTACCCTATACTTGGTGACATTCTTCTATTATTCTGTTGGAACATCGTGTCTGTGTGTTTTACACTGGACCTGGTTCCGTCTTTATTATTATTCTGTTGTAACATCCTGTCTGTGTGTTTTACACCGGACCTGGTTCCGTCTTTATTATTATTCTGTTGGAACATCATGTCTGTGTGTTTTACACTGGACCTGGTTCCGTCTTTATTATTATTCTGTTGGAATATCCTGTCTGTTCGTTTTACGCCAGACCTGGTTCCATTATTTATTATTCTGTTGGAATAACCTGTCTGTGCGGTCTATCGCATGCATGGTGATTTCTTTTGTTATTCCATTCTTTATTATACTTAGTTGGTTAAGTTTTGACTTCTATACTCCATGAAATTAGTGAAATATCCTTGATAATTGTGTTTCATCCAGTATCTTTTCATGAAAATATTCTTCTAAGCATTCTTGAATTTTACTCCACAAAGCAGTATCATGTTGACAATTTAGACGTTGTTAATTCTTGGATAAATTAATTCTTGAACTTGTTTTATTGAATTATTATATCATTGTCATCATCCTCATGCTTATAAAATGTTGAAAGTCATCTGTGGCTTGTAGTGCATAGATGAACTTGGTATGATTATGACCAGGGATTATTCGGTATAATCATGACCGTAATGTTACAAATGATGTGGTAAAAGTCCTCATTGGCCCATAGTGCATTGATGGACAGTTGTTGGCATGATCATGACCATTAATGAATACACAAATATTCTTGGCCCGTAGTACATGGATAATTGTGGTCATAATACTAAAGAATATCCTTGGCCGTAGTGCAGGGGTGATTCGATGATGTGGATTATTTTATTAAGCTGAGTCCCAGCGATAACAGTGTTGAAAAACCTTTTAAATCATAGAAGATAGTAGATTTTATTCTCTACTTGACTCTTTTAATGGATTGCTTGTTCCGCTGCAGTTAAACTTGATGTTTGTTATATTTTATCAGTTTAACACTGTTGAAGGCTAATGATAATTTATTCTGTATTATCTTAGTTATAATATTTCTTACTGGGCTACTTGAGCTCACCATTTCTTTCACTGTTCTCTTCAGGAAATGAGAATATAGCTGGGACGAGTCGGGGAACGGAGTGATGGACCAGATGATAATATTAGTAGTCCTCACTATTCTGTTAAATAGTGTGATAATAATTGTAGTGTAGACAATAATTATATTCAAACTCACAGTTATGTTTTGTCGTATTATACACTACAGTTGTATTTGTAAGTTGTATTTGTATTCTGTACCATGTATCTGACGACCCAAGATGGGTGATGTATACCTTATTTTGGGGGCGTCACAGTTGGTATCAGAGCTTAGGGATGTGATCCCTGGCTAAGATGTGAGACTAGAACTAGGAGGGGAGAGACGGGGAATTCCTTCGCTAGTATGACCTACCTAAGTTTTTTTTTGGTATTTAATTGGTCGGTCAAAGTATATGGATAATATGTTATATATTAATGAACCTTTGTTTTTTGGCAGTGTCTGAAAATGACATCCGAGAATGTTAAAAATAGCAATGGAGCACAAGAGACCGTTGAGTCTCCACATATCAATAATCAGGAGAATGTGCATTAGGAAGACGACAATCCTTATGCAAACAACAACACTGGCCAAATGATGAATGATGGACTGTTAAGAGGCTTTATGCAATTCATGCAACATCAGGCGAGAGCGACTCCTGTCCAAAATGTAGGTGAAAACACTAGAAACTCTCGGATGGTCACTGCTAAATAGCAATGAATGATTGAATTTTGTCACTTCCTCGCCTCCACCTTAAGCGAGTATTGCCTTCTCCATCGCTGCTGTAAACGTCTTCAACTGAAACAGGGAAACCCTACTGTACAGCCAGGGCTTCAGTCCATGTTCAAATCTCTTCGCCTTCCGTTCATCCGTGCTGACCTGATATGGCGTAAACCTTGCCAACTCATTGAATTTCGCGGTATACTCAGATACCATCATCGTTCCCTGCTTCAGTTCCATAAACTGAACCTCTAACTGACTCTTCGAACTCTCTAGAAAGTAGGTCTCGAAGAATAACTCCTTGAACCTATCCCAGGTCATCACTCGTGGTCCTTCGTAAATTTTATTGGCCTGCCACCAATAACTAGCTTCTGCTTTCAACATGAATGTTGCAAAAGCAGTCTTCTATTCATCCACTACCCTAGCGACTTTAAATACTTTCTCTATTTCCATAATCCAGGTCTGTGCCTCGACTGGATTCATGGACCCATGGAATTCAGGTGGTCCAACCGCCTTAAACTCCTTAAACGTTGTGCCTTGGTTTTGAGGTTGATTCTGTAACGCTCCTGTTAGTAATGTCACTAGTTGTTGGACGGGATTATCTTCAACATCGTTATTGTTAGTTCTCTCATTGGTTCTCTGTCGGGGTGGTTCACGTCTGGGAGGTATTTTCTATTAACACAAAACATCTATTAGACTATTACTCAACTTCTTTAAGTATTTTCTAATTAACTTGCCTCCATAAAGAAATAACCACATAACACATAACACTTTGAATAAAATAATAACTTTTATTTATTCATCATCTCTTCGCAAAACATAAAACAATAGCATCACTGCTATTTACATTCCTTTCCTGAACTACAAAAGTTACAGGACAACATCATCATTATCATATCACATGGTTACTTAACACTAGGGATTTACACATTATTTAACATTTAATAATCTCATATCAGACACATTTCCTAGGATAATCTAATAAGATATTCCGTAGCCTTTCAACGCTCTTCTTCCATCACTCGAAACATTGTTCGGCGATCTAACACGTATGATGGCAGAGTCTCGAATTGAATTGGATAACCCATGACCCGATCTTGAGCTCGATTGATCACAGTATTGAATACTTTATCCATCTCTTCCATCTTCATTCTCTTTGCTTGTGCGTCCCTTACTTCTATCCCGGTTCGTTGATAAGCTTCCTCGTATGCGTCTTCTGCTCTCGCCCTCTTACTAGCTTCTTCCTTTAGCTTGTTCTTTAGTTCCATGACCATCTCGAGCAGTTGTTCCTTCTCTCCTTCAGTCTGCATCGGTTTCTCTTCAACATTAGTTAGACGTTCATCTCGATCCTGGATATCGTCGTCCTTCTGTGTCATTGAAGTTTGTTGTTCAGTTACTATCTCCTGCAACTCCTCGATCGTGTCCTGAAGTTCCACGTTATGGTCGCAGACTTCATCATACATACAAGCAACCATCGAGGTTAGTGGAGTCTCTTCCTCCTCATCCTCGTCACCCTCATCCTCCTGTGGCGACTCCACGGGATCTTCCTCATCCGTCTCCATATCATCATCCTCATCTTCAACCACTGTGACCAACATGGCTGACTCTCGTGGCAGTAGTTGTTCCCAAATAACCTGAATGTCGCGAGGCTCCTCCTCTATAGGCATCTGAGGTCCATCCTCCCTAGCCTGACTGGATTCTCCGACATTAGTCATCCTGACAACAAAATTTTAAGTTTTTATTATTAATCATTCTACTCGACACTCACGAGCACATAAGTTATAAACACATTAGCACATAAGTGTTTTATTATTTCTTCCTTAAAACTCGATAAGAGTTTATGACCACTATCTTTTCAAAGGTTACTTCCTAAGGCTTTTTCCCCCACTTAAGGTTCATAACCTAAAGCTTTGATACTAACTTGTGACACCCTCAAATCCTGGTACTTTATTTCCTCAAGATTTGGTGTTCACTTAATCAAAACATTCATTTATAACTACCCAATCTTAATAAAATTGAATAATAAACCTTCCCATACAGGAATTACCTTAAATAAAATCTCCCAGGTTATCTAACCTTTACAAAAATCATTCATGCGGAAAATTAAATAAACTTCATTACAATCTTTAAAACCAAAGTCTGATAATAAAACTATCAAAACTATTACAAGTTTTCAGTACTTGTTCATCTTTCCCTTGCCCTTACTGGTGCTAGGTACATCACCCTTTTCAGCTTTAGCTGTAAGAAATTTTACAGGCAAGAGTGAGCAAACAAGGCTCACTTGGAATAACAACAATTAAATATTCAAACATTTACATCACTTGTCAATACTTGGCTCAATAGAACTGAACAATGTGTTCTATTAACTTTCTGAACATCATAACATTCACTGAGGGTCTAATGACCATGAACCATGTCCACAGTTATAAGTAATCTTTCAACTTTAACTTTAATAGTCATACGACTATAAGGACTCAAAAGTACTTAGGGGGATCAATCCTTCGTACATGTATTGTATACAAACATTTCAACACAAAGTATAAAACTAAGTGCAACCCCTAAAAATAGGGTTATTCATCTCAGTATTTAGAGTACAAGTCTGCACCAAAGTCAGTTTGGTTTGGATTCACTTCCGGGTAATTTGGAATTCAACGGACATCAACTAAGAATTAGTTGAATAAAAGATAATAACACTATGTTATTTGAATAATCATAACTAAATAAACATTTCATTCTAAGTTCATGCTTTAGGAATAATCTAATAGCATAGCAATTGAATAATTTATCATACCCTGCTTTGAACGATATTAAGCTAAGGTTACACCTTAGTATTTAATATCAAGCATGCATAACAAAGAATAACTTGAACAATAAACTGATTCAACAGAATAAATATACTTGCATGCTAATATAACAAGTTTAGATTTACGAAAAACTTGCATAATCATAACAAACTAACTCATTGAAGGTATGGAGTTAGAAGATTTACTCAATGTAAAACAATAGATTTAGAACTTGCATAATCAGGATTTAGGATTTGAAAAACTTGCTCGATTATAAAAATAGAGTTAAAGAACTTGCCTTGCGTGTAGATTAAACCGTTATAATCCAAATCACAATATCCTATATACATATGATATCATAACGTTATCAGTCATTATCAATTCTACATCACGTATGGTTTAAATGTCTAACCATGTAATCAAATTATATTCCTAAACGATAATAAACTTGTTAGGTATTAACACCATGTCCATTCAACGCATTACCATACCATAATAACATAATTATTTGGTCATATAGCATTACAACTAAAATTTCAGACTTCTATACAAGACAAAAGTCATTTCTGAGCATTCTGCTAAGTGGCGCCGCGGCGCCACAGTTTGAACTGTGGGCTGTGCTGCGGCGCTGAGGTGGCACTTCGGCGCGAGATTTATATAGGGACTCGGCGCTGCGGCGCGAAGTCTTGTTGGGGCACTGATTTTGGCGCTAAGGCGCGAGACCTCAAGCTGGAGCGTGAATTTTGGCGCTGGGGCGCCGAAACTCAAAGAAACCAAACCAGAAGAACAGAACAAAGATTTTTTGTCCATTCAGCACTGCTATCATCTAAATTGACATGTATAAATTCACATAAATTACCCATAAACATTAACAATCATCTATAAACCAATTACCAACAATTTGAACAATGATTTTAGAAAACTAAATTCTTTAAAACACTGTTTGAAAACTAAACTCCATTATAGACAATTATTTAGCACAGTGAACATGGAAACCAAAATTTTATAAACCAATTTTGATTACTTTAACTATGATTCTCTAAATGTCATACTCAATTAACCATTCACATTTAAATTTTACAATTTCACCATAACATATACTAATTTTTATATTTTACAAATCATATACGTGCATATAAACTCACTGTAAAGCCAAATTCCTTTTTTCTTTAACACGTAATTAGCATAAAATCTTATATATATGTTAAACATACAATCACCTATCAATATATGCTAGTATAACAATTACTAAAACATTGTTTACAAGAATTTTGTAAAAATCTTATACACAGTGAAGTTGAAGAACACAAAGACTTTAGGCATCATGAAACCATATATATATATATATGTGTGTGTGTGTGTGTGTGTGTGTGTGTGTGTGTGTGTGTGTGTGTGTACCTATATTAAGGTTAGAGAAGCATACCTTTTTGTTTGCTTAGACTATCTCTGTTAATCACTGATACTTTCTCTCTCTCAGGTTCTCTCTCAAACTCTCTTCTTTTCTTCTCTCGGTTTAGCAGATAACTCAAATCGTAGAAATGATAGCCAAACCAATTCACACTATACGTATACTAAAAATAAGAACCAACGTATGTTTTTAAAACGCATAAAACCGACGCCACACTTATTACCCTAATAATATATCGGTTACCAAATATATATATTAAAGGATTAATGTAAGACCCCGAATTTTATGAAATAAAAGTATTCAATTTTTCTTATAATTACTATTCAGTAAATGGTTAAATTGATAAAAGTTTATGTGACAACCCGAAAATTTTGAAAATCTTAAATGATTAAATTAAAGGTTAAACTTTAAAACCTAGAGTGGAAATAAAGGATTTATTTAAAATTTTTAAGAAAAATCTATACGGTTTAATAATTGAAAGAGATTATGTAATAATAAATATGGCAAGCCATATGAAGAAAGTTTATTAAATATTGCAAACCATAGTAAGAGATTTTATAGACATTAAAATTAAATGTCTAACATAATTTATGAGAATATAATAATAATTTACCAACGATGGTAAATATTTTTGTGACTTATGTGAAGTATGTGAGTGATTAAATAAATATATATTGTAAATATGTATATATTTATTTAATATATAAATAGAATGGATGAGAAAGTAATATAACCTAATATAATATATTAGGAATGAGAATTAAATAACCTAAGTGTTATAGCAAGTGTAAAATACTAGTATTTAAATTTTATACTAGTATACTAACCTAAGAGATTAATTTTATTATCTCAATTTATTAATTATTTTAAACCTAGCTTAATTGGGTTAAATAATTAAATTATCGAAGTTTTTAAATTTCATAATGAGTGAATTAGAAACTCTAATGAAATATATATGGTAATGTAAAATTTATGTGTTAGATCCATGATAATTTTAGTGGTCCAAACAATTTAAATGAGAGCCCAAACAAATAAAAAGAATGACCCAAACCCTAGCTCATTTGAGATGGACCTTCTAGATTATTTAATAAGCAAATTTAAGCAATTAAAATTACATAAAAAAATTGGGCAATTTGGGGGAGGATGTATCCGACCATATTGGAGCAAAAAGAGCATGTGAATTATTTCTTTTTATTCATTTGGTCACCAACCAAGCCATGTGTCTTCATTTTATTTGGACAAATTTTATCACCAAAATTGCAAGTAAGGTAGGAGAGAGGAGATGAAGATTTGTTGGGAGATTTATATAGATATATAAGTTATATATATACATGTTTCTCCTACTATAAATACTACCACATTGCATTTCAATTAAAAAGTTTATTTCATTGTCCAAAAGAGCTAAGAAAAATAAAATAGAAAGAGAAGAATAAAGAGAGAGAATCCGTGGATAACAAGGAGGGAGAAAGAAGAAAATTTTTTTCATACCATCTAGCTTGGTAGGAGAAGGAGAGATCATCCAACTAAAAAGGTATAAAAATTTCCAAAACTAAAAATCTAGTTAGATTTAAATGTACTCCCTTGTGGTTATTTTTGATAAGATCATGAGCTTATATTTCTAAACTCAAAATCTTAGATCTTCATGTTAAATGATGTGTTATGTTTAGATCTAACCATTTTAGGTATTAAAAGTTTGATGAAAGAAGAAAAAACGAAAACAGTTTTTTTAAAACTTAGAAAAAAATTATTGGACTGCTGCCCCTAAACAGAAAATTTGTGGTTAGCTAGAGTACTCTAAAACTTTTGGGCTTTCGGTATGTTATACTTCACTGAATAAGCTTTCCATAGACTCTGGAACAGACTAAATCCGACATCGGATGAGAAAGTTATGACATTTCAAATTGCAGTGTCAAAACTGTCCAACAAGTGCGGTGCAGTCCACTTGAACGGAATTTCTGGACTAATGTGTTCAGAATCTGAGAAAATGTCAGTAGGGAAGATTTGTATTCCCGGAAGTTAGCTTCGCGTGGGCTCAAGAATCGCTCAAAAATATTTTTAGAAGAAAAAGTTATGACTGTTTTAGCGAGAGAGGGTAAATCTGGCAAGAAGTTGAAAAACTGTGATGAACACACACTTTTGGCTCTCTATTTGGGTAGCCTATCATACCTAAAACCCAGCCCTGACATTTTTTAACATACTTGGGTATGCCATGTATAACATATCCAAAAATCAGATTAATCAGAGTTACGAGCAACGCGTACGAAATTCGCAAAATAGCGGATTTGGTATGCGAGCGGCGGAGCGGCAACGCCGCTGGGCAGCAGCGTGCGCGTACTGGGCATGCGGCACCGCACTGCACTGCTGGGCAGCTGCCTGACATGCTTTTCGCTCACCGTTTTGATTAGTTTCCGTGATCCGTTTTCGCGGTGTGAAATTTTTATAAAATACTATGACATGAGGTCTATAACATGCCCAAAATTTCACTAGTATATGACTTACGATTTTGAGAAATAAAAATGAGCGAACATGCATGTCAGAACTAAAATTTGAGCGAACGTCGATCGTCGGCGCGTCGAGTGACTTTGACGTTCGACGTTCCGAATCGCGTTCCGACAAAATAATAAGTCATAATAAACCTATTAAAGTCCTACGGAGTGAGATTTGGCTATAAGTAATATTTTATGCCGGAAAACTTCATTTCGGGCATAAATAAAGCAATAAAAATATGTAATAAATATAAATTACATATTTAAGTATAATAAAATCTATAGTTGCCTATAAAATTATTTTGTGGTGCAACGAAGAACGTGAAACCTTTGAAAAATTGTATTAATCATAAAAATGATATTATGAGATTTTCGAAGTTCAAAGTGAGGTTTTTGAACTGATTAATAAATATACATATATATAGCGAAAATGCGAATATTCGTAAAACGAAAAATAAAGCGAATGTGCTAGCAGAATGAAATATGTATATATGATGCAATAGTCAGTGCTACTCATGAACGTACAAACTGATGTAAAAATTATTTAAATTAAAAAAATAATATAGTAAATTGAATTTTACTATAAAACCTATGCATTAGCTGTTTAAACCCCAAATTTGCGAGTAAAGGTAAACGATATTTTTGAAATAAAATTTAAATGGTTTAAAACTTCAAGATGTAAAATATTTACATCTTAAAATGTGTGAGATCTTTATTATTTATGAAACAAGTAAAATATTATTACATGATTAATAATATTAGATAATGATTAATAATTTTAAGAAGTGATTAAAATATTATTAAAAATTAATAATATTAGACAAGAGTTTAAGATAATGGTTAAGTGATAGCAATATTATTAAGAAATAATAATATTACTAATGAGTTAAAGAATTATTCAATGTTTGATTATGTGGCTAATTGTTAGCTAATTTATTATTTGAATAATAATGTTGTGAGATAAAATGTATTATGCTAATTGGAGGATCGATCTTATTACTGATAGGTCTTTTATAAGAGATTAAATTAGATTGCTTAGCGGTAATCAACGGTACAGGCAAGTTTTCTAACTCAACTAGAGTTGTATGTTCAAAGCATGTTAGTGAATAATTGTTGTTGATTATTCACGTCTATATTGATTATTGATTCGCACGTTGTGCATGTTGTAAATGTTAATCAGGTATGAAAGGCTGATCACCTTCATTACCATTTGGTTCAGTTAATCTGTTCATGTTCATTATGCACCATTCATTTTAATTGACTTGGTCGTTCAGCTATGAAAATTTGTTCATGCTCTTTCACAATGTTTATATTGTTGAAAGTTAGCTAGCTTATTGTTCAATTCTTTCAATCATGATATATCCTCAAATAAATTTAACTTGCTGGGCAAATTTGATGCTCACCCTTGCTATATCATGATAAAAATTTTAGATTTAGAGGAAAGTTTGAGTAAAGACAGAAGTAAAGGCAAAGTGCAAGACTAATTTATGATGCAGTTAGATATAATATATCTTCTGACGAAAATATCATTGTAAACCTTTTTAGATATTGAAGGTATGTATTAAGTTAAGGTTGTAGACCTTGGGAATGATGTGTAAAAGTTTAATGTACAAACAATTTATGTTTATATCTTCCGCAATAAATATAGAATTAGTATACCAGATTCGTGATAAAAAGTGCCCGGATTTGGAGATGTCACAGTTTAAAGTTATGGGTGAAATGTGAATTTTTTTTACAAAATAAGCAAGTGGTTATAAAATAATCATTATTGTCGGGAAATATTCTTTCTGTCGGGGGATATTCGTACGACTGCGCAACTATTTATGGGCCCCACAACAGAATAACTGTCGGATGAAGATAACGACAAAATTTGAGTTTTTATAAATAATGGCGTAGTTGTTACCGTTAACACTGTGAGAATACCTGATGGTTAAAATACAGTAATACGCGTGGTTACACAGTAGCGCGCGATTTTGCACAGTATTTTTGAATTATTGATTCTTACCAAGGAAGACACTACTCAATAATTGTTACAGTAGTTACTGTTCAATATTTTATTTTATTGATTCAATAATTGCTGCATTGATATTTTATATTATTGTTGTTTCAATAATTATCACTGCACAGTATTTCCCATTATCAGATCAATAATTCATATTATTTGAATAATATTATTAGATAATATTATTGGCAATGTCTAGAAAGTTCTGTCCAAGGAGAGGTTTGGTCACCTAATTGCGCGCCAATAAGGATAAATCCTTATTAGAATGCCCCCTCTTTCCTGAGAACGGCCTGGTTGTCATAAATGTGATTCTATAATATTATTTGTGAATAATTAATTATTGATTCATATGATAAGGAAATATTTATTTTATGTGGATATAAATGAGGAATATATTTTTGTGGTTAAAAATGAAAGAGTTAATGTTGAGGTTTTTATCAGTATTTTTGTCGGAATGGAGGTATTAAAAATTAGGATTTTTAAGATATATTATGGGAGCTATAATTTTTAATCCGATCGTTGGATCGTTGTAATTTTTGGATATTTTATACACTATAAGTGGAGTATATGTGTACAAATTTTGAACCGTTAAAAATAAACGAATGATTTGTTATGAATTTTAAGAGGTGACTGATTCGGAGATTAGGTTTTGGTGGAAAATTCTAGAAATGAGTGGGCCCCACTCTTGGTTGTTTAGAGATATGGTTGATTTTTGGTGGGTGAAATAGTAGCAGGTAAAGCCATCAGGTAGCAGGTCAAGTCTGCTTCGACGTGCTAATATTTTCCTATAAATAGAGAGCTAAGTTAGAATTGAAAATCACACCAGAATTCATATGTTTTCTCTCTTTCTCTCTCTAGATTATTGAGTGTATTTTGTGAGTATTTAGATACTTGGTGAGTTGATATTCATCAGTGCACATTTCCTTCAGCCTTATACCGATCAGAAGTACTGCTCTTTTGAGGTAATAAGAGTGTAGCTGGGTCGAGCGAGGGTAACGGGGAAATAGAACGGTGGTCTCTAGCTGTGGAGGTTCTTCCGAAGCAGTATAGAAAAGTTCATTTAGTAGTTTTATTTGGTGAATCCAATAGGGTAAGGTGTACCCAACGTTGGAAGGGTGTTTTGCCACTATCATACAAGATGTCTAACGACATACAACCTAGTGTCATCATAAGACAGGATTGTGCACATCCACTTGCCGAGTATATCTATGAGCACTATCTATATAATTTTGGTGTTTGTTTGAAGTATAATTCTCAATTAGATATAGTGGAGATAATGATATGTCAAGAGAAGACCCACAATTGGGAAGAATATGATAGTAATCTTCTCATTTTTCTTTGGGGTCTATTGGGTCAACCAAGGATAATTCTGTGGCCATATGATATCTATCATAACCTAGAAGCATGGCCTCCCATGTACGAAGGTTTCCTTGAGCACTTCCCAAAGATTCTAGTTTCTAAAACAGTTTTTGATTATACCTTTATGTAAGGTACCTTTGTGAGGTGCTGACACATGATGGTGTCCAATGTCATATTTGGTATGTATTTGTATTCAAACTCACAGTATATGTATTGTTGTATTTTGCACGACAATTGTGATAATAAAGTTGTATTTGTTTTCTGTACCATATATTTGGCGACTCAGAATAGGTTGGATGGAATGGACCTATTTTGGGGTTGTCACAGGTGGTATCAAAGTCATAAGTAAAGAGCCCCGAGCCTCTATCTGGTGACATCCTGTTGATGGGGAATGCACTGAAGCCAGACTCTCCGTAGGGGACACCGTTCTGCGGTGGCAAACTGATAGGTATCACTGTGAGGTGCTGTCCACGGTTGGGACAAATGTCACAAGTGGTATCAGAGCTTGGGGATATGGTCTCTGGCGGAGATCGGAGAATACAACTAGGAGGGGAGAGATAAGTAAATCCTTCGCTAGTGTATCATACCTAAGCTTAAATGTTGGTCAGTCATATTATCAGGATATTATGTGATATGTTAATTTGTTTAATTAACCCTTGTTTTATGGCAGTATTTGAGAATGGCAGCTGAGAATGCTAACAATGGAGTGAATGAGACTGTGGGGATACCTCTAATCACTAACCGTGATAATGTGATGTCAGACGAAGAAGGAATTAGAGATATGCATGTGGTGAGTGAAGAATTGATAGTTGCACCCGAGATAGTCGCAGAGGTAACAGCTGAGACTGAGGAAGAAGAGGAAGAAGAAGTACCTGAGGAGAGTTTATTAGAGGTATTATATGATCGAAATGTAGAATTTCAAAATCGTATTCATGAGTTAGAAGAGTAGGCTGAAGAACGACAGGCGGTCGTGGAACAAAAGGATGCAACAATTCAAGCTTGTGTTACCCGATATGTGATGCTTGAATAGAAGCATTCTTTGGCAGAGTATAAGATGATAAAGATGGAATCTGAGCTGAAAGAAGAAAAAATTGAACGAGTGAGAATAAGTGATGCATGGGCAAAAGCCGCACGACACGTGGATATTGTGGAAAGAGATGTCCGATCTAAGAAGGCTAAAATAGATGATACCCAACATCGAGTTTTGAATTACCCTGTACATAGCGGTCAACCTGAATCCGATATGGATCGAAGATTGATGATTCAGATAATGAATGATGAGTACAACGAGGCAGTTGAGGAATATGTCCTATAGAAAAGTATATTCCAACGGTAGTGATGACGCCAAATGCTGCTCCAGACAAGTCAAAGCCGAGTAGTTCGAGAGATGGCGGTTGTCATGACTTCCCAACAAATGAGGAACCCAAATGAAGTTATCACGGGAGATGAGCAATGGAGAAATCATGATGACCCGGGAGATAGAATCTGAAATAAAAGTAAGGTATTCTCAACTTTTCGAAATACCAGGTACGTAAATTTCGGGGACGAAATTTCATAAGGAGGGGAGATTGTAAGACCCCGAATTTTATGAAATAAAAGTGTTCAATTTTTCTTATAATTACTATTCAGTAAATGGTTAAATTGATAAAAGTTTAAAGTTATGGGTGAAATTTGAATTTTTTTTTACAAAATAAGCAAGTGGTTATAAAATAATCATTGTTGTCGGGGAATATTCGTTTGGTCGTGGAATATTCTTTCTGTCGGGGAATATTCGTACGACGGCGTAACTATTTGTGGGCCCCATAACAGAATAACTGTCGGATGAAGATAACGATAAAAATTGAGTTTATATAAATAACGACGTAGTTGTTACCGTTAACACTGTGGGAATACCCGATGGTTAAAATACAGTAATATGCGTGGTTACACAGTAGCACACGGTTTTGCACAGTATTTTTGAATTATTGATTCTTACCAAGGAAGACACTACTCAATAATTGTTACAGTAGTTACTGTTCAATATTTTATTTTATTGATTCAATAATTGCTGCGTTGATATTTTATATTATTGTTGTTTCAATAATTATCACTACACAGTATTTCCCATTATCAGATCAATAATTCATATTATTTGAATAATATTATTAGATAACATTATTGGCAATGTCTAAAAAGTTCTGTCTAAGGAGATGTTATTTAATTGCGCGCTAGTAAGGAGAAATCCTTATTGTAAATTAATATTTTATCTTTTTCTGATAAAATAATTCATTTAAATTTATTATTTTAATAATATATTAATGGTGATATTTTTACAATAAATGTGGGATATATGAATAAATAAGGATTTCTCCTTACTAGTGCGTAATTAAATAACCTCTCCTTAGATAGAACTTTCTAGACATTGCCAATAATATTATCTAATAATATTATTCAGATAATATGAATTATTGCTTTGATAATGAAAAAACTGTGTAGTGACAATTATTGAAACAACAGTAATATAAAATATTAACGCAGTAATTATTGAATCAATAAAATAATATACTGAACTGTAATTACTGTAACAATTATTGAGTAGTGTCTTCTTACGTAAGAATCAATAATTGGTGCAATACCGTTTGCTACTGTGCAGCAACGCGTATTACTGTATTTTTAACAACCGGGTATTCCAACAGTGTTAACGGTAACAACTACGCCGTTATTTATAAAAACTCAATTTTTGTCGTTATCTTCATCCAATCGCTTTCCGTTATGGGGCCCACAAAAGGCTTTGCCGTCATATGAATATTCCCTGACAGGAAGAATATTCCACGACCAACCGAATATTCCCCGACAACAATGAGTATTTTATAACCACTTGCTTATTTTAAAAAAATTCCATATATCACCCTTAACTTTAAACTTTTATCAATTTAACCATTTACTGAATAGTAATTATAAGAAAAATTGAATACTTTTATTTCATAAAATTCGGGGTCTTACAATCTCCCCTCCTTATGAAATTTCGTCCTCGAAATTTACGTACCTGGTATTTCAAAGAGTTGAGAGTACCTTGCTTTTATTTCAGATTCCATCTTTCATGTCATCATGATTTCTCCATTGCTCATCTCCTGTATTTCAGATATCATTCTAGAATACAGCTTCAAAAATAAAGGTTAATTTAACAAATTAACATATCACATAATATCCCGATATTATGACTGACCAACAAATAAACTTAGGTAGGACACACTAGCGAAGGATTTACTTATCTCTCCCCTCCTAGTTCTAATCCCGATCTCCGCCAGAGATCATATCCCTAAGCTCTGATACCAAATGTAACGCCCCCAAAATAGATCGAGTCCATCCAACATATTCTGAGTCGCCAAATACATGGTACAGAAAACAACTACAATTTTATTACAATAATTGTCGTGGAAAATACAACAACACATATGCTGTGAGTTTGGATACAAATATATACCAAATATAACTCATGTCTCAACCTTGGATAGCACGTCACAATGACACCTTACCTAAAGGTATAGTCAAAAACTGTTTTAAAAATTAGAATCTTTGTGAAGTGCTCAAGGAAACCCTCGTACATGGGAGGCCATGCTTCTAGGTTATGATAGATATCATATGGCCACAGAATTATCCTTGGTTGACCCAATAGACCCCAAAGAAAAACGAGAAGATTACTATCATATTCTTTCCAATGGTGGGTCTTCTCTTGACAAATCATTATCTCCACTGTCTCTAACTGAGAATTATACTTCAAACAAACACTAAGATTATATAGGTAGTGTGACACCCCCAAAACAGGTATACAACACCCATTCTGAGTCGTCAATAACATGGTACAGAAACAATTACAACTTTATTAATACAACATAAAAACTGTGAGTGTAAATACAAGTATTATCATCTAGACAATATCCACACTCAAATAAGTCCTCATTACAATTATTGGTACAATATTATATAAATAAAATGGTGAGGACTACTAAAATAACTTTCTAGAACCTTCATTCCATACCCCGACTAGTACTTGCTACATTCTCGCCTCCTGGGAAGAAAATGGAACAACAAGGAAAAGGGTGAGCTCAACTAGCCCAGTAAAGAACATTATGACAAAGATAATATAAAACAAATTATCGTTAGTCTTCAACAGGAAAAAATCTAATAGAATACAATGGACAACAAGTTTTAAATCCATATTCGCAGCGGAAAATAATAATTCATAGAAGAGTTACGTAGAGAATGAAATCTACTATTATCTATGAATTTAAAAGTCCATCATCAGCATTTTATCCCTGTAACATCAATCAATATTCATCTTCGCACTACAGGCCAAAGATATTCACCAGTTGGTCATGTTCATCTAAACACATGTTCATCTTTGCACTACGGGCCAAAGATATTCATCAGAAATCATTAATCTTTGCACTACAGGCCAAAGATATTCAATTATATCATCATTTAGGACTGAGGATGATGAAAACTATTTTAAAGGAAACGAATCAAGTGAAACAAAATAATAAATATTAAGGATTCGTATTTCAGCTATTCCATGTCCAAAAATACCTCATAAATAATCATAGTGGAGTAAAATTCAAGAATGATCAAAACATGGATACAATCAAAGCTAGTATCCAGAATAGATATTTTGTACAAAAAGAAGAAAATTTTATTTTTTGGTGAATAGTAACTCGTGAATAGTAACTCATGAATAGTAACCCCGACATGAAAAGTTCTAAATTTGATAAAAAGTTCAGATCAATACTTCGGCATAATGATATTGAAGAAAATAATATCATTTAAGAAGAAATAACATCCCTTACCTCGGAAAGACGGTACTTCTGACTGAAATACTAGATATAGTGCTGAAGGAAACTTGCACCGTATAGCAACACTCAAAGTATCAAATACTCACAAGAATACGCTCGATATAGAGAGAGAAATAGAGAGAAACTTGTGTTTCTGGTGTGATTTTTAATTCTAACCTAAGCACCCTATTTATAGAAAAATGCTTAGAACACCAAAGCAGAAAATTTAATATAATAATAATATATTTATCAAATTTTCCTTAGCCCACCTCTAGACATCTGATCTCAGCCCATATACTCATATATCCCACATTCATTGTAAAAATATCACCATCAATATATTATTAAAATAATATATTTAAATGAATTATTTTATCAGAAAAATATAAAATATTAATTTTTAACAATTGTCACATTAAAAATTTTCTCCATCTATATCCACATAAAATCAATATTTTCCTCATCATATAAATTAATAATTAATTATACATAAATAATATTACAGAATCACAGTACTGGCAACCAATCCGTTCTCAGGAAAGAGGGGGCTTTCCAATAAAGATTTCTCCTTACTGGCGAGCAATTAGATGACCAAACCTCTCCTTAGACAGAACTTTCTAGACATTGCCAATAATGTTATCTAATAATATTATTCAGATAATATGAATTATTGCTCCGATAATAGAAAATACTGCGTAGTGACAATTATAAAATATCAACGTAGCAATTATTTAATCAATAAAATAAAATATTGAACAGTAATTACTGTAACCATTATTGAGTAGTGCCTTCTTATGTAAGAATCAATAATTGGTGCAATACCGTGTGCTACTGTGCAACAACGCGTATTACCGTATTTTAACCACCGGGTATTCCAACAGTGTTAACGGTAACAACTACGCCGTTATTTATAAACAACTTATTTTTGTCGTTTTCTTCATCCAATCGTTTTCCGTTATGGGGCCCACAAAAGACTGCGTCGTCGTACGAATATTCTCCGACAGTAAGAATATTCCACGACCAAGCGAATATTCCCCGACAACAATGAATATTTTATAACCACTTACTTATTTAAAATATTTACGCATTTTACCCATAACTAACCACATTAATCAAATTAACCCTTACTATTTCAGAATAATAAATAGAGGAAATTAAATTTTATTTATTAATAATTTGGGGTCTTACAACCTCCCCTCCTTATGAAATTTCGTCCTTGAAATTGACATACGTACCTGGTGTTTCGAAAAGATGAGGATACCTCGCTTTCATTTACGTTTCCAACTCCCAGGTCATTTCCTTAATAGCATGGTTTCTCCACAAAACTTTAACTTGTGGTATGACCTTCGTGCGTAGGACATGCTCTTTCCTATCCAAGATCTTGACAGGTACCTCCTCGTACGTTAATTCTTCAGCTATCTCGTCTGGTTCTAACTCAATAACGTGGTTCGGGTCTTTAACACATTTACGAAGCACATATATATAAAAAATATTATGAACACGAGACATACTTGGAGGTAACGCGGGTCTATAGGCCACATTTCCTACTCGGTCAAGAATCTGAAATGGACCAATAAATCGTGAATTGAGCTTTCCTCTCTTCCCAAATCTTGTAACTCCTTTCCATGGAGCTACACGTAATAATACATGATCCCCAATGTCAAATTCCACGTCCTTTTGATGAAGATCCACATAACTCTTTTGTCGATCCTGTTCCATTTGTATACGTTGTCGAATCGTTTGGATCTTCTCTGTAGTCATTCGTACCAACTCTGGTCCCAACAATGTTGCTTCTGCCACCTCATCCCAACATACTGGAGAGCGACACTTTCGTCCATACAATGCTTCAAAGGGAGCCACACCTATACTTGCCTGATAACTGTTGTTGTAGGAGAATTTCACCAATGGTAGGTACTTATCCCAACTTCCTTTGAAATCTAGGACACAAAGTCTTAATAGATCTTCAAGAGTTTGAATAGTCCTCTCTGATTGCCCGTCCGTTTGAGGATGGTATGCCGAACTGAACCGTAAATCCGTGCCCATAGCTTTTTGCAAGCTAACCCAAAATCTTGAAGTGAATCTTGGGTCACGATCCGAAACTATGGATACTGGCATGCCATGCAACCTTACAATCTCATTCACGTACATACTAGTAAGACGTTCAATGGAATAAGTCTCCCGTATCGGCAAGAAATGAGCAGACTTGGTTAATCTATCAACTATAACCCAAATAGCATTTATGCCTTGAGAAACCGTGGGAAGACCCGTAACGAAATCTATGGTAATGTGTTCCCACTTCCATTTCGGAATCTCAAGTGGTTGCAATGGACCTTTTGGTACTTGATGCTCCGCCTTTACACGTTGACAAGTTAAACACCTCGAGATAAAATTTGCAATCTCTCTCTTCATATTGTTCCACCAAAATGTATGTCGAAGATCACGATACATTTTAGTACTTCCAGGATGGATTGCAAATGGTATATTCTGTGCCTCCATCATGATCTTGTACTTCAAATCAGAATCGTTAGGAACACAAAGTCTGGAGTGGACTCGAAGTATTCCTTCTTCATCGATTCTTGCTTCTGGAATAGCACCTTCTTGCACTTTCTTCTTCATACGCATCAGCTCCGGGTCTGTAGCTTGAGTAACTTTAACTTTATCGATTAAAGTTGGTTCTACACATATACTTGACATCATCGCACTCGTTCCTGCATATGATCTTCTACTCAACGCGTCAGCTACCACGTTTGCTTTTCCAAGATGGTATTGAATAGTGTGGTCGTAATCTTTCAACAGCTCGAGCCAACGTCGTTGCCGCATGTTGAGTTCTTTTTGAGTGAAGAAATATTTGAGGCTTTTATGGTCTGAATATATCTCCACTTTCTCCCCATATAGATAGTGCCTCCAGATCTTTAGCACGAAAACGACTGCTGCCAACTCTAGATCATGAGTAGGATAATTTCTCTCATATTCTTTAAGTTATCGCGAGGCATAGGCTATGACTTTCCCACGTTGCATGAGAACACATCCTAACCCTTTGCCTGAAGCATCGTTGTAGATAACAAATCCATCCGAACCAGATGGTATTGTCCGAACAGGTGCCGAAATGAGTCTCCTCTTAAGCTCTTGGAAACTCTTCTCACATTCTTCGCTCCATACGAATTTCATATCCTTCTGAGTCAGCTGAGTTAACGAGGTAACGATTCGAGAAAGCCCTTCTACGAATCTCCGATAATAACCAGCTAAGCCCAGAAAGCTACGAACATCGGTCACCGTCTTCGGTTGCTCCCAGCTTTGTATTGCTTCAATCTTCGCTGGGTCCACAGATACTCCATGATTTGACACCACGTGTCCTAGAAATGCTACTTCCTCAAGCCAGAGCTTGCATTTCCTCAATTTAGCATATAGCTTATTTTCACACAGCCTTTTGAGTACCAGCTTCAGATGGTGCTCATGATCTTCACGGCTTTTGGAATATATGAGGATGTCATCAATAAAGACAACAACGAACTGATCCAAATAATCCTTGAATACTCAGTTCATCATATCCATGAAAGCCGCAAGAGCATTAGTCAATCCAAAAGACATGACTAAGAATTCATAATGCCCGTACCGAGTTCTAAAGGCAGTCTTCGGAATATCCTCAGTTTTAACCTTCTGCTGATGATATCCAGAACGAAGATCGATTTTTAAAAAGAATTGTGCTCCTTGTAACTGGTCAAACAGGTCATCAATACGAGGTAGCGGATACCTATTCTTGATGGTGACATGGTTTAATTCCCGATAATCGATACAAAGTCGCATACTCCCGTCTTTCTTCTTTATAAATAAAACAGGAGCACCCCAAGGAGATGTACTAGGATGAATGAAATCGATGTCCAATAACTCTTGTAATTGGACTTTTAACTCCTGAAGTTCAATAGGAGCCATTCGATATGGGGTTTTAGAAATGGGCTTTGTACTAGGTTCAAGATCAATAAAGAATTTAACTTCACGTTTTGGGGGTAGACCGAGAAGTTCTTCAAGAAATACGTCAGGAAAATTACTAACAACAGGAATATTATTCAAATTTGACGTGTCTTTATTCAAATCCATAACATGGGCTAAGAAAGCTTGACATCCATTTTTTAATAAACGAATGGCTTTATGACTTGATATGACAGTGATTGATTTTAATGGCTTTGTTGCTTGAATTCGAACAACAGGTTGATTAAGAATATGAAAACTAACCACCTTACGAAAACAATCAATTTTGGCATGATGAGTAGTTAACCAATCAATTCCTAAAATCACGTCAAATGCAAGTATCTTTAAAGAGATAAGGTCAACAGGTAAGGTGATCGTGCCAACTTGGATCAAACAAGATTTATAAACAGTGGATGTGATGAAAGTTTCCCCTAACGGAGTCTCCACAGATAAATCAAAGTCTAATTTCTCCGGAGTCAAGTTTAAACGTTGAGCACAAGCAGGAGAAATAAATGAATGGGTAGCACCAGTATCTAGTAAGGTAAAAACTTCACATGAATTTATGATTAGCTTACCCATGATCACCTCGTTTGGGTTCCTCGCATGTTGACCAGTCACGACAAACGCTCTTCCAAGAACCGTTGACTTTGACTTTTCTGGGGCAGCCTTTTGAGTCACCGTCCCCGCTAAACTTGGTTTCACTACCATACAATCTCGAGCGATATGTCCTTCCTTTCCACAATTATAGCATACCTTGAACTGTTGTAGACAGTTTGGGCTGATATGTCCCTCTTTTCCACATTTATAGCATATGACCGGTGGTCGATCTCCTCCCTTGGAACCAGTTGCTGCTGGTCCTGACGTCTTCGTATTATCATTGTTGAATCTCCTCTTTTTAAAATTTTCTCCCGACTCGCTTCTTCTATTTTCATGGCCACGATTACCACTAGAGTGATTGCCGTTCTTGTCTGTATTTTTCTTCTCCGCTGGTTATCATTGTTCTGATGACTGTTATCACCGGTATGATCCTGGTTGTGGTCTCTCGGTTGACCATACTCGTTATCTCGCTCTAATAATTGAGCCCTGTTGACAACATCTGAATAGAGAGAAAATTTATGAGAAATGAGATATTGACGTATGCCGGGTTTCAAACCTCTCAGAAACATCCGCGTCATACGTTTCTCATTCTCCACCAAATGAGGTGCAAACCTGGACAACTCTGCAAACTTCGCCTCGTACTGGGACACCGTCATGTTGTTCTGCTCCAGTCTAATAAACTCCACTTCCTTTATATGACGAACACTTTCAGGAAAGTATTTGTCATTGAATAGTTTCTGAAATGTCTCCCAAGACAT
This sequence comes from Panax notoginseng, assembly GCA_016801055.1. Classification (NCBI taxonomy): domain Eukaryota; kingdom Viridiplantae; phylum Streptophyta; class Magnoliopsida; order Apiales; family Araliaceae; genus Panax; species Panax notoginseng. The sequence goes on from CM029023.1 coordinate 72,862,496, forward strand.
GCTGAGTGCGGCTGGATGGGTACGTTTCACAGACTCCCACCAATAGTCTGCCTCGCCACGGAACATAAAGGTGGCGAATGGAACTTTCTGCTCCTCCGTGCATCCCAAGACATCGAATATCTTGGTAATTTGCTTGACCCACGTTTTCGCCATGATCGGATCCGGCTTTCCCTTAAATTCTGGTGGTACCAACTCTTTGAACTGCTTGGCTGTGACCAGCTGTGCGTTGCCATTGTTTCTTCCTATATTTTGAACAGGAATCTCCTTCGTCTAGTTTTACATGAACCGCAAAAAACTTCTAAACATCTCATCGTTCATCGTCTGCTCATTGGTGTTGTTCTCAGGAGGAACATTGCCAGCCTGTTGCACGTTCTCCTCGTTGGTGAGTACAGGTGTCTCCACGGTTTCATTTACTCCACTGTTAACATTCTCAGTCGACATTCTCAACTACTGCCATAAAACAAGGGTTAATTTAATAAATTAACAAATCACATAATATCCTTATATTATGACCGACCAACAAATAAGCTTAGGTAGGACACACTAGCGAAGGATTTACTCGTCTCTCCCCTCCTAGTTCTATTCCCCGATCTCCGCCAGAGATCATATCCCTAAGCTCTGATACCAACTGTGACGCCCCCAAAACAGGTATACAACACCCATTCTGAGTCGTCAATAACATGGTACAAAAACAACTACAACTTTATTAATACAACATAAAAACTGTGAGTGTAAATACAAATATTGTTATCTAGACAATATCCACACTCAAATAAGTCCTCATTACAATTATTGGTACAATATTTTACAAAAAAAAATGGTGAGGACTACTAAAACAACTTCCTAGAACCTTCATTCCATACCCCGACTAGTACTTGCTACATTCTCGCCTCTTGAGAAGAAAATGGAACAACAAAAAAAAGGGTGAGCTCAACTAGCCCAGTAAAGAACATTATGACTAAGATAATACAAAACAAATTATCGTTAGTCTTCAACAGGGAAAAATCTAATAGAATACAATAGACAACAAGTTTTAAATCCATATTCGCAGCGGAAAATAATAATTCATAGAAGAGTAACGTAGAGAATGAAATCTACTATTATCTATGAATTTAAAAGTCCATCATCAGCATTTTATCCCTGTAACATCAATCAATATTCATCTTCGCACTACAGGCCAAAGATATTCACCAGTTGGTCATGTTCATCTAAACATCTGTTCATCTTTGCACTACGGGCCAAAGATATTCATCAGAAATCATTAATCTTTGCACTACAGGCCAAAGATATTCAATTATATCATCATTTAGGACTGAGGATGATGAAAAATATTTTAAAGGAAACGAATCCAGTGAAACAAAATAATAAATATTAAGGATTCGTATTTCAGCTATTCCATGTCCAAAAATACCTCATAAATAATCATAGTAGATTAAAATTCAAGAATGATCAAAACATGGATACAATCAAAGCTAGTATCCAGAATAGATATTTTGTACAAAAAGAAGAAAATTTCATTTTTCGGTGAATAGTAACTCGTGAATAGTAACCCCGACATGAAAAGTTCTAAATTTGATAAAAAGTTCAGATCAATACTTTGGCATAATGATATTGAAGAAAATAATATCATTTAAGAAGAAATAACATCCCTTACCTCGGAAAGACGGTACTTCTGACTGAAATACTAGATATAGTGCTGAATGAAACTTGTACCGTATAGCAACACTCAAAGTATCAAATACTCACAAGAATACGCTCGATATAGAGAGACAAATAGAGAGAAACTTGTGTTTCTGGTGTGATTTTCAATTCTAACCTAAGCACCCTATTTATAGGAAAATGCTTAGAACACCAAAGCAGAAAATTTAATATAATAATAATATATTTATCAAATTTTCCTTAGCCCACCTCTAGACATCTGATCTCAGCGCATTTATATCACATGTTAGCCCACTTAAATGCCAAAAAACGTTTTTCTTCAAAATAATAAATAAAACTTCCCAAAATCAATTATTTCGGAACTTCAGAACTTCAATAATTCATAATAAATAGTCCTTTTATCAGAAAATTTGAACCTCGCGATTTTTTATAGGAAATTCCATTCTCTACAACTTTGCAGAAGAAAGTTTTTCCAAATTCCAAACAGAAATTGACCGAAATCCACAAACGGGCGATTTTATAGTCAATAATAAATTTTCGGTCAAGAATTGTGTCCACCAACACACAAAACATGTGTTAATTATTTAATGCCACAAAAATACTCTTCCTCCTCATATACTCATATATCCCACATTCATTGTAAAAATATCACCATCAATATATTATTAAAATAATATATTTAAATGAATTATTTTATCAGAAAAAGATAAAATATTAATTTTTAACAATTGTCACATTAAAAATTTTCTCCATCTATATCCACATAAAATCAATATTTTCCTCATCATATAAATCAATAATTAATTATACACAAATAATATTACAGAATCACAGTACTGGCAACCAGGCCGTTCCCAGGAAAGAGGGGGCTTTCCAATAAGGATTTCTCCTTACTAGCGCGCAATTAGATGACCAAACCTCTCCTTAGACAGAACTTTTTAGACATTGCCAATAATATTATCTAAAAATATTATTCAGATAATATGAATTATTGCTCCGATAATAGAAAATACTGCGTAGTGACAATTATAAAATATCAACGTAGCAATTATTTAATCAATAAAATAAAATATTGAACAATAATTACTGTAACCATTATTGAGTAGTGCCTTCTTGCGTAAGAATCAATAATTAGTGTAATACCATGTGCTACTGTGCAATAACGCGTATTACCGTGTTTTAACCACCGGGTATTCCAACAGTATTAACGGTAACAACTACGCCGTTATTTATGAACAACTTATTTTTGTCGTTTTTTTCATCCAATCGCTTTCCGTTATGGGGCCCACAAAAGACTGCGCCGTCGTACGAATATTCTCCGACAGTAAGAATATTCCACGACTAAGCGAATATTCCCCGACAACAATGAATATTTTATAACCACTTGCTTATTTAAAATTTTTGCGCATTTTACCCATAACTAACCACATTAATCAAATCAACCCTTACTAGTTCAGAATAATAAATAGAGGAAATTAAATTTCATTTATTAATAATTTGGGGTCTTATAGGTAGCGCTCGTAGATATACTCGGCAAGTGGATGTGCACAACCATGTCTTATGATGACACGAGGTTGTATGTTGTTAGACATCTTGTATGATAGTGGCAAAACACACTTCCAACGCTGGGTACACCTTACCCTATTGGATTCACCTTACCCTATTGGATTCATCAAATAGAACTACTAAATGAACTTTTCTATACTGCTTCGGGAGAACCTCAACAGCTAGAGACCACCGTTCTATTTCTCTATTACTCTCGCTCGACCCAGCTACACTCTTATTACCTGAAAGGAATTGTGAGGCAAAAGGGTGAGCACAGCTAGCTCAGTAAAGAATATCATGACTAAAGATAATTAAATTTTCAATAGCCTTCATCAATAATAAATCAGAGATTTAGAACATATGGTAGATAATAAAAAATTTCAACCATAGTTGCAGCGGAACGAGCAATCCATTAGAAGTGTCAAATACACCATAAAGTCAATTATCTTCTCCATGTTAAAAATCCACCAGCAATATTTTATCCTTATAACATAAATAAACAGTTCCCATCCACATTCATGTGAATAACTCATAATCATATTTATGGTTCTAAATTCCTCTTCTCTTCCAGGACAAAGATAATTTTCATCACTTGTCTTTACCTAAAACATCAAAGATCATGGTTATACCAAATCACAGTTCCTGTTCATAATCATACTAATAATTTCATCTTTGCACTACGGGCCAAAGATATTCATTTGTACCAGTTGGTCATGTTCATCTCAACACATGTTCATCTTTGTACTACTGGCCAAAGATATTCAACAACATGTCATCTTTGCACCACGGGCCAAAGATATTCATCAACAATTGATCTTTGCACTACATGCCAAAGATATTCATATCTCAAAGGAATACATAATCATTTCAGAATTTCTATAACCAATAATTATAACCATGTTGATCATTTCACCTTTGCACTTAAGCTAAAGATATTCAATTATAAATTCAATGGTCATGATCATACCAGTCAACAATTCAAATTTGCACTACTGGCCAAAGAGAACTCATAGTCATTATCATACCAAAAATCTACCCATCTTTACACTCAAGTCAAAGAGAAATATCATCATTAGGGTTATAAAAATGTTATATATGATAATAAAAATAATATGATCAACATATTATTTTAATCTCAAGAGTAATATTCATAAATCAACTATAATTTGGTTAGAAAAAGAAACCAATTTTTTCATGAATAGTAACTCGTGAATAGTAACCCATGAATAGTAACTCGTGAATAGTAACTCATGAATAGTAACTCATGAATTGTAACTCGTGAATAGTAAACCCGACACAAAAAGGTAGATATTCCACAATAAAATCCATACCAATATTTCGGTATAATGATATTGAAATAATATTTCTTAAACTTATAAATAATTTATTTTAATTGTTTACACATTACTAAATAATGCATTTAATCATCCTAAAATGCCAAACTCATAAGATTTCATCACCGATAACCAAAACCCTCATCAAAAATCTGCATATAACTCATGTATGATCCTCAAGCCATAAAATCATATTTTTCAATTTTCTTACTTCACATAACATATTTAATTACTTTACTCATAACTAGACCATTTTCATGAAAAATACCAAATCAGTTCTAAAAATATTTTTTTTCTGGGATTTAGCATAATATAGTCCCATATTGAACACATATTTTTCTCAGAATTTTTAAAATTCATTTACCATTTTTCATATAGCCAAAACCGCCAAATATTTAGACATTTATCATAAATTGTACTTTTATCCAAAAATTCCGAAATTCACAAAGCATACTGATATTATATAGATGTACACCCAATAAAAATTTCATCAATTTTAGAGTTAACCACAAGGAATTATGAGCGATTACTTTTAAAATAGTCTTTTCTCATAAAATCCATAAATCCTAATTTATAGCAACACTCAAGATGTCAAAATACTCACAAGAATACACTCGATAATATAGAGAGAGAAATAGAGAGAAAACTTCAGTTTCTAGTGTGATTTTCAATTCTAACCTAAGCACCCTATTTATAGGAAAATACTTAGAACACCAAAGTAAAAAATTTAATAAAATATAAAAATATTTTCTAAACTTTCCTACACACACATCTTTGGTCCAACATCAGCCACACACCTCACCAAAAGTCACAAAAATGTTTTTCTTATTTAATTTATTTAAAACTCCAAATAATAATAATAAATTAATCCGGAACTTCAATAATTCATAATAAATAGCTCTTTTACCAGAAAATTCGAATCTCGCTAGTTTTTATAGGAAATTTAATTCTCTACAACTTTACAGAAGAAAGTTTTTTCAAATTCTAAACAAAAATTGGCCAAAATCCATAAATGGACGATTTTACAGTCTATAATAAATTTTCGGTCAAGAATTGTGTCCACCAACACACAAAACATGTGTTAAACATTTAATCCAACAAAAATACTCTTCCTCATTTATTCATATATCCCACATTCATTGTAAAAATATCACTATTAATATATTATTAAAATAATAAATTTAAATAAATTATTTTATCAGAAAAAGGTAAAATATTAATTTACAACAATTGTCACATTAAAAATTTTCTCCATCTATATCCTCATAAAATTAATATTTTTCTCATCATATAAATCAATAACTAATTATTCATAAATAATATTACAGAATCATAATAATGACAACCAGGCCGTTCCCAGGAAAGAGGGGGCCTTCCAATAAGGATTTCTCCTTACTGGCACGCAATTAAATAACATCTCCTTAGACAGAACTTTCTAGACATTGCCAATAATGCTATCTAATAATATTATTCAGATAATATGAATAATTTCTTTGATAATGGAAAATACTGTGTAGTGACAATTATTGAAACAACAATAATATAAAATATTAACGCAGCAATTATTGAATCAATAAAATAATATACTGAACAATAATTACTGTAACAATTATTGAGTAGTGCCTTCTTACGTAAGAATCAATAATTGGTGCAATATCGTGTGCTACTGTGTAGCAACGCGTATTACTGTATTTTTAACCACCGGGTATTCCAAAAGTGTTAACGGTAACAACTACGCCGTTATTTATAAAAACTCATTTTTTGTCGTTATCTTCATCCAATCGCTTTCCGTTATGGGGTCCACAAAAGGCTGCGCCGTCGTAAGAATATTCCCTGACAGGAAGAATATTCCACGACCAACCGAATATTCCCCGACAACAATGAGTATTTTATAACCACTTGCTTATTTTAAAAAAATTCCATATATCACCCTTAACTTTAAACTTTTATCAATTTAACCATTTACTGAATAGTAATTATAAGAAAAATTGCATACTTTTATTTCATCAAATTCGGGGTCTTACAATCTCCCCTCCTTATGAAATTTCGTCCTCGAAATTTATGTACCTGGTATTTCAAAGAGTTGAGAGTACCTTGCTTTTATTTCAGATTCCATCTTTCATGTCATCATGATTTCTCCATTGCTCATCTCTTGTATTTCAGATATCATTCTAGAATACAGCTTCAAAAACAAAGGTTAATTTAACAAATTAACATATCACATAATATCCCGATATTATGACTGACCAACAAATAAGCTTAGGTAGGACACACTAGCGAATAATTTACTCATCTCTCCCCTCCTATTTCTAATCCTGATCTCCACCAGAGATCATATCCCTAAGCTCTGATACCAAATGTAACGCCCCCAAAATAGGTCCATTCCATCCAACCTATTCTGAGTCGCCAAATACATGGAACAGAAAATAACTACAACTTTATTACAACAATTGTCGTGCAAAATACAACAACACATATGCTGTGAGTTTGGATACAAATATATACTAAATGTGACTCATGTCCCAACCTTGGATAGCACGTCACAATGACACCTTACATAAAGGTATAGTCAAAAACTGTTTTAGAAATTAGAATTTTTGGGAAGTGCTCAAGGAAACCCTCGTACATGGGAGGCCATGCTTCTAGGTTATGATAGATATCATTTGGCCACAGAATTATCCTTGGTTGACCCAATAGTCCCCAAAGAAAAATGAGAAGATTACTATCATATTCTTCCCAATGGTGGGTCTTCTCTTGACATATCATTATCTCCACTGTCTCTAACTGAGAATTATACTTCAAACAAACACCAAGATTATATAGGTAGTGCTCGTAGATATACTCGGCAAGTGGATGTGCACAACCATGTCTTATGATGACATGAGGTTGTATGTCGTTAGACATCTTGTATGATAGTGGCAAAACACCCTTCCAACGTTGGGGTACACCTTACCCTATTGGATTCACCAAATAGAATTACTAAATGAACTTTTCTATACTGCTTCGGGAGAACCTCCACAGCTAGAGACCACCGTTTTATTTCCCTGTTACCCTCGCTCGACCCAGCTACACTCTTATTGCCTGAAAGGAATTGTGAAGCAAAATGGTGAGCCCAACTAGCTCAGTAAAGAATATCATGACTAAAGATAATTAAATTATCAATAGCCTTCATCAATAATAAATCATAGATTTAGAATATATGGTAGATAATAAAAAATTTCAACCATAGTTGCAGCGGAACGAGCAATCCATTAGAAGAGTCAAATAGACCATAAAGTCTATTATCTTCTCCATGTTAAAAATCTACCAGCAATGTTTTATCCCTGTAACATAAATAAACAGTTCCCATCCACATTCATGTGAATAACTCATAATCATATTTATGGTTCTAAATTCCTCTTCTCATCCAGGACAAAGATAATTTTCATCACTTGTCTTTACCTGAAAAATCAAAGATCATGGTTATACCAAATCACAGTTCCTGTTCATAATCATACTAATAATTTCATCTTTGCACTACTGGCCAAAGATATTCATTTGTACCAGTTGGTCATGTTCATCTCATCACATGTTCATCTTTGTACTATTGGCCAAAGATATTTAACAACATGTCATCTTTGCACCACGGGCCAAAGATATTCATCAACAATTAATCTTTGCACTACATGCCAAAGATATTCATATCTCAAAGGAATACATAATCATTTCAGAATTTATATAACCAATAATTATAACCATGTTGATCATTTCACCTTTGCACTTAAGCTAAAGATATTCAATTATAAATTCAATGGTCATGATCATACCAGTCAACAATTCAATTTTAAACTACTGGCCAAAGAGAACCCATAGTCATGATCATACCAAAAATCTACGCATCTTTACACTCAAGTTAAAGAGAAATATTATCATTAGGGTTATAAAAATGTTATATATGATAATAAAAATAATATGATCAACATATAGTTTTAATCTCAAGAGTAATATTCATAAATCAACTATAATTTGGTTGGAAAAAGAAACCAATTTTTTCATAAATAGTAACTCGTGAATAGTAACCCATGAATAATAACTAGTGAATAGTAACTCATGAATAGTAACTCATAAATAGTAACTCGTGAATAGTAAACCCGACACAAAAAGGTAAAAATTTTACAATAAAATTCATACCAATATTTCGGTATAATGATAGTGAAATAACATTTCTTAAACTTATAAACAATTTATTTTAATTGTTTACACATTACTAAATAATGCATTTAATCATCCTAAAATGCCAAACTCATAAGATTTCATCACCAATAACCAAAACCCTCATCAAAAATCTGCATATAACTCATGTATGATTCTCAAGCCATAAAATCATATTTTTCAATTTTCTTACTTCACATAACATATTTAATTCCTTTACTCATAACTAGACCATTTTCATAAAAAATACCAACTCAGTTCCAAAAATATTTCTTTTCTGGGATTTAGCATAATATAGTCCCATATTGAACATATATTTTTCTCAGAATTTTTAAAATTCATTTACCATTTTTCATATGGCCAAAACCGCCGAATATTTAGATATTTATCATAAATTGTACTTTTGTCCAAAAATTCCAAAATTCACAGAATATATTAACATTGTATAGATGTACTCCCAATAAAAAATTCATTAATTTTGGAGTTAACCACAAGAAGTTATGAGCGGTTACTTTTAAAATAGTCTTTTCTCATAAAATCCATAAATCCTAATTTATACATCCAAAAATCGCCATTTTTGGATACAATCTACAAAACTCATCAAAATATCATTTCAAATTTTTTCAGAATTTTTGAAGGTCCAGAATAATTTCGAAATTGAAAAACATAATAACCCTTACATACTAACGACAATATCTCTTACCTCAAAAGAGCAGTACTCCTAACTGGAATAACGCTGAACGAACTTACACTGTATAGCAACACTCAAGATATCAAAATACTCACAAAAGTACACTCGATAATATAGAGAGGGAAATAGAGAGAAAACTTCAATTTCTGGTGTGATTTTCAATTCAAACCTCAGCACCCTATTTATAGGAAAATACTTAGAACACCAAAGTAGAAAATTTAATAAAATATAAAGATATTTTCTAAACTTTCCTACGCACACATCTTTGGTCCAACATCAGCCACACACCTCACCAAAAGTCACAAAAATATTTTTCTTATTTAATTTATTTAAAACTCCAAATAATAATAATAAATTAATCCGGAACTTCAATAATTCATAATAAATAGCTCTTTTATCAGAAAATTCGAATCTCGCGAGTCTTTATAGAAAATTCAGTTCTCTACAACTTTACAGAAGAAATTTTTTTTAAATTCTAAACAGAAATTGACCGAAATCCACAAACGGACGATTTTACAGTCTATAATAAATTTTCGGTCAAGAATTGTGTCCACCAACACACAAAATATGTCTTAAACATTTAATCCAACAAAAATACTCTTTCTCCTCATTTATTCATATATCTCACATTCATTGTAAAAATATCACCATTAATATATTATTAAAATAATAAATTTAAATAAATTATTTTATCGGAAAAAGATAAAATATTAATTTACAACAATTGTCACATTAAAAATTTTCTCCATCTATATCCACATAAAATCAATATTTTCCTCATCATATAAATCAATAATTAATTATTCATAAATAATATTACAGAATCACAATAATGACAACCAGGCCGTTCCCAGGAATGAGGGGGCTTCCAATAAGGATTTCTCCTTACTGGCGCGCAATTAAATAACATCTCCATAGACAGAACTTTCTAGACATTGCCAATAATGTTATCTAATAATATTATTCAGATAATATGAATTATTGCTTTGATAATGGAAAATACTATGTAGTGACAATTATTGAAACAACAGTAATATAAAATATTAACGCAGCAATTATTGAATCAATAAAATAATATACTGAACAGTAATTACAATAACAATTATTGAGTAGTGCCTTCTTACGTAAGAATCAATAATTGGTGCAATACCGTGTGCTACTGTGCAGCAACGCGTATTACTGTACTTTTAACCACCGGGTATTCCAACAGTGTTAACGGTAACAACTACGCTGTTATTTATAAAAACTTAATTTTTGTCGTTATCTTCATCGAATCGCTTTCCGTCACGGGGCCCACAAAAGGCTGCGCCGTCGTATGAATATTCCCTGACAGGAAGAATATTCCACGACCAACCGAATATTCCCTGACAACAACGAGTATTTTATAACCACTTGCTTATTTTAAAAAAATTCCATATATCACCCTTAACTTTAAACTTTTATCAATTTAACCATTTACTGAATAGTAATTATAAGAAAAATTAAATACTTTTATTTCATAAAATTCGGGGTCTTACAATATTCCCTCCTTATGAAATTTCGTCCTCGAAATTTACGTACCTGGTATTTCAAAGAGTTGAGAGTACCTTACTTTTATTTCAGATTCCATCTTTCATGTCATCATGATTTCTCCATTGCTCATCTCCTGTATTTCAGATATCATTCTAGAATACAGCTTCAAAAACAAAGGTTAATTTAACAAATTAGCATATCACATAATATTCCGATATTATGACTGACCAACAAATAAACTTAGGTAGGACACACTAGCGAAGGATTTACTCATCTCTCCCCTCCTAGTTCTAATCCTGATCTCCGCCAGAGATCATATCCCTAAGCTCTGATATCAAATGTAACGCCCCCAAAATAGGTCCATTCCATCCAACCTATTCTGAGTCGCCAAATACATGGTACAGAAAATAACTACAACTTTATTACAACAATTGTCGTGCAAAATACAACAACACATATGCTGTGAGTTTGGATACAAATATATACCAAATGTGACTCATGTCCCAACCTTGGATAGCACGTCACAATGACACCTTACATAAAGGTATAGTCAAAAACTGTTTTAGAAATTAGAATCTTTGGAAAGTGCTCAAAGAAACCCTCGTACATGGGAGGCCATGCTTCTAGGTTATGATAGATATCATATGGCCACAGAATTATCCTTGGTTGACCCAATAGACTCCAAAGAAAAACGAGAAGATTACTATCATATTCTTCCCAATGGTGGGTCTTCTCTTGACATATCATTATCTCCACTGTCTCTAACTGAGAATTATACTTCAAACAAACACCAATATTATATAGGTAGTGCTCGTAGATATACTCGGCAAGTGGATGTGTACAACCATGTCTTATGATGACACGAGGTTGTATGTCGTTAGACATCTTGTATGATAGTTGCAAAACACCCTTCCAACGTTGGGTACACCTTACCCTATTGGATTCACCTTACCCTATTGGATTCACCAAATAGAACTACTAAATGAACTTTTCTATACTGCTTCGGGAGAATCTCCACAGCTAGAGACCACCGTTCTATTTTTCTGTTACCCTCGCTCGACCCAGCTACACTCTTATTACCTGAAAGGAATTGTGAAGTAAAAGGATGAGCACAACTAGCTCAGTAAAGAATATCATGACTAACGATAATTAAATTATCAATAGCCTTCATCAATAATAAATTAGAGATTTAGAACATATGGTAGATAATAAAATTTTTTTACCATAAATAGACCACAGAATAGACCATAAAGTCTATTATCTTCTCTATTTTAAAAATTCACCAGCAATGTTTTATCCCTGTAACATAAATAAACAGTTCCCATCCACATTCATGTGAATAACTCATAATCATATTTATGGTTCAAAATTCCTCTTCTCATCCAGGACAAAGATAATTTTCAACACTTATCTTTACCTGAAACATCAAAGGTCATGGTTATACCAAATCACAGTTCATGTTCATAATCATACTAATAATTTCATCTTTGCACTACGGGCCAAAGATATTCATTTGTACCAGTTGGTCGTGTTCATCTCAACACATGTTCATCTTTGTACTACTGGCCAAAGATATTCAACAACATGTCATCTTTGCACCACGGGCCAAAAATATTCATCAACAATTGATCTTTGCACTACATGCCAAAGATATTCATATCTCAAAGCAATACATAATCGTTTCAGAATTTATATAACCAATAATTATAACCATGTTGATCATTTCACCTTTGCACTTAAGCTAAAGATATTAAATTATAAATTCAATAGTCATGATCATACCAGTCAACAATTCAACTTTGCACTACTGGCCAAAGAGAACCCATAGTCATGATCATACCAAAAATCTACCCATCTTTACACTCAAGTCAAATAGAAATATCATTATTAGGGTTATAAAAATATTATATATGATAATAAAAATAATATGATCAACATATAATTTTAATCTCAAGAGTAATATTCATAAATCAACTATAATTTGGCTAGAAAAAAAACTAATTTTTTCATGAATAGTAACTCGTGAATAGTAACTCATGAATAGTAACTCATAAAATAGTAACTCGTGAATAGTAAACCCGACACAAAAAGGTAGAAATTTCACAATAAAATTCATACCAATATTTCGGTATAATGATATTGAAATAACATTTCTTAAACTTATAAATAATTTATTTTAATTGTTTACACATTACTAAATAATGCATTTAATCATCCTAAAATGTCAAACTCATAAGATTTCATCACCGATAACCAAAATCCTCATCAAAAATCTTCATATAACTCATGTATGATCCTCAAGCCATAAAATCATATTTTTCAATTTTCTTACTTCACATAACATATTTAATTCCTTTACTCATAACTAGACCATTTTCATGAAAAATACCAAATCAGTTCCAAAAATATTTCTTTCTGGGATTTAGCATAATGTAGTCCCATATTGAACATATATTTTTCTCAAAATTTTTAAAATTCATTTACCATTTTTCATATGGCCAAAACCGCCGAATATTTAGATATTTATCATAAATTGTACTTTTGTCCAAAAATTCCAAAATTCACAGAATATATTAACATTGTATAGATGTACTCCCAATAAAAATTTCATCAATTTTGGAGTTAACCACAAGGAGTTATGAGCGGTTACTTTTAAAATAGTATTTTCTCATAAAATCCATAAATCCTAATTTATACATCCAAAAATCGCCATTTTTGGATACAATCTACAAAACTCATCAAAATATCATTTCAAATTTTTTCAAAATTTTTGAAGGTCCAGAATAATTTCGAAATTGAAAAACATAATAACCCTTACATACTAACGACAATATCTCTTACCTCAAAAGAGCAGTACTCCTAACTGGAATAACGCTGAACGAACTTACACTGTATAGCAACACTCAAGATATCAAAATACTCACAAAAGTACACTCGATAATATAGAGAGGGAAATAGAGAGAAAACTTTAATTTCTGGTGTGATTTTCAATTCTAACCTAAGCACCCTATTTATAGGAAAATACTTAGAACACCAAAGTAGAAAATTTAATAAAATATAAAGATATTTTCTAAACTTTCCTACGCACACATCTTTGGTCCAACATCAGCCACACACCTCACCAAAAGTCACAAAAATATTTTTCTTATTTAATTTATTTAAAACTCCAAATAATAATAATAAATTAATCCGGAACTTCAATAATTCATAATAAATAGCTCTTTTTTCAGAAAATTCGAATCTCGCGAGTCTTTATAGAAAATTCAGTTCTCTACAACTTTACAGAAGAAAGTTTTTCCAAATTCTAAACAGAAATTGACTGAAATCCACAAACGGACGATTTTACAGTCTATAATAAATTTTCGTTCAAGAATTGTGTCCACCAACACACAAAACATGTGTTAAACATTTAATCCAACAAAAATACTCTTCCTCCTCATTTATTCATATATCACACATTCATTATAAAAATATCACCATTAATATATTATTAAAATAATAAATTTAAATGAATTATTTTATCAGAAAAAGATAAAATATTAATTTACAACAATTGTCACATTAAAAATTTACTCCATCTATATCCTCAAAAGATCAATATTTTTCTCATCATATAAATCAATAATTAATTATTCATAGATAATATTACAGAATCACAATAATGACAACCAGGCCGTTCCCAAGAAAGAGAGGGCCTTCCAATAAGGATTTCTCCTTACTGACGCGTAATTAAATAACCTCTTCTTAAACAGAACTTTCTAGATATTGCCAATAATGTTATCTAATAATATTATTCAGATAATATGAATTATTGCTTTGATAATGGAAAATACTGTGTAGTGACAATTATTGAAACAACATTAATATAAAATATTAACGCAGCAATTATTGAATCAATAAAATAATATACTGAACAGTAATTACTGTAATAATTATTGAGTAGTGTCTTCTTACATAAGAATCAATAATTGGTGCAATACCGTGTGCTACTGTGCAGCAACGCATATTACTGTATTTTTAACCACCGGGTATTCCAACAGTGTTTACGGTAACAACTACGCCGTTATTTATAAAAACTCAATTTTTATCGTTATCTTCATCCAATCGCTTTTCGTTATGGGGCCCACAAAAGGCTGCGCCGTCGTATGAATATTCCCTGACAGGAAGAATATTCCATGACCAACCGAATATTCTCCGACAACAATGAGTATTTTATAACCACTTGCTTATTTTAAAAAAATTCCATATATCACCCTTAACTTTAAACTTTTATCAATTTAACCATTTACTGAATAGTAATTATAAGAAAAATTGAATACTTTTATTTCATCAAATTCGGGGTCTTACAATCTCCCATTCTTATGAAATTTCGTCCTCGAAATTTACGTACCTGGTATTTCAAAGAGTTGAGAGTACCTTACTTTTATTTCAGATTCCATCTTTCATGTCATCATGATTTCTCCATTGCTCATCTCCTGTATTTCAGATATCATTCAAGAATACAGCTTCAAAAATAAAGGTTAATTTAACAAATTAACATATCACATAATATCCCGATATTATGACTGACCAACAAATAAGCTTAGGTAGGACACACTAGCGAAGGATTTACTCATCTCTCCCCTCCTAGTTCTAATCCCGATCTCCGCTAGAGATCATATCCCTAAGCTCTGATACCAAATGTAACGCCCCCAAAATAGGTCCATTCCATCCAACCTATTCCGAGTCGCCAAATACATGGTACAGAAAACAACTACAACTTTATTACAACAATTGTCGTGTAAAATACAACAACACATATGCTGTGAGTTTAGATACAAATATATACCAAATGTGACTCATGTCCCAACCTTGGATAGCACGTCACAATGACACCTTACATAAAGGTATAGTCAAAAATTGTTTTAGAAATTAGAATCTTTGGGAAGTGCGCAAGAAAACCCTCGTACATGGGAGGCCATGCATCTAGGTTATGATAGATATCATATGGCCACAGAATTATCTTTGGTTGACCCAATAGATCCCAAAGAAAAATGAGAAGATTACTATCATATTCTTCCCAATGGTGGGTCTTCTCTTGACATATCATTATCTCCACTGTCTCTAATAGAGAATTACACTTCAAACAAACACCAAGATTATATAGGTAGTGCTCGTAGATATACTCGGCAAGTGGATGTGCACAACCATGTCTTATGATGACACGAGGTTGTATGTCGTTAGATATCTTGTATGATAGTGGCAAAACACCTTTCCAACGTTGGGTACACCTTACCCTATTGAATTCACCAAATAGAACTACTAAATGAACTTTTTTATACTGCTTCGGGAGAACCTCCACAGCTAGAGACCACCGTTCTATTTCCCTGTTACCCTCGTTCAAGCCAGCTACACTCTTATTACCTGAAAGGAATTGTGAAGCAAAAGGGTGAGCAAAACTAGCTCAGTGAAGAATATCATGACTAAAGATAATTAAATTATCAATAGCCTTCATCAATAATAAATCAGAGATTTTAGAACATATGGTAGATAATAAAAAATTTTAACCATAGTTGCAGCGGAACGCGCAATCCATTAGAAGAGTCAAATAGACCATAAAGTCTATTATCTTCTCCATGTTAAAAATCCACCAGCAACGTTTTATCCCTGTAACATAAATAAACAGTTCCCATCCACATTCATGTGAATAACTCATAATCATATTTATGGTTCAAAATTCCTCTTCTCATCCAGGACAAAGATAATTTTCAACACTTGTCTTTACCTGAAACATCAAAGGTCATGGTTATACCAAATCACAGTTCATGTTCATAATTATACTAATAATTTCATCTTTGCACTATGGGCCAAAGATATTCATTTGTACCAGTTGGTCGTGTTCATCTCAACACATGTTCATCTTTGTACTACTGGCCAAAGATATTCAACAACATGTCATCTTTGCACCACGGGCCAAAAATATTCATCAACAATTGATCTTTGCACTACATGCCAAAGATATTCATATCTCAAAGCAATACATAATCGTTTCAGAATTTATATAACCAATAATTATAACCATGTTGATCATTTCACCTTTGCACTTAAGCTAAAGATATTAAATTATAAATTCAATAGTCATGATCATACTAGTCAACAATTCAACTTTGCACTACTGGCTAAAGAGAACCCATAGTCATGATCATACCAAAAATCTACCCATCTTTACACTAAAGTCAAATAGAAATATCATTATTAGGGTTATAAAAATGTTATATATGATAATAAAAATAATATGATCAACATATAATTTTAATCTCAAGAGTAATATTCATAAATCAACTATAATTTGGCTAGAAAAAAAAACTAATTTTTTCATGAATAGTAACTCGTGAATAGTAACTCATGAATAGTAACTCATAAAATAGTAACTCGTGAATAGTAAACCGACACAAAAAGGTAGAAATTTCACAATAAAATTTATACCAATATTTCGGTATAATGATATTGAAATAACATTTCTTAAACTTATAAATAATTTATTTTAATTGTTTACACATTACTAAATAATGCATTTAATCATCCTAAAATGCCAAACTCATAAGATTTCATCACCGATAACCAAAATCCTCATCAAAAATCTGCATATAACTCATGTATGATCCTCAAGCCATAAAATCATATTTTTCAATTTTCTTACTTCACATAACATATTTAATTTCCTTTACTCATAACTAGACCATTTTCATGAAAAATACCAAATCAGTTCCAAAAATATTTCTTTCTGGGATTTAGCATAATGTAGTCCCATATTGAACATATATTTTTCTCAAAATTTTTAAAATTCATTTACCATTTTTCATATGGCCAAAACTGCCGAATATTTAGATATTTATCATAAATTGTACTTTTATCCAAAAATTCTGAAATTCACAGTGTATACTGATATTGTATAGATGTACTCCCAATAAAAATTTCATCAATTTTGGAGTTAACCACAAGGAGTTATGAGCGGTTACTTTTAAAATAGTATTTTCTCATAAAATCCATAAATCCTAATTTATACATCCAAAAATCACTATTTTTGGACACAATCTACAAAACTCATCAAAATATCATTTCAAATTTTTCCAGAATTTTTGAAGGTTCAGAATAATTTCGAAATTGAAAAACATAATAACCCTTATATACTAACGACAATATCCCTTACCTCAAAAGAGCAGCACTCTTGACTGGAATAACGCTGAACGAACTTGCACCGTATAGAAACACTTAAGATATCAAAATACTCACAAGAATACACTCGATAATATAGAGAGAGAAAAAGAGAGAAAACTTCAGTTTCTGGTGTGATTCTCAATTCTAACATAAGCACCCTATTTATAGGAAAATGCTTAGAACACCAAAGTAAAAAATTTAATAAAATATAAATATATTTTCTAAACTTTCCTACGCACACATCTTTGGTCCAACATAAGCCACACACCTCCCCAAAAGTCACAAAAGCGTTTTTCTTATTTAATTTATTTAAAACTCCAAATAATAATAATAAATTAATCCGAAACTTCAATAATTCATAATAAATAACTCTTTTATCAGAAAATTCGAATCACGCGTGTTTTTATAGGAAATTCAATTCTCTACAACTTTACAGAAGAAAGTTTTTCTAAATTCTAAACAGAAATTGACTGAAATCCACAAACGGACGATTTTACAGTCTATAATAAATTTTCGGTCAAGAATTGTGTCCACCAACACACAAAACATGTGTTAAACATTTAATCCAACAAAAATACTCTTCATCCTCATTTATTCATATATCCCACATTCATTATAAAAATATCACCATTAATATATTATTAAAATAATAAATTTAAATGAATTATTTTATCAGAAAAAGATAAAATTTTAATTTACAACAATTGTCACATTAAAAATTTACTCCATCTATATCCTCAAAAGATCAATATTTTTCTCATCATATAAATCAATAATTAATTATTCATAGATAATATTACAGAATCACAATAATGACAACCAGGCCGTTCCCAAGAAAGATAGGGCCTTCCAATAAGGATTTCTCCTTACTGACGCGTAATTAAATAACCTCTTCTTAAACAGAACTTTCTAGATATTGCCAATAATGTTATCTAATAATATTATTCAGATAATATGAATTATTGCTTTGATAATGAAAAATACTGTGTAGTGACAATTATTGAAACAACATTAATATAAAATATTAACGCAGCAATTATTGAATCAATAAAATAATATACTGAACAGTAATTACTGTAACAATTATTGAGTAGTGCCTTCTTACGTAAGAATCAATAATTGGTGCAATACCGTGTGCTACTGTGCAGCAACGCGTATTACTGTATTTTTAACCACCGGGTATTCTAACAGTGTTAACGGTAACAACTACGCCGTTATTTATAAAAACTCAATTTTTGTCGTTATCTTCATCCAATTACTTTTCGTTATGGGGCCCACAAAAGGCTGCGCCGTCGTATGAATATTCCCTGACAGGAAGAATATTCCACGACCAACCGAATATTCTCCGACAACAATGAGTATTTTATAACCACTTGCTTATTTTAAAAAAATTCCATATATCACCCTTAACTTTAAACTTTTATCAATTTAACCATTTACTGAATAGTAATTATAAGAAAAATTGAATACTTTTATTTCATCAAATTCGGGGTCTTACAATCTCCCATTCTTATGAAATTTCGTCCTCGAAATTTACGTACCTGGTATTTCAAAGAGTTGAGAGTACCTTGCTTTTATTTCAGATTCCATCTTTCATGTCATCATGATTTCTCCATTGCTCATCTCCTGTATTTCAGATATCATTCAAGAATACAGCTTCAAAAATAAAGGTTAATTTAACAAATTAACATATCACATAATATCCCGATATTATGACTGACCAACAAATAAGCTTAGGTAGGACACACTAGCGAAGGATTTACTCATCTCTCCCCTCCTAGTTCTAATCCCGATCTCCGCCAGAGATCATATCCCTAAGCTCTGATACCAAATGTAACGCCCCCAAAATAGGTCCATTCCATCCAACCTATTCCGAGTCGCCAAATACATGGTACAGAAAACAACTACAACTTTATTACAACAATTGTCGTGTAAAATACAACAACACATATGCTGTGAGTTTAGATACAAATATATACCAAATGTGACTCATGTCCCAACCTTGGATAGCACGTCACAATGACACCTTACATAAAGGTATAGTCAAAAATTGTTTTAGAAATTAGAATCTTTGGGAAGTGCGCATGAAAACCCTCGTACATAGGAGGCCATGCATCTAGGTTATGATAGATATCATATGGCCACAGAATTATCCTTGGTTGACCCAATAGATCCCAAAGAAAAATGAGAAGATTACTATCATATTCTTCCCAATGGTGGGTCTTCTCTTGACATATCATTATCTCCACTGTCTCTAACAGAGAATTACACTTCAAACAAACACCAAGATTATATAGGTAGTGCTCGTAGATATACTCGGCAAGTGGATGTGCACAACCATGTCTTATGATGACACGAGGTTGTATGTCGTTAGACATCTTGTATGATAGTGGCAAAACACCTTTCTAACGTTGGGTACACCTTACCCTATTGGATTCACCAAATAGAACTACTAAATGAACTTTTTTATACTGCTTCGGGAGAACCTCCACAGCTAGAGACCACCGTTCTATTTCTCTGTTACCCTCGCTCAAGCCAGCTACACTCTTATTACCTGAAAGGAATTGTGAAGCAAAAGGGTGAGCAAAACTAGCTCAGTGAAGAATATCATGACTAAAGATAATTAAATTATCAATAGCCTTCATCAATAATAAATCAGAGATTTAGAACATATGGTAGATAATAAAAAATTTCAACCATAGTTGCAGCGGAACGCGCAATCCATTAGAAGAGTCAAATAGACCATAAAGTCTATTATCTTCTCCATGTTAAAAATCCACCAGCAACGTTTTATCCCTGTAACATAAATAAACAGTTCCCATCCACATTCATGTGAATAACTCATAATCATATTTATGGTTCTAAATTCCTCTTCTCATCCAGGACAAAGATAATTTTCATCACTTGTCTTTACCTGAAACATCAAAGATCACGGTAATACCAAATCACAGTTCCTGTTCATAATCATACTAATAATTTCATCTTTGCACTACGGGCCAAAGATATTCATTTGTACCAGTTGGTCATGTTCATCTCAACACATGTTCATCTTTGTACTACTGGCAAAAGATATTCAACAACATGTCATCTTTGCACCACGGGCCAAAGATATTCATCAACAATTGATCTTTGCACTACATGCCAAAGATATTCATATCTCAAAGGAATACATAATCATTTCAGAATTTATATAACCAATAATTATAACCATGTTGATCATTTCACATTTGCACTTAAGCTAAAAATATTCAATTATAAATTCAATGGTCATGATCATACCAGTCAACAATTCAACTTTGCACTACTGGCCAATGAGAACCCATAGTCATGATCATACTAAAAATCTACCGATCTTTACACTCAAGTCAAAGAGAAATATCATCATTAGGGTTATAAAAATGTTATATATGATAATAAAAATAATATGATCAACATATAGTTTAAATCTCAAGAGTAATATTCATAAATCAACTATAATTTGGTTAGAAAAAGAAACCAATTTTTTCATGAATAGTAACTCGTGAATAGTAACCCATGAATAGTAACTCATGAATAGTAACTCATGAATAGTAACTCGTGAATAGTAAACTCGACACAAAAAGGTAGAAATTCTATAATAAAATCTATACCAATATTTCGGTGTAATGATATTGAAATAACATTTCTTAAACTTATAAATAATTTATTTTAATTGTTTACACATTACTAAATAATGTATTTAATCATCCTAAAATGCCAAACTCATAAGATTTCATCACCAATAATCAAAACCCTCATCAAAAATCTGCATATAACTCATGTATGATTCTCAAGCAATAAAATCATATTTTTCAATTTTTTTACTTCACATAACATATTTAATTCCTTTACTCATAACTAGATCATTTTTATGAAAAATAACAAATCAATTCTAAAAATATTTCTTTTCTGGGATTTAGCATAATATAGTCCCATATTGAACATATATTTTTCTCAGAATTTTTAAAATTTATTTACCATTTTTCATATGGCCAAAACTGCCGAATATTTAGACATTTATCATAAATTGTACTTTTATCCAAAAATTCTGAAATTCACAGAGTATACTGATATTGTATAGATGTACTCCCAATAAAAATTTCATTAATTTTGGAGTTAACCACAAGGAGTTATGAGCGGTTACTTTTAAAATAGTATTTTCTCATAAAATCCATAACTCATAATTTATACATCCAAAAATCGTCATTTTTGGACACAATCTACAAAACTCGTCAAAATATCATTTCAAATTTTTCCAGAATTTTTGAAGGTTCAGAATAATTTTGAAATTGAAAACCATAATAACCCTTACATACTAACGACAATATCCCTTACCTCAAAAGAGCAGTACTCCTGACTGGAATAACGCTGAACGAACTTGCACCGTATAGCAACACTCAAGATATCAAAATACTCACAAGAATACACTCGATAATATAGAGAGAGAAATAGAGAGAAAACTCAGTTTCTGGTGTGATTTTCAATTCTAACCTAAGCACCCTATTTATAGGAAAATACTTAGAACACCAAAGTAGAAAATTTAATAAAATATAAATATATTTTCTAAACTTTCCTATGCACACATCTTTGGTCCAACATTAGCCACACACCTCACCAAAAGTCACAAAAATGTTTTTCTTATTTAATTTATTTAAAACTCCAAATAAAAATAATAAATTAATCCGGAAATTCAATAATTCATAATAAATAGCTCTTTTATCAGAAAATTCGAATCTCGCGAGTCTTTATAGGAAATTCAATTCTCTACAACTTTACAGAAGAAAATTTTTCCAAATTCTAAATAAAAATTGACCGAAATCCACAAACGGACGATTTTACAGTCTTTAATTAATTTTCGGTCAAGAATTGTGTCCACCAACACACAAAAAATGTGTTAAACATTTAATCCAACAAAAATACTCTTCCTCCTCATTTATTCATATATCCCACATTTATTATAAAAATATCACCATTAATATATTATTAAAATAATAAATTTAAATAAATTATTTTATCAGAAAAAGATAAAATATTAATTTACAACAATTGTCACATTAAAAATTTTCTCCATCTATATCCTCATAAAATCAATATTTTCCTCATCATATAAATCAATAATTAATTATTCATAAATAATATTACAGAATCACAATAATGACAACCAGGCCGTTCCCAGGAAAGAGGGGGCCTTCCAATATGGATTTCTCCTTACTGGCGCGCAATTAAATAACATCTCCTTAGACAGAACTTTCTAGACATTGTCAATAATGTTATCTAATAATATTATTCAGATAATATGAATTATTACTTTGATAATGAAAAATACTGTGTAGTGACAATTATTGAAACAACAGTAATATAAAATATTAACGCAGCAATTATTGAATCAATAAAATAATATACTGAACAGTAATTACTGTAACAATTATTGAGTAGTGCCTTCTTACGTAAGAATCAATAATTGATGCAATACCGTGTGCTACTGTGCAGCAACGTGTATTACTGTATTTTTAACCACCGGGTATTCTAACAGTGTTAACGGTAACAACTACGCCGTTATTTATAAAAACTCAATTTTTGTCGTTATCTTCATCCAATCGCTTTCCGTTATGGGGCCCACAAAAGGCTACGCCGTCGTATGAATATTCCCTGACAGGAAGAATATTCCACGACCAACCGAATATTTCCGACAACAATGAGTATTTTATAACCACTTGCTTATTTTAAAAAAATTCCATATATCACCCTTAACTTTAAACTTTTATCAATTTAACCATTTACTAAATAGTAATTATAAAAAAATTGAATACTTTTATTTCATAAAATTCGGGGTCTTACATAGAGAGCTAAGTTAGAATTGAAAATCACACCAGAATTCATAAGTTTTCTCTCTTTCTCTCTCTAGATTATTGAGTGTATTTTATGAGTATTTAGATACTTGGTGAGTTGATATTCATCAGTCTGCGTTTCCTTCAGCCTTATACCGATCAAAAGTACTGCTCTTTTGAGGTAATAAGAGTGTAGCTCGGTCGATCGAGGGTAACAGGGAAATAGAACGGTGGTCTCTAGCTGTGGAGGTTCTTCCGAAGCAGTATAGAAAAGTTTATTTAGTAGTTTTATTTGGTGAATCCAATTGGGTAAGGTGTACTCAACGTTGGAAGGGTGTTTTGCCACTATCATACAAGATGTCTAACGACATACAATCTCGTGTCATCATAAGACAGGATTGTGCACATCCACTTGCCGAGTATATCTATGAGCACTATCTATATAATCTTAGTGTTTGTTTGAAGTATAATTCTCAGTTAGATACAGTGGAAATAATAATATGTCAAGAGAAGACCCACCATTGGGAAGAATATGATAGTAATCTTCTCGTTTTTTTTGGGGTCTATTGGGTCAACCAAGGATA